>CM053785.1:348395952-348848452 GCA_028749045.1 Cupressus sempervirens
CTATTTGCATTCATGCATTCCTCAATAGCTCGATGAATTTTGTCCCAAACCATCTCCATACTCTCCAATCTATTTTGAAAAATATGCCTATTGTGCTCCTTCCAAACTTCCCAAATCACTAAGGCTAGGCTAACAATCCAAATATTTGAAAAGATGGATTTTTTAAAGTCTAACGGCCAACTTTGAAACACACCCAAGAGAGATTCTAGTAGGGGAGTTGACCGGCATAATTGCCTCACCAAGTGCATCCAACATTGTTGGGCAAAATCACAATGAACCAAAAGATGAATAGCAGTCTCCATTGCATTATGACATAGAACACATCGGGATGGGCCTACAAAACCAAACTTGTACCTCCTATCATCTGTAAGAATCCTGCCCTTCAAAGTTAACCAAGCAAAGGCACCAGCTTTGGGCAGCCTGCATAGTTTATTCCAACACAAATTATGGGGCCAATCCTTTGACAAAGGAGCCTTTCTATTGAGTCAATACCCCAATTTAGCTGAGTAACCTCCACTCTTAGAGGCGCACCAGATAATTCTATCCTCTTTATTGTTTAGGCTCACCTGCCTGTCCTAAAAAATAACTTTCAACTTCAATTTAAGATCCTCTGACAACTACAAGTAGGAGAAGTCCTGCCATCCCCAATATAAACCAACCTCTAAATGCCTCTCTTCCACATAACAATCCACTATTTCCCCCCATTTTGCCTCCATAATAGGAATAAGATCTTCAACTCCCTCAAGATTAGCCAACCTACTCAATCCATTCCATAAGTCATACCAAAAGGAAGTTGTTTCCCCATTTCCTAAGGGCCAAGATATGTGGTTCATAATGATGGGCCTGCACTCTAGCATAAAATTCCACACCACTGATCCCTTCGGTGGATTTCTAATAGTAAGGATCTTTAGTGGATCTCTAGAATCTAAATATTTAGCCTATAAGGTTTTAACCCATAGTTGATCCAGATTCTTATACATTTCCCAAATTAACTTAGCACCCAATGCCTTGTTAACCTCATGCCATCTACGCAAACCCACACCTCCTTGTTTCTTTGACTTACACAAAGCTTCCCATGCTACCGAAGGAATTTTTTCTTCATCAAGGGTTCCATTCCAAAGGAATTTCCTCATCCTCTGTTCAATATACCTTAGCACTTCCATCGGAATTTTCAAACAACTCATTGAAAAAGTTGGAATTGCTGAGATAACAGTCTATAGCAATAAGATCCTTCCTGCAAAGGACAGCCACCTCCCTTTCCAACCATCCATGCACTTAATGCAGCTATCAATCAAATCCTTCCAAAGAATAGAATTATTTCTACCCTGAAATAGCGAAATACCTAAGTACTTATTAGGTAGCATCCCATACTTTACCCCAAAAATTTTGCAAATCCTTGCCTGAATCTTGCTTGCAGTATTAAAGAAAAAGATCTCAGATTTTTGCCAATTAATGAACTACCCCAACACTTCACCATATACCTCCAAAACATTTTTAATACAACGAGCCTCCTTTATACTTGCCTCCCCCATTAAAAAATTATCATCCACAAACTGTATATGTGTGACCAGATCCACACCTCTTGCAACCGACAACCCATTCCACTTTTTATCCTTTCTTCCTTTTCAAATCAATCTCCCCAGAACTTCAGCCAAAATAATAAAAAGAAAGGGAGATAGTGGATCCCCTTGGCAAATACCTCTCTTCATTTCAGAGAAACCTTGAGGGCTTCCATTGACTAACACAGAGATACGAGGGGAGTCTATACAAGAGAGGATCCACTTACACCAACCATTACTGAAGCCAAACTTGTCAAGAACTTTTAGCAAAAAAGGCCTATTCACATTATCATAAGCTTTACGAATATCCAATTTAATCATCATCGTAGCCTCCTTGTTCAATTTTAATGAATGTATTGCTTCGTGGGCAACGATAATACCTTCATAGATAGACTTTCCAGGGGCAAACCCACTCTATTTAGACGAGATAATTGTAGGCAAAATCAGCTTAAGTCTATTTGCCATTACCTTAGAAATCACTTTATAAACTATGTTACAAAGAGAAATAGGCCTAAAGTCATTGAAAGTCTCCCTCTCTTCCTTTTTGGGTATGAGGGATAAAAAAGTATTATTCAGATCTTTGAACACAAAAGTCTTCCTTCTTGACTCCTCAACAACTTCCCAAAGTTCCTGTCCCAAAAAGTCCAAAGCTTCCTGAAAGAAAAAAGCAGGAAACCCATCTAGACCAAGTGCTTTTTCCTTCCCCATGCTAAAAAGGGCAGTCCTAACTTCCTCCCTCGACATCAAGTAAGTCAACATTTTGTTCTAGGCATCTGAAATCAACTTAGGGATTCTGTCCAGCAAGCCAAGATAAACCTCCTCGGAAGTTTCCTTATGTTGAACACCTAATAGCTCCTTAAAGAACCTTATAGCCTCCCCGTTGATCTATGCTTGATCTGTAATGGTATCACCATTTGAGTTTTTGATGGAGAAGATATTGTTAATTGACCTCCTTTCCTTCACAGAATTATGAAAATAATTAATATTGTGGTCACCTTCTTTAAGCCACAATTCACGAGACTTTTGCCTCCAAAAGATTTCTTCCTTCTGCAACACCGCAGCATATTCTATTTTCAGATTCAACTCTTGTTGGTAAAGAGCATCATCCATACCCCCAGCCATAACCACCTCATTGACTTTTGCTAGCTTTTCTCTAGCTTGAACTTTTCATCAAAGATATTTTTAAAGACCTCCCTATTCCATACCTTCAATTGCTCCTTTAAGAACTACAATATCTTAAAAAACATGAAAGCGCAAGTGCCTTTTCATTTAGGCGTTGAACTCCACCAACTTTTAATCAAATCAAAGAAGCCATTTTCCAACAACCACATCTTTTCAAAACGAAAAGGAGCACACTCTAGTGTAGAATCATCCCTAATATTTAAACATATAGGAAAATGACCAAAACCTGTAAGAGGTAAAATGATACTTGACATAACCACTTTATGCTCATCCAATCACCGCCCAAGAGAAAATGACTAATCTTTTCAGCAATATTAGTGAAACCTTTCCTATGATTAGTCAAAGTAAAATCTCCATTAGAGAAAGGTAAATCTTGAAAATTATTCATAAGAACAAAATCAACAAACTCTTGATGACTTCTATTTAAAGTGGCTACCCCTCCTAATTTCTCACTTGGAGATATTATAGCATTAAAATCACCATCCAACATCACCAACTTGCCCTCCCTCCAACTCAATTTGTCTGTAAAGGTTGCCCACAGTTGAGATTTTTGGGTTTGTTGACATGGCCCATATCTATTAAAGTCCAAAAAACTCATTTGCAGCTGAAAAGAAAAAATATTTACTAGTTGCCAGTGAGGGCCAAAATCCACCAAGGTGATGCAAACAGAGTTCTCTTTCCAAAGGATCCCCAAGCCCCCAGATGCACCATCAACATCTACCAACAAGCACTTCCAAGCCAACAATTTCTTAGCAAAGACCCCCGACCGTCACCACTAAGTTCTATTTCTTGTAAGAAAACAACATCTGAATTAGCCTGATCAAGCACACATTTGACCAAGCACAATTTTTCAAAGGCATTGTAGCCATTGACATTCTATGAAAGCATCCTCATGGCTTTCAGGAAGAGGTATATCCTCTTCTCGATCTCAGCAGTTTAGCCTAGTCCACTGCACAACTAGCCAAGGCAAGTTTAACACTCACCAGTTTCAGGCCCCTCTTTTTCTTATCTGCAACCTTAGGTTTGTTAATACTTGATGGTTTCATTCGAATGGAATGCTCTTGTTCCAACACCAACGAATCCAAGACCCTGGACTCATCTGCTCTAAGATCCTCATCATATGAGAACTCCAATTATGAGGCTGGTGCATCCCTCATGCATTCCTTCTCACTGTCTAAAAAGGACTCCAACGTTCTAATAGGAGAAATTTGTATGTCTTTGTGCGTATCCTTTTCCACCCAATCCTTGCCCTCTAGTAAAGGAGAATCCCCCACCTCCTTCTCACCATTCTCCTCCCTTTGAATCAATAGTTCTCTCTCTCCACCAGAACGTGTTTACCATCCTCACCATCATTCCTATCTAAGGTATCTGGAACAACATAACTAAGACCCTGATGGAGAGGAGCCTTCCTAATGGCTCCCTAGATAATCTGTTGGGAGTGAGGGGTCTCTGTAACCACCTATATAGACTGGGCAGTAGTCTTACCATTCCCTCCAACACCTTTCCTGCTTCCATTTTTGCTAGGGTTTATCTCCCAATCCTCGGAGCATACCCCATTTTTGTTAGGTTTGCATATCATTTCCCCCTCAAAGGAAATTGACCATAGGGGAATGATTTCCCGTTGCTGCTCGATTTTCTTCAACAGGTCTAAGTAGGATTTCTCCATTTGCCCCTTCCCTTTCCCCAGCTGCCCCTGAGGATTGGCATGATCAACATAATCCACATCAATAACCACCACAAATTCCCCTTCCGAGGTGCGTATAGCAATTTGGTCGGGCGCAGATTAACAATCCTGCATCTTAATCAAAATCCTAGAAAACTAAAACAAGCCATTCTTATCTAGCACCTCTTCAGATTGAAGAAAAACCCCTAAACTGTTCCCAATCATCCTCAGGGTTTCCTCATCCTTATACTCCAATGGCAGATTTTTGAGGTTTACCCAAATCAAAACTTCCTTCACTTTTTTAGTCTTTGGATTAAAATTTGGCTACCAATCACAAACATAAAAGCCTATTTCATCCATCGTGTATAAGCCTCCACTCAATATAGCCTTCTTATCGTCAGGTGTTGGACAGATAACCATATAAAATTCATTCGCCAAAGGCTTGATCAACATATTTTTCCCCTAGTTAGCATTCAACCAGTCTTGGATTTTCCTTAAAGATGGCCAAGGCCCTAACCATTTCAAAAACAATGCCCTACACTAAAGGCTTTTAACCGACTCACTCCAGGAAGGATTTTGAACTAGACAAGTTGACACCCTAATAATATTCTTATTTAGGGTATCAAAAGATGTACCCGTGACTGTTGTTTACCCTTGTTGGACTTGTTTCAGTCGCCAAAAATTCCTTTCAATCTACTTAAAATCAAATCGACGAGGCAAAGCCAGGTTACCATTAAAATGTTGGGGAGCTCCATTTCCTTTCCACTCAAGCCTTTGATCATACTGCAAATCCCTACACCAACCATTGCTATTCCTTCGTTGAGATTCCCTAACATTGACCTGTTTATCCCTATAGAATTTTGAAAATGACCATGATCTGCCAAAGGCCTCACTCTCTAGACTAGTTTGCCCATGTGTTTGCAACATGAAATGCCTATTACCTCTATTCTTGCCATCATGCCCATCTCTTCACAACTAAGGTGTCGTTACAGCCTCACCTTCAAACCCTAATTTATAATTTACTTAAGACAGATGTGTTAACATTATTGTTCTTAGCATAGTCAGACAAGATTAGGATGTTTCAAAGCTATTGCCACCTACATTAGCAAAATTCAAGATTGTTTCAGGATACAATCCCTCTTCTTAAAATTTAAACAGAACTAGAAGTTCATGTAGAACTTTGATAATAGAAACACTACAAAATGATAGAGCTATAGACCATCTATAGAAAATATTATGGCTTTATAAGAGGCTTACCTTCATCCATTGATCATCATAGAGGTTAGATCAAATGTGATGTGCCTCAATAACAACTATCTTGTCATGTTTCAACATCTTCACTTTATAATTATTTGCATGAAAGGTGCAAAGTATTAATACTAAGTAAGAAAATGCACTATAAGGTTATGAAGTAAGAATTTCAATATAAATAATGGAGAAAAAAAGGTTACTATATATTACTTGAGTTTATTGATCCATCCCAAAAAAACTTCACAAGTGTTAATATTGAGATTAATGGCGAAACCAAACATAGCCCAAACCTCTTTGGGAAAAAATGCACTAAAATAACAAATGGTTGATGCATTCATGAATTTGGAAAATAGAGAAAAGATCAAATTAACTATTATGCTTCTTAAAGCATAGTTTGTTAAGGAGGAGGGACAACACGAACTCTTTTTTTATGTACATAAGGATTGTACCATAGTCTGTAAGAGTTTATTCTAGGAGAACCAAGGTTGCAATATATTTTGAGGTGAGAAAGAAAATCGTCACTAAAAAATTAGGGAGTATATTTCTTTAGACTTGACAATGTGCAAGGGAGATCTATTTAGGCATTTGAAGAAGAGAATGTATATTCTTACTTTATCTCAATGTTGAGGTGATTTTGTGCTATTTATTCTCGCAATGAAATTTGAATTTTGCCTAGTCGATTTAAATGTTGTCATTTTAGAAAGGGAGACTTCTTGCATATTCTATCCCACTTATCGTATGCTACAGTAATGAACTATCTGATTCTATTTACCTTTTCATTTAATAGTGCATGCTTTGTAACAGTAACTCTATAGTGACATTATAATAAAAACTCAATTAAGTAGTTGCTAAAAAATATAATTCTTATTTGATTGATAATTGTTTTATGCTAGTTGACTCTTTGATATCTTGGTTGGCTTGAAAACAATGTAATATATGTTCTCTCTTATGGAAGTATAGAATGGTACAATGCATAAATAACTACTTGAATGACATAACACAAATAACTGGTAGAATGGTCTACTACTTAAATTATGCCTACGAGTGTAGATCATAATCAATATATATGTAATCATACACAAGAAGGTGTAGTCTTACAGACAATTACTATAATTATAGTCATAAATTGAATCATCAAAAGAGTATTTACTTATATTTTGTGTTGAAATCTTGGTCCATGAATACTTTCTAGAACCTAAAAATATATATCTCATATTTTATTATTTGTCATCCATAATTTTTGTAGGGTTTAAAGCCAATGACAACACACCATATACACGCCAGGGTGTAGTCTTGGAGACAATGATTATCATTATACGCTATGCAACAAAATTCCATCAAGAATGCAACTTACGATTTTCCTTATGAAATGAGTTTAAATATAGATAGATAAAAAGATTGGATGAACTCCATATTTAATGTTTTAGACAATGAAGCAATAATTTGTAGTGTGTTATATTCAAAGCACAACATCATGAAAGTGTTACTATATTAATGGCATTGAATGTATCAGGAAGTTGTGGTTACAGTAACAGTCATATCATATTATTGCAGACTCTATAGGATGTTAAAATTAAGCAATAAATAAAAAACAATCAGTGTTTCACTTGAGGCACCCTACATTGGAGAAAGAGTGAAGCACTTTGTGTATATGAAAGAGGTTCTCTACACCAGGTAAAGAGTGATACCTCATGTGGATACAAAAAGGATGTTGATAAGATGTAGTGGTTTTAATACACCCGAAAAAAAAATGATTATCATTTGAGTACAAAGAATAGTGTTTACAATGTCTAATTCTTTTTATTCTCCTTCTCAAGAGAGCAAGGTTGATGTGTCGAGGACTTCTCCCAAGTTTTCCAAAGATGGCCACGTGAGTGTGACAATTAAAGTCATTATCATTTACAGTCATTTTGACATCGTATAGTTCAAATGAATGGTGTATGGATAGTTTCATTGACTTAGAGTTAATCTCAGATAGAAAGAGAAATACTTAGAGCAGTGGTTTTTCCATTGAGGGAAGCAGTGATAGATGTTGCAATTGGTGTTGGATGTAGCAAGAGAATTACAATTGAGAGAAACAGAGATTTAGATGTCATTGGAAAATTTGATAGTGACATTGGTGGTGACAAGTTCCAGACTTGTACTAAGGTTCAAATTGGGTATTCATTGTTGATAATTGATGTAAACCATATGAAGATGACACTCATACATTCTATAGTTACACGCTATAAGATTTTTTTGTATAGTAATGTTCATTTTTGTGTTATGGTTCTGTTTGGATAGGGGGGCAGATCAATACAGAATTGAAAAGTCCACCAAAAGGAGGATATATTACTGCCTTGTTAGAAGTTGTTCTATTGATGGGTGAAAGAAGTTTTGGGACATTGCAAGGATGAACATGCATAGGATGCAAATTCAAAATATCCCATTTATTCAGGCACCTAGCCCTGGGAGGCCTTTTGTAAGAAATAGCAAGCAACATCATTATGAGTCAAAATCAATAGGATACATCTTTAAGAGGGTGACATGTGTTGATTACCAGATGAGGATCAGGTCTGAAGCCCAAAGAAGGTGTTTACAACAGCACATATGTAAAATATACAATGTCTCCTTAGTTGAACTCCTTCCAGAAGAGGTTCTAGTCAAGATTGAAGAGAAAATGCATTACTTTAATAGTGATGAGTTGAGGAAGGAGAGATTGAAAAGGGTTGTAACATTGGTGAAGAGAAGAGATTACATGTACAATCAATTTGATATAATAGTTTGTGCTTTATGCCAACAATCTATGCAAAAAATTCAGCCACTCTAGAGAAATCTGCTAATATTCATTAAATCTATCACTCACAAGGGTCTCCATATTTAACCAACAAGGGTTGTGTAGACGGTGTTGTTAAAAGTTTAACAGATGTGCCACTATCTTCCTTAGTTTTAGGTGAAAAGAGTTGCACGCAATGATCTCATGGATGACAGAATAAGTCTGGTAGAAGGAAAAGAACCTCTGTAAGATCGCATTAATTGGAATAGAAAATATTATATTTTTGTCTTTGTAAGATCGAATAGTGTATTATTGTTATTTTTTATTTTCACCACTCATGTATTTTGTGGTTGTGAACATTTCGGTTTGATATATACAAAATTGGAACAAATGTTTTATTCTATGTCAATCGACAAAGAAAGACATTGTTGCAACAACAGTTGAATGTGAAGATAGGTATGTCCTTGCACTCTTGGTGTCTGCATTTCAGGGTTTTAAATCAACATCGATGAAATGCAGGAGTGGCAATAAGTCAGTTTTAGGAATGCACTGACAATAATTTTGCTTGATAAAAATGGGATTGAAGATAGGGTAAGTATTATTGGGTTGCCACAGATTATGCATTATTTGGCACATATCTTTTTAGTGTACCACACGGAGTGTTGTGAATTTCATTATATCCCACTCTTAATGGTAATGATGGTGTTTAGGGGTGTGTAAGAGAGTAAGGTATAGTTCAAAATCTTGAAGAAGTGGTATTTTTAAATAAATATAATGATCAGTAGAGACTTTAGTTTAGTGTATGAACCATTCATAGTGACACCCATAACATATAATACCTATGTTGTTTCACTATCTATAATGCAGGTTGATAGTGTCAGGGTTTCCTTTAACACTCCATCCATGATGGAGGCCCCAAATGGAGATGTGCGTAATGTAATTTTGATTTTAATGCACATTAGAAGATTGGTTATGAGTTAGTGTATTTTGAGAAAACATTTTAAAAATTTTTTTGGGGCAACACATAGCGACAAGACTAGTTGGAACTACAAGGTCCCTCCCATCAAAGAATCCACAATCTATACCATTTGATACTCCAAAAAAGTAATGCCCTCTTCACATTATTCCAAGATCTATATATTTCAAAGTGTGCCAGAAAATCCTTCACTTGGCATCTTTGTATAGGATTGTGGAATACAAGAAACAACATTCTCAAATATTGGTTTGGGTGTTGACATGATTGGTGAGGATGCACACATAGAAATGGGAATGGAAAGTGAGAAACCTAGGCATGATGAGTCTGACTCATTGGATATGTTGCAAAGTCCTCCCAAATTAGTAAATGTCATAGTTGTATCATTTTTTTCATTTTGCAAGAAGCTATATTATTATAGTTTGGACAGAGAACCCCAATTTCCTCTAAGCATATTTTACAATTGCGGGGAGCGGACGATGATGACCAATCCAAAGAGGAAATGGTTTTCTCTTATGGTATTGGTGATAATGTAGACCTGCTATGTGAGGGTAAATTGGTAGGTAAAGGCATCATTTAAGGTGTGAGTAGGGATGTGATGTGCCATAGCAAATGATTATGTACGGGGACTACCAAAGTGAAAATTCTTGAGGTTATTGACCCGAACATTAGGATGCCCTACCCTCATTCTTTTTTTGAAGTTTTAAGTGACTCATTAAATTATTTTGAAGCGTGGAACATATCTAACTTGTCTTATAATACACTTTTGATGCAGCAATGCATTATTCGACATAGATGTTATTGGGGTTCTAAATTTCATTATAACCCACTCTTAATGGTAATGGTGGTGTTCAAGGCTGTGCAGGACAACAACCTGTAGTTGAACATCTTGAAGAAGTGGTATGTTTACATGCAAACATACCATTTGAAGGATTTGAACAATAAAAATCCACAAAGCTTGAAGAATACCTGCATGTAAAAACATGTCACAGAGAAGAAAAAGACAAGAAGAGGCAAGGGTTTTCTCTGAAAATATGTAAATTGTATTCTCAGAAATGAAAAAGATAAGAGATAATTACAAAAGGTATATCCTTATAGAAGGAGATTGAAAACCAAAAAAGGGTAACCTAAAAGGTAAAAGTCATTTAATAATTACTAATTAATTATTAAATGTGAATGCAAAAGTGCATAAAGGGAAATCTTAAGAAAGGAGTAAAGTGAATTTAATAAATCAAATTAAATTAATGCTTTACTCTAACACCCCCCCTTAAGATGAGCAACAATGCAGCTACAAACAATGCAGAAAGAGAAAGGAAACTAAAATACAATGCAAAAAGCAAACTTTGGCCCCAACAACAAGGCTAGATGACGTACCCAATCACAACCAAATTTCTATGAAACAGAGAAATAAAGAAAACCCAGTAGAAAAAAATCTACTCCAAAAAGAGATAGCAAGAAAAAGAAGGAAGGAAGGACTCATCACTGAGAGCCCCCAAGGACAACTTCCTTCACCCCAAGCATAGAACACAATTCAAGATACCATGGGGATGGAAAAGGTTTAGTGAAGATGTTCGCAACTTGTTGAGCAGTACGAATGTACACCAAGCTCAAAGTGCCATCCTAAATTAGATATTTGATGAAGTGCATGTGAAGCTCAATGTGCTTGGTCCACTGATGCTCAACTGGGTTGCGAGAAAATGTGTATAGCACTCTTATTGTCATGCCACAGAAAGGCAGTACTATTAGGAGAAAATCCAAACTATGTCATCAACTATCGAAGCCACAAAACCTCCTAACTAGCCAATATAGTTGCCATGTATTATGCCTCTGTAATGATAATGCATGAGCATGCTACTTCTTGCAAGACCATGTGATAGGACCATAACCAAGATAGAAGACAAAACCAAAAGTAGACTTGCAATCATCAATATCACCAGCCCAATCTAAATCTATGAAACCAACAATGTGAGGATGCCATGATGTGTAGTGAATGCCATAACATGTTGTACCCCTAATGTACCTCAAGATATGTTTGGAAGCTTGCCAATGACTCTCATGTGGATCATGGGAGAATTGAGAGACAAGTCCAATCGTAAAGGAAATATCAAGACAAGTGTGTGTTAGGTACACCAAACTACCCACAAGTTGTCTATATAGAGTGGAATCCACTGTAGGAGTAGAGCAAGTAGTAGATAAAACAACACCTGACTGAAAATGTGTGGGAGCAAGTTTGTAATCAAGAATGTTGAATCTCTAAAGCATATCAAGAGCATACTTCTGTTGGAGTATGGCTATCCCATTCGAAGACTAAACAACTTGTAGGCCCAAAAAATAGTGCATAAGTCCAAGGTATGTCATCTCAAACTGCTCTCTCAATGCTTGTTGAATGTTGTATCATGGAAATTGAGCTACCTGTAATGATGAGGTCATCTACATAAAGCACAAGCATCAATAAGTCAACCCCATGATGATGAATGTAAATTGTAGGATCAAAATGACACCGAGTGAACTGTGAAGCAAGCAAGAAGGAATCCATCTTCTCATACCAAGCCTCAGGGGCCTATTTGAGACCATATAAAGACCTCTGAAGCTGACATACTAATGAAGAGTCCTACATAAAACCATGAGGCTGATCCATGTAGATCTCCTCATGAAGGTCTCTATGCAAAAACACACACTTCACGTCCATCTAAAAAAAAAGTCTATCCTTGTGAAGTTGCAAGTCAGAGTACAAGGTGAATAGAATTCATCTTGGAAATAGGGGAAAAGGTATTAGAGTAATCAATACCCTCAACCTGTGAAAAAATCTTTACAACAAGACATGCCTTATACTTATCAATAAAACCATCTGAAACATACTTGGTACGATACACCCACTAACATCAAACCAACTTTCTTCCTTATAGAAAAGGACAAAGATCCCATGTGTAGTTCTTCATTAAAGATGAGTACTCCTCATCCATAGCCCTATCCCACTCTGAGTGTCTTGTCACTTGTGAAAAAATTTGTGGATCATCTAAAATGGCATGAATCAAGAGGCTACTACTTTTAGTTTGAGCATGAGTGAACCAAGCATTGGTAGGATCACCTGCCAAAGGTCCAGCTACATCAATAGTATCACAAGCCCACTTGGGCACTTGCAGAGCATCTGGTGGAGGTGGTGAAGGGGGATCAATATCTAGATATTCCTCAAAGGATGCATAATCATATAGAGCAACAAAGGAAGTATTGGGTAGTGAGGAAGAAGCTGGAGACGGAGGATCCATCTGAGGATAACGCTCATCAAATTGAACATCTCATTGAAACAAGACATCTCTAGAATCGGGATTAAACAACCTATACTTCTTCACATCCTCATAGAAGCCAAGAAAAATGAGTGGTCGACTCTTCTTCTCCATGGCTTTCCACTGATCATATGGTATAATTGCCCAAGCCTCACTACCAAGAATGCATAAAGTAGAAACATCGGGCTTGACATGAGTCCAAGCCTCCTTAGGAGTCAAGTGTCACAATGCCTTGTGAGGCATCCAGTTATGAATATAGTTGGCACAATTGATAGCTTCAACCCAGAATGAAGAACTCATAGCTTGAGACTAAATCATACAATTGGCCATCTCTCGCAATGTCTTGTTCTTTCTCTTTGTAACCCCATTCTGCTGAGGGGTGTAGGGAACTGAGAATTGATGTTGTAAATTATGCTCAGTGTAAAAATCTCTGAAAGAATGATTCACATATTCCCCCCATTATTAGTGTGTATATGCCTGACAAAAATACCAAATTGTTTCTCCACAAATGTCTTAAAGATTCAAAAGGGATCAAATACATCAAGCTAGTACTTCAAAAAGTACACCCATGTGCATCTAAAGAAGTCATCTATGAAGGTGAGAACATATTGAGCACCTGAAAAAGATGGAGTGGGAAATGACATAAGATCACTATGTATCAACTCCAATGGTGTGTTAGCACATGTGGATCTACCTAACATAAAAGGATCTTTGTGATGTTTTCCAAGTGTACAAACTTGACACACACCGTTAGTACAAGAGATCTAAGGTAACCTAATCACTAGCTCATGTGTACTCATTGGTTGTAGATATTTGTAGTTGATATGGCCAAAATGCTTATGCCAAAGTTTTCTCACTATGTATGCATGAGTAATGAGAGAAACACATGTAGAATCAGAGCTATCAAAGCCATCGAACTAATATAAGTGAGACTAAAGATCAACACTCCATGTAGTAATAACCAAGTCAGGATCATGGAGGTCTTGAATAACCACATCATGTAGTGAGAACTCAATTATCTTTCCAGAGCCTAAATAAAAAATCTGAAAGATAGATAGGAGGTTTGCAGATATGGCTGGAACCAAGAGAACATCCTATAGTGAACCACCTTCTAAAGAGATAGTTCCTGAACCTATGATTGAAAGCTGAGAACCACCAAGTACAATGTTTAGTAACACTTTGAGCAAGTGAGGTAACCAAATCAGATGAGTGTGTCATATGATGTGAAGCTTTAGAATCAAGAATCCAAGAAGCTATAGTAGACAATGCTCATGCAGAAAGAGCATGCCATTTCCTTATAGGAGGAGGTGGAGGCTTCAAAGAAGAAATACTAGTATGTTGCATGGCCTCCTCTAAAGCCTCAAGACGTTTCCAACACTTGAAAATTGGATGTCTTTCCTTGCCACAAAATTTGTAAGGATCACCTGTGTACTTCTTAGTCTTGGAGGAAGACTCACTAGACTTAGAAGAATTACCCTTCTAAGAGGGGTTTCAAGCATCTGACTTGTGAGTAGGCTTGGAGGAACTCTCATTGCCTGTTGAATTTGTCTTATGCTTTAGTTTCCACTTTGGCTTCCCTATAGATGTTTGAGCTACCAATGCATTCATCTTAGAACCAATCATAGTATCCAACTGTGTAAGCTTTGAGTGTTCTCTAGTTAAGCAATCACAAAAGACCTCAAAAGTAAGCATAACAAATCTATTACCCAAAGCATCTTTGGTGGAAAAGAAGGTAGAAGCAAAAATCTAAAAATTCCCTTGAAGCTTAGAGAGAATTAGATAAATGCACTTAGCATCAGTCTTCGTCTTTGCACAAACCTGTAATACAAATCTTTGTTGATTAAACTTCATCAAGAAGTCATCATGGTTGAAAAGGAATCCAGTACAAGAGAGGTAAGCTCTACCTTTATCTGAAGTCCCCTAAAATCATTCATAGTACCAAACAAGCCTTGAAGCTTGATCCACATAGCTAGAGGGGTTTTGTCAAGATGAAATTGTAGACTGTTGGATACCTATAAAAAAATCAACCCCATTGCCTCATCCATCTTATTTTTGTGTTGCATGATCTCAAAAGGCCTTAGTAAAACTGGCTACACTGCATCTAAACAAGACCACAACCCTTTTGACCAGAGAAGCCAAGTCATCAAGGTCTTCCAAGTGTGATAGTTATGAGGGGTCAAAAGTTCTAGACAAGAAGAGGTATCAACCATTGTTTTAGAAGATGTTGAATTGTTTTTTTATTTAGTTCTAGTTTACATAAGTAAATGATAGAAACATTATGACAAAACACCTCCACAATGCAAAAAACTAAACCCCGACTGCTAGAAGGAATGCATAAATGAGAGAAGAGCAAAAAGCTTTATAAATGAATAAAAAATGCCTAGTACAAAATAATGGTGAAATGACAGAGAATCTAGAAATTTCTTGAGAAGAGCTTTCCAACACTTTTTTCAGATTGGAAAATGGAGCTATGACGAAGAAGTTATACCCCCCGAAGGATAGAAGTCATCAATGGACTTCAAGCGCAATAATAGGTACCAAACTAAAAAAAATCCCAAAAATACCTACTCCATCCTCTCCATCTTGGAACCAAATTTTCAACACTTCTTTCGGATTGAAAAAGACCCCCGTATGCTCAAGATATTGAGAAAAAACTAATAGGGCCCCTAGAAGCACATAAAAAAGAATTTATTATTAAAAAAAAATCACCAAGCAACAGACCAAGCTAAGCTGTCGATGGCAGTGGTTGGCCGAGCAATGGGCGGGAGGAGCTCAAGAGGAGGAGCGGCCAGTGGAAGAAGTTGGTAGTGGCGAGGGTGGAGCGGCGACCGCAAGAAGAAAGTCGGGGACTAGTGGAAAAATGATGTCGAAAATGTAAGTGGTGCCCAGAAAACCCTGTGCATGTTATAAAAAACTTTTGGCGACCAAAAAATGGCAGCGGTGCCAGAAAATGACACTGCGGCTAGTTTTTTATTTTTTGAAAAAATGCCTCATTCTACATGTAGGAGGTCGTACGGCCCTGCTGAGCAATTTTTTTTGCTCCCAAATCAATGTTGTCCAAAATTGACACACTTTATATAAAAATGGAGGTTTTGATGCCTTTTGAATCCAACAATGAGGTCTATTTGGCTTCAAAGTGCTCCAAAAATCAAAGACCCTCTATTTTCATTAAAAATACCCAAAAAATACTAGATTTGATATGTCAAACCCTCGTTCTTCTTTTTCTCCAAATATCAAACAAGCTACAACAGATCTGGCTCTGATACCATGAAGGGTTTGAGCAGTACAAATCCACAAAGTTTGAAGAATACCTGCATGTAAAAACTTGTCACAAAGAAGAAAAAGACAAGAAGAGGCAAGGGTTTGCTCTGAAAATATGAAAACAGTATTCTTAGAAATGAAAAAGATAAGAGATAATTACAAAAGATCTATGCTTATGGGAGATCGAAACCCAAAACTAAAAGGTAAAAGCTATTTAATAATTACTAATTAATTATTAAATGTGAATGCAAAAGTGTATAAAGGGAAATCTTAAGAAGGGAGTAAAGTGAATTTAATAATTTAAATTAAATTAATGCTTTACTCTAACACAATTTAGTGATTGGTAGAGACTTCAGTGTATGAAATGTTGACAGTGGCATCCATGTAACTTAATACCAATATTATTTGGTTATATGTAATGCAAGTCAATAGTGGTGGTGTTTCTTTAACACTCCATCCATGATGGAGGCCCCAGATGGAGATGTACGTCATGTATTTTGGATTAATACAGATATTGTGATGTATCACAACTCTTTGGTTGAGTGATCCATAAGGCTAGTTGGAACTATAAGCTCACACCCATCAGATAATTGAAAACCTTCACCTTTGGAAATGGGCATGGAAAGTCATATAGATGCATAAGATAAGTCATACAGTCCTCATGAATCAATAAAAGTGATAGATGTATCCTTTCTTTCTACTTGTAAGCAACAATATAATTATAATTGGGATAGACAACCTAGGTTTCCTCTAAGCATATTTTACAATTGCAGGGAAAGGATGATGATGAGGGAGGCAAAGAGGAAGCGGTTTTCTCTTATGGTATTGGTGATCATGTAGACTTGTGATGTCAAGGTATACTGGTAGGTAAAGGTATCATTGAAGGTGTGGGCAGTGATGTGATATGCACAATAAACCACTTTGTGTAGGGGCTGCAAAAGTCAAAATTGTAGAGGTTGTTGACCTGACTAGTAGGCTACCCTACCCTCATTCTTTTTATGAAGTTTTAAGTGACTCATTAAATTAGTTTGAAGCCTGGAACATATGTGACCTATCCTCTAATACAAATTTGGAGCAGCATAAGATATTATTGTCTCTTTTTTGTTTTTGCCTATGCTAATAGTTTATTGATGTATGTATATATTGATGTCATTTATTTGGAGGCTACACTCATCCAACTTGTGTGCATAAATTTAGGCTAAAGTCTAGGACACATCGAAGGTGGCTGAAGAATCCAGTGATCCCCTTCTTACCCATAAAACACGTGGCCTTGGAATTCCCATGTTAAGCATCACCCCTCCAATAGTGCACAAGGACCCCAAGAGGCATCGTAGATTTTATGAAAGCATTTTCTCTGTTGCCCAAAATAGACAACAAAAGAGGGTTGAACCAGTGTCAAAACATTAGGGATTGCTTCATATGCCATCGTAACTGGCAATGGTCTCCATTTTTTAATTGAATAGTGTACACAACATTGTTAGCAGGGTTACTAGGCATTATTGATGTCATCGGTCAAAATTTTCCCTTCTTCAATGAAATTGGAACTGATGCTTATTCCAAGTGTGTAATCGTTTCCTTTATATATTTTTAATTATATACTATTTTAAGTCCTTATTTTCAGTTTAGTTGGACCATTCAATGTATGTGTTCTGATTTATGCATAAAATACGCATTGCATATTTTACACATGTTGATTTCTTGTGCTTTGTTGTTAATGTACAACAAGGGAAATCTAAATTTGTCTGGCATATTTGTCATAATTGGTTGTTATCATATTGTGGCTGGTCTATGGTATGATTCTACTTTATTTATAATCATTGTCTTTTTAGTTGTGTTTAGGCTATTGTTGACAACTGAATAAGATCAACATTTTTTTAAGAGTTGCACTTCATTTGAAGGGCATGTTATATTTCATTCATATATATCTGCATTCTGCAAATGCATTTTTTTATTAAAAATTTTAAATAAAGTAGAAAGTGGACTCCCTTCATCCTCCTTTACTCCTACGTCTTCACTATTGCGACCACTCCTTTAGGTAAATAAAATAAAAATATAGTTTATGTGTAATTATTTGTATCTATTGTATTATAATAATTCATATTTACATGTGAGCATGTAAATGTCTATATTTATTGTTACATGCATAATTGTATATTTTAATCTTTTTGTACATTTTAAATATGTGTATGTGTATTTATCTTCAAACATGTAGTAGAATAGATTCCCTTTAATTTCAAATGTGTTTAGTAGAATGTTGTTGGACTTGTATTCTTGTGAACATTTGGACTTCTAGTTTGTAGTCAATAAATCCACAATCCCCTTTGAAATCTTTGGAAGATGTTGCAGAGGATTTGGACATTGAAAGGAACTCTTGTGTTGTGTAGGAGGGAGAAATTGAAAATGTCAGTGAACCGGTATTGCCATTACTTGTATTTTGTTTTGTAGAAATTTGTTGGTTTTTGTATCTAACAAACATGTAGATGATTGTTTTGTAGTCAAAAAGTACACAATTGCCTTCCCATGATGCAGAATGCTTAGTCACTAGCCCTGGAGACCATGTTGATCTTTATCAAGGTAATATGCTTGTTGGTCAAGGCATGGTATTAAGGAATGATGCGATTCTAGATTGCTATACTTCCATGGCAGACGTCCTAGTAGGAGCTATGGAAATTCGTTTCAAGGAAGTCCTTATGAAAAAGCTTTGCTTCCTTATGCTAATGGATTGGATTTTGAAGATATCTTTCTAGAAGATGACGAACCCATTCAACTATGGAACATCTGCAATATAAAACATTCAGTGGATCTGGTACACTAAATGATTTGGTCTTAAAAACATACTATTTGTTTGCATGGTTTTGGTCATTACTATATTGGTTACATTGATGTCAGTCTTGCACATTAACTCTTGTGTTTTGTGCATATGTAAAAAATGTTAGACACAATGCAAAAGCACAAGGGAAATCATGAAAATCATGGTTTGGTCCAAGGGGGATTGCACCAATGCGTGTAGCTCATTTGCGGTCATTAGAGACATAGAATGAGGGTGCAAGTTTAAAAATGCATATTTGCAGTTGACGCAGATGTAGGTTATAGCGTGTTATAATTAAACAATTTTTTTTCCTCCATGCATGTGTACTTGGAATTCCAATAATGGTCTATAGAAATATGACATTTTACTAGATAGTATGCACGAGACTGAAGAATGTGAAAGGAACATCTCCATGTACAAAGTTGATGTGGCCTCTTATGTTTGTAATTAAGTTAGTGTCGTATTTAGTAACAAGATGTACTCATATGGTAATGAAAAATTTCCATGAAAAAACTTTTTTATATATTAAAAATCTTGATTTCTTTAATTTAATGTCTTATTCTAATATTATTCATTGAAATCTGACGTCCTAAATGGTATTTGAATATTGTCATAATTGTTATATGAGAACCATTGTAACTAGGTAGATTGGAATTGCAGTGGTGTTCATTTGAGTCATAGTAACCATCTAGTTAATCAAGTAATTGAAAGGTGTTATTTCAGTCGTCTGGCCCACTAATGGCATTAAAACACAACAAATAAATAAATTCATGCAAATCAATGTATTATTTCAATTTATAATGTATCCAATGTTTATTTCAAATGTACAATAACTTCTATCATAAATTGTTGAATACTTTTCTTCAATTTGATGAATGTTTTAATAAATTGGGGATGATTTGATCTTATCATTGTATTAAGTGGATACTCCTATATCCACTAAACAATATTGACTAGGTATTCTGCTATTTTGTGGGACCTTTTCTATTCATTCTATTCACAAAATGAAAATTTTGTTTTATTTCCAAGGGATTTTTTTATTAAATTTCATTATTGGAATGTAAGCATAGTTCTTATAGGTTGATGCAATCATGGTTAGTCGCAACTATGTCCGTAGAAAGGAAGCTCTTGATCAATCGATGTTTGATATCCCCATGACTACAACTATAGGATTGTCAAAGTCTGCTACTTCTAGGAAGCATGGAAAGATGAACGACTAATCGACTAGGAGGCAATGACAAAATTCAGATGAAGTACCTCCATTGGGTGTATTAGATATTGGTGGTGTGGTGGGGCCAGGCAATAGTCATGACAATGTAGGCTCAGACGATCTCACCTTGGATGACAACTTCAATAGCTCACTTTGAGAGAAACATGATCAGCTTCAAGAGAAACATATATCTTTGTTGTCAGTGAGTTTGGTTGCATGTGAAGCAAATAATAAGTGCCTAAAGTTGCATAATGCTGAATTGGAAATTAAAAACAAAGAGATCAATAGGTTTCTTATAGAGGTTAAGGATAAAAATATGGAGTATTGTCTTCAATTGCATGAACAACAACTGATCAATTGCAATCTAGAGGAATCACTTGTTGCAAACAAGAAGATGTTCTCCGAGTCAACTCGTACATATGATGATATGTTAGATGTCTTGAGATGTCATAGTGAAGGGTGGAAGGTGAAGTACAATGAGGTGGTTAGCTTGCCTTTTAATAGAGGGCAACAACCAACTTCCACCCCATCTTCAATGCATAGATGTGAAGGTCTATTAAAATGTGGTTAGATGCACATATGTAATTGAATATTTTGAGCCACATGTGGTTGTTGTTCATTTCAATGAAAAATCCCAATTGTAGCAAATAATGTCATATGAACCTAATGTTTGAATATATAAACTGATATCTTTTGAAAAAAAGGAGATCATTGGCACTTACACTTGACAATTTGGTGCATTGATAATTGATATCTGAAATATATTTTGTACACTATTAATGTTTATAAATCATTACAGATCCACTTTATTCATCAATATGTCAATGGAATGCCATTGTTATATACATATTGCTACTCTTATTTTGCAAGGACTAAATGCAGTAAATGTGATGGATGGATTGGAGTTTTCTCTTATTAAGTAAATCTTTCATATTAGATGACTTTCAATCGTAATGTCATATGATCTACAAGTTATTAACTAAGGTGCATTGCTACTCATTTCATTTCATACACTACGTAATGCAAGAAATTCAATGAATGGATGTAACAAATTGTAGATGAAGTATTTATTTCCTATGAAATTGGTAGTGTTACTTTTGTTTTCTATGGTTGGTTAAATGTAGACATTATTTTCCTCTTTTTAAAAATGTTTTCATGGTTTTAAGGCTACAAGAAACAAATAATAGTTGACATGAAATGGAATATGTCTTCTACAGCAACAAACAATTACAATTAAATTTATTTCAATTAGATGTTATCAACATACAATAAAGGCAAGTATTGCTTTGTGGAGAGAAACCATATCAGAATTGATTCAACACTACCTTTAGAAGAAACTATTGAAATTGAGCAACTGATTCTTACCAATAAATAGGAAGTATACCAAATTCATATATATGACTTTTAATTTGTAAATTCATTTTCTGTATGCAACTTCCATATGCATGGTTGACAATGAGATGTGTTCCCTTTTTGTGTCTCTAATAATAGAAAAGACATAATGTCAACAATCTTTACATATATTGCAAAAAAGCATCATTTCTACCCTTTCAATCTACTAAGAATTTAGATATATTACACAAATTTTTGGCATAGTCATCATCCTTGTAAATGTGCACATATTTTGTTGACACTTCCATTGAAAATTCATGTTGGGCCATTCTATCTGTTATCATCGACACATGATCAACCATGTCATCTATGGTCTTCGATTATGAGAGATTGGCCAAGAAACTGTCAACAAACAATGATCTCCATTTTTGTACTAGCATTGGCAAACCATCTTTGAGGATGTTGGGCAATACATGTGTATCATCACACTCAAGTTTCATCATATCAAAGCATAACTTCTCATCCCAGTTTGCGTGTTGTTTCAAGATGTCGTGTCCAAACCATTCATGCCCTAAGTTTTTAGGATCATTTTTCTTCATGTCTTCGTTAATTCTTACCTTTAACCTATCACTCTCTCATATAGCTTTGAAAGTTCACAAGCAATGGACCCAATACTTGTCCACCATCTCCATTAACTTGTGACATCTATTTTCAACATTTCTAATTGCCAAGTCATCCAATTGATCATGTCTTTTTGTAAGTATGTTATCCAATTTTTGTGCTTTGTTGTGCCAGAAACTCACATCCTCCATGTCATCCATATCTCTTTGTCCCTAATCGTGGTCTACAATTTCAAAATTAAAGCCTTTGCATTTCCCTCTCTCTAATGTAATAAATTTTTGTTTACATTCTTCCTTGTCAATATCTAAATTTTCAACAATGATTTGTACTTGTTCATCATTCTAAATAGCTCATCTACCTAAGCCTAGTTCTTCATTGCAATAGTGACATTCAGTGATGCCACATGTCTTGGGGTTTTTATTCTTAGTTTATGGATTTTTATTTGACACAAAGCTTCATTACTATCCATTACAATTGGTCTTTCATCTATGTGATTCGATCCCCACGGTAATAAAGCTTGAACTTGTATGAATCATTCATTGATGTGTTACCAAGATTTCTAGAATCCTTTGGTTTACAACCTTTTACTCCATCTTTGTTTTTTTCATAAAGTTCATGCATTGTTGTACATTCCAAATGCCAACCCTGGTATATCAAAACACCAACATTGTTAACTATCTCCCTAGCCTTATGCAGAGTTATGTCCTCAAGTTCCTTTTGTACTTTATCTTGTAACATTTCCTTCATCATTTCATTGTCCAACTTATTTGAAATTTGGCTTAACTGCCTTCATTTGTATTGAAATAATAAAGATCTAAAATCATTGGAATATATGAAATCATCATTACATATGAACTGGTTATGTTCAATTTCCCTAATATCAATGATCATACTATATAGAGGGGCTCCAAACTTAGTTCTCTTCTAACAGTGTCCCTTGAAATATTTCGATGTTCACCACAATTGTCTTCTCTTTCTTCTATGTGCTCTACCTATATGCATTGTTGACATGATAGATGACCAATGCCAATTGCTTATTCTTGTAGCAAACCATCAGGAACATTACTCAAAATCTCATCTTCCTCTTCTAACAATCTGAGAGCTCTACTAAGCAGATTTGTGATACCACTGAGAAGGTCTATATTAATCTTCCCTTTTCTTAATTTCCACTCAAAAGCTCTCACCATATTTTTGTACATCTTCTTTTTGCTTACAACTTCATCCCTTTCCAAGTTCCTAATTAGACCATCAATCAATATTTCCCTATGTTCAATAGGACATAATTTCTGAGAAGCCTTTGCCCTTGCTATATATCCCTCTGGATCGAATGCTCTCCTTGACTCAGCCTGACTTAGTCCATATATTCTAAGTTTCTTGGTAATATAGTCAAAACTCCATAATATCTTGAGTACGAAATCCCCAAATGACATTGTGTCAGACAAGAATGATTGTTTTCTCTTTGAAGTCAAGTGTTGTGTATTAGAGACAGCCATTTGCCACACAATTTCTAGATACTCAATTTGATTAGGTACTATGATGGGGAGGTTGTTAGGGCATCCTTCATAACCATATACTCTAATTCTAGTGAAATTGTCAAATACATACCAATCACCCCAATTGTGGTCTATTGGGCTTTGGTCAAGATACTGTTTAGGCCTTAGGAATATTTTTATTTCTGATGACAGGGTATGATTGTAGCAATTTTATAAGTGATTTCACAAAATGCTCTTCAAAACATAAGTAGTCTAAAACTAGGCATCTCCAATCCCAAACCTTGAGCCATAACTGTACAGGCTGCCTAAACCCCTGAATATCATACTCCTGAACTAGTAATCCTTCTTCCCAAGCATTGTTCTCTTGGTTGAAGAAGAGCAAACAAATATTTTTCAATATGAGCATATCCTCATTTATCTTGTTCGTAATGAATGCTACAAAATCAAAATTCCTATGATGGGTTTTCATTGCTCTCTAATATGGCTCTTGCACCTCTAATCTTTAGGTGATGGACAAGAAATAGAGAAACCTTGTAGAAGATCTCCATACAGAAATACTCCTCTCTTAATTTTGGTATATTCAAAAAAAAATTGTGACCCATCTCTAGTTGAATTTTTTTCTCAATTGCAAGTTTTGTAATGCTAATTATTGCTTTACCAAACTATGTTTTGACTATCTTCATTTCTAGATCATATCTATTTATAATTTCTTGCAACATGTCAGTATTGATAAATACAATTGGAATGATGAGTTTGCCTATATTTGTTGTCCATCCTTGACAAACTGGGCATCTTCCCAATCTTTTGTTGTAATGAAACAAAAATAATTCATATCATGTCTTCATTGTCCATACATCCCCGACCTCCCCACACCTATCTTCAACTCTCATCTCCCCTACCTTCACTCTTCTCAAATTTTGAGAAGATAGTGGTAGCTAGTCCAATAGATCTTGTTTTATATGCCTCTCCTCTACTTTGTGCTTCTTATGTTTGTGTTGTTTAGTGAACTGCAATATTCAAACATCATTTTTATTCTTTTCCATTCACTTTCTAGGCAACAAAGGTTCCATTTCATTTTAAGTTGTCCAACTTAATCTACGAAAAGAAATAACGATCATGACTAGATTCAAATCTCAGTCTTTCATTGCCAAACAAACTCTGTTCATTTGTTTTTAGTTGCATCGATTAAGCATTGTTAACACTCATTCGACAAAACATGAGTTTCTTCATATGAAATGCTCGGTTTAGTTTAGTTTTTAAATCTTGAGTGGAATGTGTAACTAACCTAAAAATTGTGGTTCCAAATCTGTTTCCACAACTTCCACAAGCATCTACAACCCTAATTCAACCAAACATTTATCAAATGATACGAAACCCTAGCTTTCATTGTCAATATCTTTCTTCGATGCCCCACCTCACTCAAAATTAGGGTTTTGAAAGCATTTAAGGTTACTTGTCATGGTGGACACCTCTGGAAAAATGGAAAATGTTATAGTTCATGAGATTTATTTCGCACAGCCAGATCTGAAACCTCAATCGATAGAAATGTTCTTTCTTGGTTCAATGTTTCTTTTCAATCACGTATTGTGGGTCCCATTCTTTATTGTTATAGTTTTATGAACCGTTGAATGTGAAAATAAAAGGTCTCACACCTTCACAACCATAGGCAATTGAACATTCAAATAGGCTGCAAACAAGCGATTTATTGTAAATTTGTTAAATGTTTTTGGGTAGTTTGAGTATTATCAAAAATGCATTATAGTTTCATCCATATTTGCATATTATTATCAACTAGTTAGGGTAATTTTGCAAATACATTCATCTATATTTTCATTATGCAATGCGATACGAGTATACAAAATTTGTTAATTGTTTTCAAGCAGTTGAGTATTATCGAAAATGCATTACAATTTCATCCATATTTGGATACCCTTATCATCCAAGTGTATATGAAACTCCAAAACTTCCCGCTCAATGGCCCCCGCTCCTATTCAAAATTTTGGATCTCCTGTGCATAGTTCTCCCGCTCCTTCAGGAAACGCTGCGATCTCTGCTCCCGCCTGTCGTTTGGGTGGAGGTGTTGATAATGGTGGATGTGATGTAGGTGTGGGTAGTGTTCTATCTGCCTCACGTTTGGTTGCATCTGCAGGTGGGGGTAGGGCTTCATCTACCCCTCGTTCGGCCCCTGTGTCTCCTGCGCCTCGTCCAGGGTCTCCTAGTTCCGGTT
Organism: Cupressus sempervirens; assembly: GCA_028749045.1. Classification (NCBI taxonomy): domain Eukaryota; kingdom Viridiplantae; phylum Streptophyta; class Pinopsida; order Cupressales; family Cupressaceae; genus Cupressus; species Cupressus sempervirens. The sequence continues at coordinate 348,421,573 of CM053785.1, forward strand.
GTAGGTCTTTTGCAGACGTGGCTGGCTATGAAGCTGGTTTACACGGTGCTTCCATTTCATCTAGTCCCTCTCACATTTCCCCTGTAAGTGCTTTAAAGCCTATTAGGGTTTCATTAGATCCTAAATCAGTTGAAGACATTTTTCATACGACAGAAGACCTTTCTTCTCTTGCTGCCATTTTTCACTTTCGCGGCTATTGGCCCTCTCTTGTTGATCTACATGGCTGGATCTCCAAGAACTGGATGCCACTTATAGATAATAAAGTCCACATCTTTCTGTATGCTAAAGGCTTTTTTATAGTTAAGTTTCAAAGTACCAATGACAGAAAGATTATTTTATGTCGCAATAATTTTTTCTTAGCAGGGCAGATTTCCTCTCATGGCCAAACCATGGCACATGGATTTCGATCCTCTCTCGAAATCCTTTAATAAGTTCCCTATTTGGGTTCGACTCCCTAATCTTCCGTTACATCTTTGGCAAGATTTTGTTTTTGAAATTATTGGGAACGCTATTGGGGATTTCTTATATGTGGATGCTGACACTTCGGATATTATCCACTTGACCTGTGCTTGCTTTTTGTAGACTTGGATGTTTCTAAGGGCCTTCCTAAGGCAATTTTCTTGGATTCCCCGAGGGGTTCTTGGACATAATTTTTGGATTTTGAGGGTATCCCTTTTTGATGTATGAAATGCCACTCGACGAGTCATGTTGCTGCTAGTTGTGTTGTTGGGAATTCCAAATCTAGGCGACCACCTTCTTGGTGGTCAAAGGCCTCCTCTAAGCACTACACAGTGAAACATTCCTTGGTTGCTCCTGAGGATTCTGAGGCTGAGGCTAGCTCCGAGCCGGTGGTTGAGGAGGATGCTCTAGTGGAACTTTCCTTGGATGCTGCTAAGGATTCTGTGGTTGAGGTTTGCATTCTTCTCGAGCTAGTGGTGGAGGTGGATGCTATAGTCTCTACTCCTGGTTCGGATGTCCCTCTTAGGGGTCAAACGTCATCTAATTCTCTCACGGAGGTTGTTGCGGCTTCTACTTCCCTTGGCTTTCTGGGGTCTTTGTCTTATGAGGCTTGGGTTGCTGAGGCTGCGAAGATTGAGGACGGTTGGATTGCGGTTAAACGAAAGAAGTCTAATTCTTCTGCCCCCCCTTTAGATAGGGTCCTTCAGTCAAGTAAGGGAAAATTCATATTAAAAGGAAAATCTTTTGTTTCCCTATGATGTCTGGTTTTTTGTGCTGGTGAACTGGTTGCATTACTAGTTCATTAGATTCTGGTTTGGGAGGTTTTTCTAGGTTGCTATTGCAATACAACCATGGAAGCCTTCAAAGCCATAGCCACTACAAAGCAATCCATGTGAACAAGCATGAATCCACACATCTCATGCCATGCCTCAAACCTTCACAAATGCTCCGTTGGCTAACCTATCAAGCCTTGTCCCGCTTGACTCTTTCTCTTTTTTGCCTTCTTCTTGTCACTTATCTCTACAACTACCCTTGTGGTTGTTTATATAGTATCAACTCCCACAAAACCACCAAGTGGTATTACATAAACCATGTGCTACCTAACCCATTGACCCCACATTTAATATTGGAAATTTAATTATTTTCCCCAATATTGAATAATTATATGAAATATTATTACAATGTTATAATACAACTCATCAAGTATATCCCATGAGAATCTTTCCATGTTGCACGTCCATCTAGGTGCAACATTACATAATAAAATAAAATATAACAATATTATCCAATGTGTGCAACACCCATTATCTCAACAATCTCCCACTTGTTGTATACATTGCATAAGGTCAATCAATAGCGACATAAATGAGCAAGGGAATAATCTCTCCTAGCACATCCACCATCATGGATCAAAGTACGTGAAGTGCTCCATCCTAGTACCCACAACAAAATCAAAGCATCTAGCATCTCAAGCATGAATGTTCTCACCTCCTATTATGCCACCACCACTTAACATACATAGAAGCCATCCAAAGAGAAAGCCACCCAACCTATCGCATTAGAATATCATAAAATCTTGTACCAACTAAAATGTCAAGCACAAAAACCTAATCCAAAGGTAATTATATGTATCTGTTGTTGTCAAAATATCCACAGCTAAAATAGCACCCACAGAAAATGTCAAACCCATCTAACTATCCATACCTCCAAAGGTATACCAACTAAATCTCACATCATCAACATATCCAATATGTAACCTGTAATCACAAGTCTCAAGAGCAATACCTACCACATATATACCAATAAGCTCCTACTATAAAAGATAATGTCAAATCTATAACCAATCCACTCACAACATCTCAAAGAAGTGAATCCATATAGTCTCAAGAACATCCACAACACATAAACCAATAACCTGCAAGAACAACTCTCATAACAAGTCTCCAACACTCTTCCAAGTTCTCCACAACCAACAAAGGAAAGAGATAAAGGAATAGCCATCTCTCACATGACATACATGAGCACAAACCAGTGATCACAATCTCTAACCAACTTCAAATCCAATGTAAAAAAAAAACTAAACATCTAAGAAGATAACCAAGACCAAAGAGAAACCTTGCAAATCATAACATATATATTGTCCTTCTACACACACCTCTAGATGTAAATTGTACAAGTATGATCTCCTCCATGAAATCTCAACAAGAAGCCACAACAACACCCAAACCATACCATTTAACTAATCATGGATGTAAGCCTCTCACAAGAAGATCAAACTCATAAACCATTCCTAAACCAAGGAATATGCCCAATATAAAACCATCTCCCAAATTCAACCAGAATAACAACATATGCAAATGGAGATAACCAATGTTAAACCATCTCTCAAATGAACCCTCCAGAACTAAGTCATGTACCATAGCTCAAGATCCATATCCATGAAAGATAAACATAAATAAAATACACCTGAGAGAAACAATGGGCTATACCTCTCAAGTATCAAAATCACCAAGTAGACCAAGAGTGGGGAATGAGAATGCTCATCAAGATATCCAAGTCTCCAAACAAGACTCACCTAAGAACAATCTCCTCTCAAGTCCATATCAGGTGACTACCCCTCTGACTTCTTATTGAAACCATCAACTATCCCAACAAATACTTCTCTAATACAAGAGAAATCAGCATCACCACCATCTCTAAGAATCCTTGAGCACCTATAACCAATCAATCCATGCCAACTCCAAATGCAACATAGCAATATCATGAAGTATCCAACTTATGATCAATGTACTCAATACCAAGAAACGAAACCAAGATCAATGTCGAAGTTCCAACCATGGCCTCAGGAATATAAACATGACAACATGATCTAACCATCTCAACCAAAGAGATAACATGCTCCATATGAACATACTATAATATGTCAAAACTCTAGACATGTATCAAGAGTATATCATGACATAAAAATGAAACCATCCTAACACCAAGGGTTACATGTCAAACAAAAGCATAAACCACACCTTTATCAAGAACCCTGTTAGTTCTCAAGATGTAACCATCTCCACACACCATGAAGAAAAACCATCTCCACATACGATGAAGAACCATATCTACAAACCATTAAGATAACCAAGAACTCCACGAGTCCTCAAGATCTAACCATCTTCACACACCATGAAGATAACAAGTGCACCATATAAATGTCAAAGACACTTCTGCAGCAACAGGTTCTAAGACAAACTTTCAACATCTATAAACACTCAATAAATGTATTAATGGCAACAACGCCCACTCAAATGTGGTACTGAGTCATCCATGGCATCATATAAATCCATCTCCTACATGAAGATCCTCTAGGTCTACACTCACACCAACGTGTCAATATCAAGTGAAACCAAGATCTCTAAACCAAGAAGATACAAACCAAATTAGGAATTAGTCCTGCACTGCCACCTCATCACTGTCACAAGCTTCCACTAAATTGTGTATCCAATCTATCTATGGAATCACGATGAAAAACCATCCTCTAACCATGAGAATCAACCAAGACATCAAACCATCAAAAAACTCAAAGTGCACATCATAAGCTCCTCAAAAGAAACCAAATAATCATGATCCTCAATCAAGAAGATATACCACCATAACTAAATCAAGAATCTAAGCCAATGAACATCAAGGATGTACCTGTATATCCAATCATGTCATGCCAAAATCTATAGCACCGTGATCACATCCATGAACTGAGAAACTAACTCTCAATGTGTCCAACCTGACAACATAAAATAGTCAACCACAATCCTTCACCATAACTGTACCTAGTAACAAAAGGAATGAATAAAAAATTAGCAAACTATGTGACTCAGGGCATATATAACTCAAATCTAAGCCAGCAATTTGAATATGCATCAATAATGAAATATCAATGGGCAAAGACAATCCATAACCAAGCTATAAATGCAACTTGTCAATATAGACCACTTACAACACTACACAACTTATAGACCTAATAAGTCATCATACATATCCAAACCAAACACTAATAACCATATCATCATGAGAGCAATCTGAAATATGAACTGAGTATATGATGACATCGAATCCAAATCTCCAAACATACAATGTCATAAACTCACAATACTACCATAGTCAATATATACCATAAACTATTCAGATTAATATATCACCAAATAAAGCATGTCAAACCTGTACTAAATCTAAACCAATGTGTAGAGTTTTCCAAGAGCTTTTTGTTGACTACTCAAAGTCCAAAATTCAAACTTCGTATGCCCAAGCTATGCCCTAATCTATGCTCAAAATAAATAACATCTAATTTTTAGGATCTTAAAACTTTAAAAAAATCAAAATCATAGAACCAAACCTACATCAAGTTGTAGTGCTTTGAATTAGCTTTCCAATGCCTATAAGAAGTTTGAAATCTGATATCTTGAGAGAAAGTTATGGTCATTTTACTAAGACAATCTTTTTACCATTTTCACTGCGATTTCTTTTTTGTGACGAAAATTCCAATGGGATTAAATTTGATGACCATCATAGGTTGAAAATAAAAAACTCTTTCATTTTCTCTGAACATGGCCAAACTAGGGCATATTATATAGAAATTTATGGAAACATCAACTCGGATCCAATGGTGAGGTTTGTTATTGTCCAAAAGGTCATTTTTGCAAGCTCCCCCTAAAACCCTCATTTAAATGAAACATCTAAAAAACCCTTTTGTCCAACAATTTCACATGCCCAAAATCTATCAACATCTCATCATAACAATAAACCTAAAACCCTCAAATTTGCAATAAACAACTCATATTTCTCGCCTTTTCTTTTATCCTCTCATGCATTCCCATGAATTCAGTCTAGGGTTACAACAATAAAACCATAGCTTTGATACAACTTGTAAGGAAACTTGCAAGAAGAATATAATTGTTTCCACATAACCCATAATAAATCTTAAATAAATATAGAATTAAAATCCACATGCAAGAGAATAGACAACATACCCACAAAAATGTGACACAAGATATACCCTAAGAAACCCTCATTGAGGGAAAAACCTAGCCTCCAAGAGCATCTATCACCATGTATTATTCAACAAAAATATCATTGCAATACAACCATGGAAGCCTTCAAAACTATAGCCACTGCTAAGCAATCCATGCGAACAAGCATGAATCCACACATCTCATGTCATGCTTCCAACCTTCACAAATGCTCCCTTGGCTAACCTGTCAAACCTTGTCCCACTTGACTCTTTCCTTTTTTTTTCTTCTTCTTGTCACTTATCTCTACAACTACCCTTGTGGCTGCTTATATAGTAGCAAGTCCCACAAAATCACCAAGTGGTATTACATAAACCATGTGCTACCTAACCCATTGACCCCACATTTAATATTGGAAATTTAATTCTTTTCTCCAATATTAAATAATTACATAAAATATTATTACAATGTTACAATACAACTCATCAAGTATATCCCATGGGAATATTTCCATGTTGCACGTCCATCTAGGTGAAACATCACATAATAAAATAAAATACTAAAATAATAAATATAACAATATTATGCAATGTGTGTAACACCCATTATCTCAACATGAAACTGTTATGCATTTTCAATATCTCCTCCTTTTTAATCACCAAAAATACTCATCGCCATGACTTATAGCGATACATCATCTCCATTGCTCATCATTGTAATGATTATATATATTTTCCATTTGCTGATGATCGCTATATGTTATAGCAATAAGCCTCCTTTATCGCTCATCGTATATTGTTTTTTTAGTTTCTTCGCATAGCGATAAAAGGGATCGCTATATGTCATAATGATATACTTTTCTCACTGCTTATCACTATGTCAAGATTAGGCTAGGGTCTATCGGGCAATAATATGGATAGGCTCTAGCACTAATTGGCTAACCAACTCCACCTATAGCCTCAATAACTATAACCCGATGCTAAGTCTGGCGGTTGTCAACCGCTGTAAAAACTTTGTGGGACCTGCCCATGTCTCCAACTATCGGCTCTGAAAAAGCCCCTCTCTGACCACTAGATGACTATCCCTATGAACACTCTCTAGCTATGTGACCCATGCCACCACAAGTGTAGCATGGCCCTCGGGTATAAGATTGTGTATCCTGTAATCTAGACTGCTGCAAGCCTCCTGACCTGCTAGACCCACTGTATCCACCCCTGGAAGACTTCTGAGTCTACACTGACTGTGGCTGTGGGGTATGTACTTTCTGATCCTGTTGTGACTGCCACTACTTGGGCTCGGACCCCTGGTAACCTTGTGAGAGTTCTTGCTGCTGCTATTGAGACTGTTGGCCCTTAGAGGACCTTGGTGTATAGTTCTTATTCCCTTTCCAATGGGGTTTCTGCCAAGTAGAGTTTCAATTTTGAGACCGATCCCATGATTCTTGGATACCTCGAGTATCCTCTGCCACTAGTGCTATCTCCACTACCTGTCTGAAGGTGGTAGGGAAGGCCATTCAAACTGGGCCCTGAAGTGAGAAATTCAAACCCATGATAAAGCGATGCACTTGTAGTTTCTCATCCTTCATGTATTCCACATAAGGAAGGAGCTCGAGAAACCTGCTCTCGTACTGAGCCATTGTAAGACCTCTTTGATAAAGAGAATGAAACTCCTCTATCTATTTCTATCGAAAATGCTCTGACAAGTACCTCTCTCAAAATCTTTCTAGGAAAGACTCCCATGTGAGGGTGTCCATCCTCACTCCTCCTATGATCTCCTCCTAATGCCACCAATTGGAGGCATCTCCTCTCAACTGATGAACTGCTAGGTGTGCCTTTAGATTACTCCCATAAAATCATAATCCAAAGCACCATTGTAGCCTCTGTAACCATGCCTCTGCTACTGTCCCCTCAGTGGAACCAGTAAATAATGGTGGCCCAAGTCGAATCAATTCCCTAATATCATCTCCTACATGTCTAGGAGGTCTGTCAAGTGGGGGTCTTCTCTGGTGTATTGACTCACCTTCATGCTCATCTTGCCCCTCTAACTGCCTCGGTGGGGGACTCCTAGTCCTCTCTCTACCTCCGGGTCCCTCTGCTTCCACTATTGGAATCTGCTGAATTGGCTGAACTACAGGTATTACTCTCTGCTGAACTACACCAATCAAAGTCTGGAGTGCATCTAAAATGTCCTAGTTCGAGTTAGGTGGTGGTGGAGGTGGAGGTGGTCCATCCTCTTGTCCCACTCTACCACCTCTTGCCCTACGACCTCTGCCTCGTCGGTTGCTTCGAGTAACAGGAGACATCCTACACAATTTAATGTTTAGTTTTAAGTTTTAGAAGCATAATGGTCTAAGGTTCCTAGTGTTGAAACACAGGCTCTGATACCAAAATGTCATGCCCAGACTACGAGGCATAAACACACACAAATTTTTATTATTATTTTTAAAAATTAATAATTAGAATGCTCTAAGTTTGATAAGTTTGTGATCACAATTTAAGTAAGGTTCTCTACACTAGTTAAATTAATACTCTTGTTATTAAATTGACATCGACAAAAGTTATGATATTACATTAACTTAAAACAATATGAAGATTAATTAATTAACAATGTAAATGAATTCGGGTTTAGTTTAATTTGAAAATATCTAATCAATAAAATCTACATTTAAGCTTTAAATAACCAATTCGCCCTTAAATTAAAACTAATTAATATTCAAGAATAACTAGATTAACATTAATATTAAAACAACTAAATTTTACTATCATAATAAATATATAAAATTTATTAACTTTAAACATTTCAACAATTTTAACATAATAATTAACTATCAAAATCTTACCAAATTTAAAATTTAAACAACTAACAACTAAATTCTAACTAATCATGAAATTTAAAACTTTCTAAAATTTATTAAATAACTAAATTAATTTAAAAATAAACTAACTAATCTAATACCTACTAACCAAAAAAAAACCTTTATTAAATTAAAACTAACATTACAAAAATTTAACATAAATCTAAACTTATTTAAATTTAAACTAACTAACTAAAAGATAAATTACAATACTAACCTAACTAACAACAAACTTATAACTAAAATAATTAACAACTAACAATACAAAATAAACTAACTAAAAAACTAAACAAAAACAAAAACAAAAACAACCTAACATCTATCTTCCCTTCACATCCTACCCTACTCCTTCCCTTGCATTTTCCAATGCCTTGCATGCTGTCCTACCCAACTGATGCTGCGTCAGTAAGCCCCCAACAAAAGTGACCCACGTCACATTTCCCCCCCCATCCCATCCTTCCAAGTACTTCCCCAAACGCTAAGCGCTCTGCACAAATCACTGCGCAGACCTGGCCTAAGGAAGAAAACATGCATAGGTCCTTGCTTGGGAAGGGTGGCGGATAAGTTGCAAGGGCAACCAAAGTTTTAAAACAAATTTTAATCCTTGCTTAGCCTGTGAAAATTTAAAGAGAGGGACAGGTGACATCATCCATATGATGACAGTTGACTTTGATAAAAACTTTTTAAATAAAACCATTTAAAAATGCATCTTCAGAAGTGACACCCAAGGTGGAAGGGAATGCATTGATGACATAAAGTTTTATAGGTAAAAAATATAGATATTTAGGATATGATGTTATATATATATATATATATATATATATATATATGAATTTTCTTTGTTAATTTAACATGTATATCTATGTTTTTCTTCTATTTTGTTTTACTCCAAAATTTAAATAAAAAGGATAATTTAAAGAATATTCTCTGTTGTCTATTGCAAATTAATTTGGTTTCCCATACAAAAGACAGAGAGTTTTTACTCTCTTGAAACACTTCTTCTTTTTTTTTGAAAATTTTTCTAAGTATAGATTTACAAGGCAATGTATTTTTATTTTTTTTCAAGGTGTATTATTATTTTTTCAATAGATTTAAACACATTGATAAAAAAGTTTGTGTCACATAAATACATGATTAATTTTATCTCCTAAACATCCTGAATTGAACTATCAACCATAATCATTTTTCTTTCCTTAACATAAATTTTCATTTTGAACATATAAGGAAACTTGAAAATTTTGCTCAATTAAACCATCATCAAAACATCTTATTTCTGATGTACATCCATCTAATTTAAAATTACAATTGAATCACATGATAAACAATTATACTCAATCACCATTTTTATTGGCAAACCTGATTCAAAGGCTCAACCGGGAAAGAACCAGGAAGAAAACTCGGCTTCGTTGCCATTACAACAAAGTTTGAAATACAAATTACATAGAATATCAATCCCAAATTACAACAATTTAATTGAATTTTCTTCATGACCCTCATCAAGGGATTCATAACAATTTTTGCAACACATTTCTAGAAGCATGGAGGGAACAGAATCTGATCAGGTGACCACAAGCATGACCAAGAACAAATCAAACATGCATATTCATACAAGGCTTTCACAATAGGATTCACAATGAATCAAAACTAGGGAAAGGTGGATTTTTTCAACAGGAGATGTCAGACACAACATCAAACCAGGTGCCCAATTGGGGCTATAAATCAAGAACTTCTTTTCTTCCATTCTTACATGCCAAAACTCATACGTGGTTTGTGCTAATAGGTAGGGACCCATAACACCCTACCCTCTCTCCCTCTTCTCGTCTTGAGAAGAGACTCTACACTGTTGGAGTCCAACTAAAATGACCTTTCCCAAAATTGGCCACTTTTGCCCTCTCCAAGGGTGAGTAATGCCAAAACACCCATGCAAGAAAATATCAAAATTCAAACATAAACAAGAAAAGAAAACATTAAAAAAAATATGGTTTTCAAATCTTCCCAACATACCCACAATCATACAACCATTCAAACATCAAAAAGGTAGCATAAGCATGAGACAAACATGAAAATCTGAACAAGGGAGATGAGAATTCCTACCTTCACAAAGAGGTAATGGCAAATGAACAAGTTTGAGTAGAGCTTTTCCCTTCCTTGCTTCAATCTTCCAAGACTCCTCTCTAAATGTAGAGATTGGGTAACAACGCCTACTACTCCAAGAAGGGCCTCTAAATAAGCCTCCAACTCAACCACCCAAAAGGATCAATAACTTCTCCCACCCACCTACAAATCTAGAAGCTCCTAACTCAACCCATACTGTGGTAAACCACTAAGTGGAGGTGAGGTGAGACAACTCATGGTAGCCGTAGTCAATTTTCGCACAAAGGCAAAAAGGGACTTTTTGAGTGACCTCAAAAGTCAATAAAAGGGGCTTAGGGGTTGGAAAAGACCCCCAACTCATACCCATACCCCTTGGGTATAAATATTTTATTTTTTAAAGCCTTAGGAATAGGTTTAGAGCCAAAAAAAAGCTAGGAATAAAATAGGACCATCTAACAACTCAAAAATGCAGATTAAGCACTAATCCAGATTAAGGGTGACTAAACTTGATTAAGAACCCAATTAGCAAACTGACACTAACTTAATCCGACTTAGGTCCAGAGGTTACACAGCTAACCCTAATCAACACGCTGAAGAGCATACACAATTCACGAGTGTCAAGCGACACTAAAAGAACATAGTTACAAACATTAACATTTACTGATCACAGAAAGATACATACATACATCTCACAATTAAAATACTTGAATTACGAACAACAAGGTTTCCAAAATTAGCACATAGAGATTAGTTATGTTCCTCCGTTGGTTTTCTTGGCTAAAATATCTGCACACTCATTGCACACATCAGTAGTCCTGTAAAATCACATGTACATATATATATATATATATATATACGTATCATAAATTCACATAAATTGAAACATACATCAATCAGGGTTTCTTTCATCCTACTTATATCCTTAATCATAAAGATTCCAAAATCAATGTGTTAATCCTATATTTTACTTAATTCATCAACATACTTATACATGAAACATTAAATGACAAACATCAAATATATTTGAAAGTAGCATCACACAACATGAAATAATATAATATGTTCTAGGCATCAGATAATGTCTTGACATCTCGAGTCATGAGTATCAAAATGATAATGTAACAACTAAGGCTACAAAGGGTCGGGGCAAGGCCTCACAATTTATAATTAAAATATTTATTATAACTATTGTTATAATATTCAGTTACATATAATTCAACTATATTAAATTTATTAATCTAATTTTAAAATAAAACTATTTTTTTTATAGGTAACATTTTTTATTTTCATTGATAATAAAGAGGGAAATTACATCAGGAAGCCAAATGCAAAAGTTGGGCAAAAGCATTACAAACATATTTCATCCCTACCCAACAAGCAAATATAGTTGTAAAATGTTAAAAGGGCATTAACACCCTACCAATATACCAAAGCAACCCAATCCACAAAAGATTACAAAAAAGAAAATTTATTTGCCCAAGGAAATGCCACCATCCACCTCTGCCATCCATTTGTGCTTAGTTTTTAAACAATTGTGTCACTTCCTCCCTCGTGAAGATGGGTATGGTCCAGTTGTCTTGCACTGACCTTGGTTGGCCGAGGGGATGAGTTATGTGGCTCTGCTTACTACCCATATCACTTGTGCCTGCCTCTTCAACCATGGAGATGTCCAGCCACATTCCATGCATTATGGATTCACCAACATTCTTCTGCGCTTTCCTCTCAATCTGGTCTCACAACGACTATCCTAGAGCTATCACACTCTTACGTAGTGTAGCCTTCATAAATCCCTGCCTCTCCTATTGTGATACCAAATCTTCTCCTGGAGGAAACTCACAACCTTCTTCCATCCTTTCTCTGCCTGCAGAATGTGCACATCTTGTGGATTCACCGATGACCAGACCACCAAGGGTTGAACCAAAGTATCCCCTCCCCTGATTAGTCTCTATGGCTCTTGACTCATCTCTAACCCCTTGCCCAGGATGACCATGTTCACAATTTCTTCTAGGCCCTACAACCATTGTGGGTCTACACATGTCATCGTGACCCTTCGAACCTCCCCCTTGGTCTCCCCCACGATTAGCGCCAGTGCAACAAAGAGCAAGACCACATCCAGGTTGGAGCATCTTCTCTTCTAGGAGTCTAAATACTTCACTCCATATATTTTTTGAATGCCTTCTAGGAACTTTGCCTCATCAAACATGAAGATGTTCTTCAGATGTTGTGTCGTGATCTTTTCTTCATACACTTGCGTCTGATTATCTGACTCAAGCACAAAATTGACCTTCATTTCCTCCTTGTCGCAAAAAACCTTGTGAAGTGCCCTACCTTTTCTCCATGAAAATACACACCTCAAACAATATGGAAACCTTTGCAATGCAGGGTGTTAATAAATAATTGCAAAATCTTGACATGCATGAGAGATTGATATTCCCTGAGTGTTGTCAGGAGTATTGATTCATAATTGTGTTGTACTCCCTTCATTAATCAATAACAATGTTTATTTTTTCCTCTTCATTGTGTTTTCTAATTTTTATTCCAGATCAAGAAGTCTAAGGTCTTCAAATATTTCATTCTGAATTCCCAAAGCTGCGTTCACACCCATATTCACCATCTTGTCTGCCACCTTATTGGCTTCTTTGTAGACGTGGGAAACCTTAAAATCCTCAAACTCTATTAACAAGCTCCTGATCTGCTTAATGTTTAACATGATGCCATGCTTCTAGCTTTCCTTTCTTAATTCCATTAGTGATTATCTCTAAGTCACCTTCAAGGTGCAATCTACGGATACCCAATTTGACCCCTAAGACTAAAGCCTCTTTAGTTGCTACACATTCTGCCACATTATTCATTCTATCCTTAAGTCGTTTGGCCCCAAAAGCAATAATAGTGTCGTGATAATCTCTTGCTATACAACTACAACTAGAGGCCCCTAGATTACCCTGAGTAACCCCATCAAAGTTAATTTTCGCCCATCCTTCCTTTGGTGGTTGCCAAATTACCTTCTCCCTCTTTTTGTTAGGATTAACCCTTAAGAGCCCATTAATGGGTCATATTTATTATTAACGTAAGTGTAAATGATAAATTAAAAATTTATTTTTTTACTAATACTAGAAAACTATAAATATTTTAAAATTATTTACTTTAAATTATAAAAATAATATACATAAAGTTAATTTTTCATGATTTTAATGTATATATTGGCTTATTTACATAAAAATCTCATCTTAATATAAAAATATTGAATTTGAAAATCTTGGCAATAAAGTTTTATATTAATTGATTGATAATATCAAATCAATTAATGACATATTTCTTAAGTGAGAGGCAATGGATGCAACAAATTGTCTAAACAATAGAGTTTTTACATGAAATTCGTGTATAAGATCTCAAATCCATTATCCAATAAGAGTGAAGATAAATCAATTTCATCATTTTACTATTTAAAATGTGTACATGCTACTTTAGAAAATATTTCAAAACTTTTTAAAAACTAAAAAATAATAAGTTTTAATTAGTTCAAACTGATTTTTAAGCTGACAGGCTTCTACAATGGAAGCAGCTTTGGTTGTAAACAATTTGACATTTGAAAAAAAATTGATGTTCATTTAAGTGTATGCTTAGTCCTTTTTGAATATATTGTATAATTCATATAAAAAACAATTAAAATAGTTTTTAATAGATAAAGTTTGGTAAGTTCTAAATTGAAACAAGAAACCTTATAACAAATCAAATTTATTTTAGAAACTTACTAAAATTTATATATTTTATATTTTAAACAAAAGTAATTAATTATTTTCTTCTTACAATCTCAAATTTTCTTAATTTTTTGAATTTGTTCTATAATATAATTTAGTTTTTATTTAGTAAATATAATATTATAAGTCATCTTAGATTTTGTTCCATTCTATTATAATTCATTTTAAGTCTTGCAGTTTTCATTCACATAAAAATGATTAAAAATATAGATATGCAATTAAAATTTTTGAGAGAAAAAATAATATATAATTTCATTTCATTAATCTTTTTTTTTTTAAATTAAATATAAGTAAGTTACATTATATGTGGTTGATTTCATAGTTGAGCATTTGTCATGCTTATTATTGAAAAAATAAAATGAATTTATATTTTATAAAAATTATGGAAAAAATTATACTATGACATTCGATAGGAAAAAATGTTAAACTTTTTAAATATATATTGTTTAAAATTATAACAGAAATGAGTTTCAATATGTCTAGGCTAAAACTAGCTTATATATATTTTTGTATATATAAAAAAGCCAAGAGTTATCCTTCTTAAGGCGCCTATTGCACTAAGGCAATTTATGAAATAGGCACCTCGAGAAGGATAACTCTCGACTTATATATATATATATATTATAATAACAGTTAAAGCAGACCTATAAAACTATTTTATAGATATATATTAAAGATTATAATTAATATTTTTAATTATTTTATTAAAATATATTTATTAGTAATCTAACTTTAATCCTAAATATCTTTTTTATTATCAAGAATCAAAACAAAATAAAACTAAAATAGGGCCAATTAATATTCAAAATCATATTATGCGAAGATGTGAAAATTGCCGACTCCCACTCAACCTGCCAAAAGATCAAGACGAAATTTTTTGCAAAAGAAGTGGAAGGGGAATTCAAGTGATCAAAGCTCGAACTGGCAAAATTCTAGACCAGCAAATGCAAGAAAAAGACATCAATTGAGTTCCCAATCTATATATGATGGCAGATTCACAGTCAACACAGTAAATAGATATGAAGTTTTTAATGACATCAATGAGAAGCCTCACGACCAACAATGCATTAGAGGGAACAAGGATCAACTGAGAACAAATCATGATCAGACTCCTTCCTCAAAGACTCCTAGCTTCCAAGTTGTAGATTTTAAGTTTCCAAATTTTCAGATCTTCTCCGTAGATCAATTAGATGACCAGATCCGTATTTTTAACCTAACGAAATATGCTCACTCGAAGAACCCTATCTCTATGGCTCTATCACCAAATCCTACCCATCAGATTACACCTCAGGCAAGAAGGCTCTCCTCAAAGTCAGATTGCCCTGGTTCCTATATCCCTCCACATCATAGGGGACAAATCATCTCTCTCACTTTCAACCCTAGCTTGCCTAGGAGATCCTTATCACTTCAAAAGGAAAATGAGCTAGCCAGAATCTCGAGCAAGGAAGTGGACACTGTCTAGAATAAATGTCTTAAAGGAGGAATCTTTGCCATATGGAATGGACCACAAGATGATCTTCCTCTATTACTTGACTGGCTGGAGGAGAATTGTGAAGACCAGGTAAGTATTACCTCTTTCTCAGATAATATTCTATTTTTACAATGTTCCGAAGAGTCCATTAAAAAGGAGTTTATGTCAGTTTCTGAATGTTTTTTTCATGGTCACTGTGTTAAGTTTTTAGATTAGACTCATAGTTTTAAGATAGATCATTTAGATTGTTTTTTATCTTCCTGGTTTGTTTTGTCGTCCCTACCTCCGAAGCTCTGTCATGAAGATATTATCAAATCTATCGGATCCAAGGTAGGGGAGGTCAAGGGTATTGATGCCTCCTTCTATTGTTGTAATGATGTAAAGGTGTTGATTAATGTTAAATTGAATCACCCTTCTGAAATTATCAAAAAAATTATATCCAGTAAAGCAACCTATGATATTAAATTTCAAATTTATAAAGGGAGAATAGTGGACATATTAAGATTTGATGAATACCATAAAATTATGCCCCAAATTCTTCCCCTTTCCTCGGATTTCAAAAGCACATTCCCTTGGATGGGAGAAATAAGGAACAAGAATTTTAGAGCATTCGAACATCAGAACTACCTAGGAAAAGCTCTATCTTAGGATCCTTAGAAAGATTGGATGAAATCCAAGGCTTCAAATTTGGTGCCACCAGAAAATAGGCAGCTTAAGTCTATTTTAGTGGTTAACCCCAATGAGCATTCTGAGTTAGATGGAATACCCCCAAAAAAGCAGAAAGGAAAAAAGAAAAAGGCCACAGATAGATAGGGTAAGGAGCATAGAGGAAATGAGATCGAAAAGCATGATATCTCAAAAAAGCAGTAAACAATTAGTGACAGAGTTGACAATGGCTCAAAAGTAAGTATTTCAGCTTTCACAAACCTAGAGTAGAACTTAATGATACATAAGGACTCCTCAGCCCACAAAAAAGGAAGCAGAAAATCTGGTGATGGAAAAGGAGAGCCCCCATCAGAAGATGATATTTCAATTGGCTCCTTAATACATGTGAACTCAAAGGAACTTGATAGGATCAAGCGATTTGATATACAGGGAGAGTCACAATTCAGCGCTTCAAGATCAATAGATGCTCAAGACTTGGAAGAGGCAAAAAATGATCTCCTTTTTTCCTCACCCAAGATGAGGACGGAAGAATCAATATCAAGGAAAGGAAATCAAGATCAACAAAAGTCAACATTTGATATAAACTCTGAGGCAGAGACACATACAATAAAATCAAAAGACATAAGAGGAGCTTCCAAATTCTGGCAGACTCTTGATGAATATCCCACCTTGCCTTTCACCCAAATGGAAGATTAGCCAGAAATACATATTGGAAATAAAAATTTAGATGGATCTATTGTCAAAGAGTTCCAAAAGTTCATAAAAAAGGATTTAAGTTTTACTCTAGAGATGGATATGTTAGAAAGAAAAGACAAGAAGCTTGAGCAAATAGCTGAGGAACTTATACAAGTCTTTGACTTTAACAACTTGGATAGTAGTACTTCGTCTCAAAAAGAGGATCTAATACAAAAAATCATCAAATTGGGAGGAGAGAATTACACGGCTGAGGACCTTAGAAAGGACATCTTAATAATCGAAATGGAAGATACGTCAAGGAAATAGGACACATAGACTGGGACTAAGACAAATACATGTCAAGGAAAGGATAGGCCAAGCAAAGAAAAATTTTTAGGATCAAAACACATCAACACAGAGAAGGATGATCTTGGGGATAAGATTTGCAAGGAATTAGAATTTGAAGAATTTGAAAGTATAGATGATTATACTTCTCCTACAGCTCAAGATCTAGATGTATATTAGCAAGAGCTCGGACTTCATATGAATCAGGAAGGCCTGACTTCTCCAAATTTTGGTAAACCTAAAGGAAAAAGGGGCAAGAAATCTCTGAAGGAGATAAGAGAGACTGAGGATCTTGCTAGGGAATAGAGGAAAATTGATGAGCTTCTGAATACGGGGAAGGGGAAGAGCCTTCCCAAGGCATCATGAGGATCACAACTTGGAATGCTAGGGGACTTAATGCCCCTAGCAAAAAAAGACTAATCAAACAACACCTTAAAAGCTTTAATTCAGAAATAATTTTAATACAAGAAACAAAATTAAATAAGACTGAAGGCATTAAATTAAGTAAGATGTTAGGATTTTGGAATTCGGTCTTTCTAGAAGCAACTGGCACTTCTAGGGGTTTAGGAATTATTTGGAACCCGAAGAAAATAACTTTAAAATCTCTAGTGAATAGCAGTAACTGGATGTGTACTAGCATTCAAAGCTTAAAATCAGATATGAAATTCACTCTTATCAACGTTTATGGGCCTAATAGCTTAACAGGGAAAAAAGTTGTTTTGGAAGAGTTAGGTAAGGTTTTATCAAAATACGAAGATAATACGATTATATTAGGAGGTGACTTTAACACCATTTTAAATTTTGACAAAAAAGTAGGTGGTTAATAGCATCTTGCGTCCTCATCTTTAGATTTCCAAAGATGGATTGACAACCATAATCTGCTAGAAATCTCGTCTAATGATGGCATATTTACGTGGAACAACAAAAGAAAGGATAATGCCTATATCGCAAAAAAGCTTGATAGATTCTTTTCAGTAGGTAATCTCTCTATTTTCAATAAGGACATCCAGTCCTCTATTCTATCTTTCATAGGTTCAGATCATTTCCCGATATGCTTGGAAATTTCTGAACCAACTAAACCCTCCAAAAATCCCTTTAAATGTGAAAAGATGTGGTTCCATGATCCAAAATTCCTTGAACTTGTTAAAATATGGTGGACCCAAACAAACTTCGAGGGCTCTAAAATGTTTATTTTTATCTCTAAACTCAAGATGCTGAAAGAAAACATTTTAAAGTGGAATAGAGAGCATTTCAATAATATTTTTAGAGAGAAACTGGAGACTGAAGAAAAGCTTAAAAATCTAAATCAAGATATTATAAAGTACGGTATGAACTTTGAGAAATATCTCTTGGAAAAAAAACTTCTCCCGAAACAAGAAGGTACCCTTTCCAAAGAAGAGACATTCTGGAGATAGAAATCCAGGGAGAAATGGCTAGATGAGGGAGATCGAAACATAAAGTTCTTTCATAATTCTACCATTCAGAACCGGCCTCTACAAAAAATCACTAGTATTACTACTCCTCTAGGCGTGCGTACTGAAAATCCACAAGCAATAGCAAATACACTAATAACTCATTTAAAAAATTTACTCAATAATTATGAAGGATCTAATAAGGAAGCCCAGTTTCGAATGCTTAAATTCATTCCTAAGTTGGTTACACCGGAAGACAACAAGATCCTTAACAAACCAATTACCTTGGAGGAGGTTCGAACTGTGGTTTTTAATATGACTCCTGATAAATCCCCTGGTCATGATGGCTTCCAAGCGTTCTTTTTCCAAAAATGTTGGGACATACTAGGGGAAGATTTATAGAGAGCGATTGAGGCTTCACGAAATGGTGGATCTCCGTTAGTTGAAATCAATTATTCCTTCCTAACTTTGATTCCTAAGAAGGATAGTCCGGAACATCCTGGCGACTTTCGCCCAATAGCGCTATGCAATACCATTTACAAAATTTTCTCAAAAATCCTGGCTAATAGACTCAAGGCACTTATGCCAAAATTGATCTCGGAAGAACAGACAAGTTTTGTTCTTGGAAGATCCATTCTGGATGGTATACTTATTATTCAGGAAATGTTGACATACAAAAGGCCTACGATATGGTTGATTGGCATTTTCTATGCAAGGTCTTAGAAGCTTTCGGCTTTTCTCATGAATGGGTTAATCTCATTTTCAAGTTTATTTCCTCCCTGAAGATTTCTATTCTCATCAATGGAACTCCTAAAGGTTTTTTTGAAATCTCTAGGGGCATTAGACAGGGAGATCCCTTATCTCCCTCTCTTTTCATCCTTATGGTGAGGCCTTTGGTAGAGCTATCTCTGACGCATATCAGAGATGCAAGATTTCGAGAATCTCTGTTACCAGAAATCTCCCTAATATTACACACCAACAATATGTTGATGACACCATTTTACCAGGCAAGAGCTATATTCAAGAAGATTTGGGTTTTAAAAGCATTTTACAATTGTATATGGATGCCTCAGGGTAGAAGGTAAATAAGGATAAATCTAAGATTTTCTTCTTAAACACCCCCCCAAAAATGGAATCTCAGATTTGTGGCATCATGGGATATAAAAAGGGGCTGTTTCCTTGCAAGTATCTGGGTATGTCCCTGGATATGAATTCAAAATATAATAGAGTATGGCAGGAGACGATTGGAAAGGTAGACAAGCGGATTAGAAGCTGGAGAAACAAATGGCTTTCGAAAGCTGGTAAGATTACCAAGATCAGGTCAGTCCTCTCGGCCATTCATATCTTCCCTATGGTATGTTTACCTCTATCCAATTGGATGTCAAAGCAATTTGAATCCAAACTTACGAACTTTCTTTGGAAAGATAAAGAAGACGATAAGAAGCTTGCCCTCATCAAATGGGATAATTTATGTAAACCAAAAGATTGTGAGGGTTTAGGGATCAAGAAGCCACAATGGAAAAATGAGGCTTTTGGAGAAAAACTGGTTTGGAGATTATATCAAGAGCATGAACATAAATGGGCTAAGATCTTTTATTATAAATACTTGAATTCGGTTGACCTAGAGTCGATATTCAGAATGAAAAACCTGCCTAAAGGATCAGAATGCTAGAATTTTATGTCAATCTGTCAGAAAATTATTAGTAAATATTTAACTTGGGATGTGGTAGCAGGTAACAAAGCCTTGTTTTGGGAGGACTCTTGGGATGGACATCCCCCAATCCAATTCTCCCCCACCATTGACTCTCTTAAAACTAGATTGTCACCTCTGTGGGGAAATAAGGTGGAGGACTACAAGATCAAGGAGATCTCGGATGGAAATCTCCAATGGAGATGGTGCTCTTTGGATGGATTAGAGCTTGACTCGGAGTTAGTTGAAATGTACGATAAGATTATTGCTAATAGAAACATTAAGCAATCTGAATGGTCAGATAGGCTTATTTGGGCTGGAGCAAAGGATGGAATATATAGTGTTAAACAAGGCTATAAGGCCATCATCCACTCGCAGCAATGGAACTCTGTAGAGATACCTTTAAAGTTATGTTGGGATGCAACCTGTCTCCCCAATGCTGGTTTCTTCTTATGGTTAGTTCTTTAAGATAGGGCACTGACTACAAATAGACTGTCGAGATTTGACATTGCTGGTCCCAACTGGTGTGTCATGTGTAATCACAATAGTGAAGACGTTGATAATCTCTTTCTTAATTGTCCTTTTGCTATTAAGTGTTGGGAATGGCTCAAGACTCGTCTTGAGTGGTCAACTCCCCTTTCGAACTCCCTTAAGGGGTTCCTTTGCTCTTGGCCCACGAATCTGGCCCATGGGGTCTATTGTAAACTATGGCATATTTGTCCGTCCATTGTTGTCTGAGAGATATGGAAGGAAAGAAACTGTCACATTTTTAAAGATAAGAAACTAAATTTGGACAGATTCTTACTCAAATTAGAAACTTTAATTGTGGAAGTTTTAAACGCTAATCTCAAGAAAACTCCTCATGAAGAAGGCTTCTTCTCATTTTGGGACGAACTCATGAAAAAACATTGGTCTAGCCTCATCAATCCTCCTTTGCTATATCACACCAGCAATAAGGAGGTGAGGGCTAATTGTAAATGGATCCCTCCTCCTCCAGGTTGGCATAAATTAAACTTTGATGGTGCCGCTAGAGGCAACCTAGGAGTTGTTGGTGTTGGATACATCATTAACGATGAGAATGGTCACTGGGTAGCCCAGTTAGCCTCCCCTCTTCCTCCTTCATCAAATAACGTGGCAGAATTAGAAGCACTTGAGAGAGGTCTTCAACTTTGTCATAAATTAGGACTATCTAGAATCTTCATCGAAGGTGATTCTTAGGTTGTCCTCAATGCTATTAGATAGAAAAAGACCCCTAACTGGGTTCTGAACTCTAAACTCCAAGAAGTATTATTACTAATGGATAATTTTGAGGAAACCCATATTGGTCACATCTTCTGAGAAGGCAATGTGCTGGCAGATGGACTTGCTAACAGGGGTGCAGATGGGGATAGGTGTGTGGTTTTTAATTTAGATTAACTTAACAACACTTCTTGCCACATTATATAATTTAACTCCTAAATTTAATTATAGTAATCTAAATTCTCTTCGACAAAATTCTAAGATCAAATCAATTATTAACGCTTTAATCCTAACAATTTCAAATATATTTGTATTTTGTAGGCCTTTTATGATTCTCATTTTTTCATCTAATTACATTTATTTGGCTAACAATCCTAATTTTATCTTATAATGTTTTATTCTTGTCCCTATATTCTTCTTTTCTTGTCTCTTAGTTTTTTGTTTATTGATTGCATCCTAATAATCCGTACATATAATGTTATTATAGCATCATATATTTAGAGATCGATTCCTTTAACATATTATATAATTATTAAATATCCTAATAAGAATTTTATATGTGTGTGTGTGTGTGTGTGTGTGTGTGTGTGTGTGTGTGTGTGTGTGTGTGTGTGTGTGTGTGTGTGTTAGATTGTGGTGACTGATCAGGAAAGTACTATACATACTTCATAAATAGTGGGGTTCGAGGCATCGCCCCGAAAATAATTTTTGGGCAGTAGCCGACATATTATGGCCGACATATGGCTGACATGTTATAACCCTAAGTAGCCATCCTCCAAAACTAATCGAATGAAATGGTACCGCAACTGTATGTGTTTGGTCTTAGAATGCAAAGCTGAATTCTTAGCAAGATGAATGGCACTCTGACTATCTGTGAACAAATAATTATCCTTCTGAGGATGTCCCAATTCTTCCAAGAAGAATTGAAGCCATATCATCTCTTTGGCTGCCTCTGTAGCAGCAACATACTCTGCCTCTGTAGTGGAGAGAGCATTAATCTTTTGTAACCTAGAAACCCAGCTCACGGCTGCCCCACCAACAGTAAAGACATAACCTGTAGTACTCCGCCTGGTATCAATATCCCCAGCCAAATCTGAGTCAACATAGCCCTGTAAATCAGTAGTAGAGCCCCCAAAGTGTAAACACTTATTGGATGTTCCTCTCAAATATCTGAGAATCCACTTGACAACATTCCAATGCTCAAATCCTGGATGACTCATATACCTGCTAACGACTCCCATTGCATGTGCAATATCTGGCCTAGTGCATACCATAGCATACATCAAACTTCCTACAGTTGAAGCATAGGGTACCTTGGACATCTTATCCTCCTCTTCCTGTGTCTTGGGACACATCTCCTTAGTCAATTTCAAATGACCAGGTAAAGGTGTGCTGACAACTTTAGCATTCTCCATAGAGAAACGTTGCAACACCTTCTCAACATAATCAGCTTGAGATAGCGTCAATGTTCTGTTCTTCCTATCTCTGCAAATCTTCATACCAAGGATTTGTTTTGCTGCCCCCAAATCCTTCATAGCAAATGCATGTGCTAATTGGCGTTTCAACCCCTTAATATGATCCATGTTAGACCCAGCTACAAGCATATCATCAACATATAAACATAAAATAATTTAGCTATCATCATCCAACCTCTTAAAATAAACACAGTAATCTGAATGACACCTATTATATCCATGCTCATGCATAAAACTGTCAAATTTCAGATACCATTGTCGAGGTGCTTGCTTCAAGCCATATAAACTTTTCTTCAATTTGCACACTAAGTTCTCCTTACCTTTGACCTCAAAACCCTGTGGCTGAGCCATATATATTTCTTCATCCAAATCACCATGAAGAAAGGCTGTTTTAACATCCATCTGCTCTAAATGCAAATCTTCAGTAGCCACAAGACTTAAAACAGTACGAATAGAAGTCATTTTAACAACAGGAGAAAATATCTCATCAAAATCAATTACCTTTTTCTGTGCAAATCCTTTTACAACTAACCTGGCCTTAAATCTTTTCTTACCTCCTTCCTCTTCTTTCAACTTGTAAGCCCATTTATTTTGTAAAGCCTTTTTACCTGTAGGCAACTTGCACAAATCCCATGTCTTATTTTTCAGCAAAGAGTCCATTTCATCTTTCATTGCAGACTCCCACTGAATCTTAGTATCCACCTGCACAGCTTCATCATAACTTTTAGGTTCACCAGCATCAGTAAGTAAAATAGAATACAAAGAGGGAGAAAACCTTTGTGGAGGTCTAATTTGCCTTGTTGATCGTCTAACATTCACTGGTGTGTGTGGTATTTGTTGTTGCAGTTGTTACACATCATGAGGAATGGCTGGAACATCAGCTTTTGGAGTATCATTCAGCACTACATAATCATCTTCTTTCTTCTCATGTTGCTGCAACAGATCTTTGTACAACACTTTCTCATTGAATATGACATCTCCACTTCTAATAATTTTAAGATTTTCAAAATCCCAAAGCCTATAAACAAATTCATTAATGCCATATCCAACAAAGACACATTTCTTTGATTTAGCTTCTAGCTTGGTTCTATTTTCAGAGTCTATATGAGCAAAAGCTTCACAACCGAAGGTCTTGAGAAAAGAATAACTCACCTTCTTACCAGTCCATGCTTCCTCTGGAATACCACAGTCCAAAGGAGTAGAGGGACCTCTATTAATCAAATATACTACAGTATTGATAGCCTCTGCCCACATGTGTAAGGGCAACCCAGCGTGCAACCTCATGCTCCTTGCGCGCTCCATTATAGTCCTGTTCATGTGTTCAGCCACTCCATTTTCCTGTGGAGTCCTTGGAACAGTTTTTTGTCTACGAATACCATTAGTGGAGCAATAATCTTCAAATTCATGACTGCAATACTCACCACCATTATCAGATCTGAGACATTTTAATTTCTTACCAGTCTCATTTTCAACCAAGCATTTCCATTTCTTAAAAGTTTGAAATACATCAGATTTCTGTCTAAGGAAATAAACCCATACTTTTCTAGTTGCGTCATCAATAAATGTAACATAATAATGAGAGCCACCAAGGGAAGATACCTGGGCTGGTCCCCATACATCTTTATGCACAAGCTCTAATTTCTCCTTTTTGTTTTCCTTCCCTGTCTTTACAAAACTCACTCTCTTTTGTTTTCCATACACACAACTTTCATAGAAATCCATATTCACACATTTTAGACCTGGTAAAACTTTCTTTGAATGAAGTACTTTCATACCTTTCTCACTCATGTGCCCAAGTCTATTGTGCCACAACGTTGTATCAGAATCTACAGCAGCTATTTGTTCTCCCTGCTCAACTGCAATAATTGTTCCTGAATATTCATTTTTCTCTTAAACAATCAAAGTAGAAGGAACAATATGACCTGTACAAAGATATAAGGTGCCTACTTTCACACCTTTTGCTACTACAAGGGAACCTTTTGAAACCTTCCAATTTTTATCATTAAAAGTAACTACACAACCCTCATCGCCGAGTTGCCTTGCTGAAATTAAATTTCTACTTAGTTTTGGAACATGTCTTACCTCATGTAGTAGCCAATGATTCCCATTCTGCAACTTAATCTTAATTTTTCCCTTTCCAACAATCTGACAGGGTTCATTATCCCCCAAATAAACAAGCCCAAAATCCCCTTGGACATAATCAATGAAATAACCTCTATGAGGTGTAGCATGAAATGAAGCACCAGAATCTAAAACCCATGAATCATCAACACTCTCTAAAGACAGAAGCAAAGCATCCTCTTCGAATTTGTTACTTACCACATTTGCCTCCTTGTCTCCATCTGATTTATCTCCTTCATTTTTCTTTCGATTCCAGCAATCTTTCTTTTTGTGCCCTGGTTTCCCACAATACCAGCAATCATTTGGTCCTCTCGATTGAGACCTCCTTCCCTTTGACTTTCCTCTTGATTTCCCACGATTTCCAGAGTTACTTCCTCTTTCAGTCATTCTACCCCTGCTTTGTGCATTTAAAGCACTTCCTGATGTAGATCCACCTGAGGATTTTCTACAAGTTTCCTCACTTAAAATAACACCGATCACATCATCATATTTTAGGGTACTAGATCCAGGAATAGAATTACTCACCGCCATTACCAAGCCATTCCAGCTTTCAGGCAAAGAACACAAAATCAAGAGAGCCTTAATTTCTTCATCAAAATTGATACCCACAAAAGATAATTGACTAGTAATAGTATTAAACTCATTAAAATGATCTGCAACAGATCCACCTTCTGCCATTTTCATATTAAATAAACGCTTCATGAGAAATACCTTATTTGAAGCAGAGGGCTTTTCATACAGTGTCGCTAGGGTTTTCATCAAATCTTCTGTCGTCTTTGCTTTTGTAATATTAAATGCCACCGATGGTGCCAAGCATAACCGAATGCTTCCGAGTGCCTTTCTATCCAAAAGATCCCGTTCAGCCTCTGACATAGTTCCCTGATTCTTGGCTTTTCCTTCCAATGGCTTCCATAAATCCTTCTGATATAAATAGTCTTCCATTTGCATCTTCCATAACTGGAAGTTCTGCCCATTAAACCTGTCGACCCTCAACTTACCCTCATCTGCCATCGCTCCCACTCAACTGTGAGACTCCCACTTAACCGTGAGACTTTCCTGCAGAGGATAACTGAAAGACAACCTTGCTCTGATACCACTTGTTACGATAAACCACAGATAGAAATAAAAACTACATGCAAATATAACCAATAACATAAAATAATAGAACACACGAAAATGAACACAAGGCACCAAGATTTAACGTGGTTCACCCAATCCCTGGGCTACGTCCACCAAACAACAAGTCCAATCTTATTACAATCTAGTGATTAGAACCTGATTACAATCTGTAATCCCTTATAGCTCAATACCACCGCAAGAACCAATTTCGTATCACAACATTATGAAAAATACCCAACCCTAAGCCCTTTTATACAAGTATTAAACCGCTTTAGGGTTATAACATGTCGGCCATATGTCGGCCATAATATGTCGGCTACCATGTCGGCTACTGCCCAAAAATTGTTTTCGGGGCAATGAACCCCACTATTTATGAAGTATGTACAGTACTTTCCTGATCAGTCACCACAATCTAACAATCTCCCACTTGGGGACTGATCAAGCTCCACACTAAACAACAGTGTGTACAATCCATATTTATCCAAATTTATAAAAATTGTAAAATCAATTCTTTTAAAACATCTTTAATTTAAATTCGATAAATATATTGCTAAAACCAAAATAGTAACAAAATTTAATAGTAATCAATATATAAATAAATTAGTAACATATTCCAAAGATGTTATTAATTTAGGTGTTATTAGCTTTTTAACTTTCCTATAGAACATTAGATTAATGCCAAGGAATTTATTAAATTTATTAGATTATAGTTAGCCTTTCTTTAATATAAATTTAGTCTCGAATTTACTTTTATCTATCTTCGAGTTGGAATTTGATCTAGGTGCTCTCCCCGATTTCAAGCGGTGTAGTTTTTATGGCCTGGAATGATGTTGATCATTTTGTTCTTTTTTTTCTCTCTAGGGTATATTACTAAAGGATAATTAGCTAAATGTTGTACATTGTTCCTGGAGTAATGATCTAGATCGGTATTTTTTCTTTCATTATTAGCATCGGTCTGCAGATTTTAGAGCTCGTAATATGCTCTTGATTTTAGATAAGATCTTTTAATTTTAATATTGATCTAATAATCTGGGAGCTTGGTGCGATTTGTGATTTGGGTATGATGGAGTATATGAAACTATTTTTTTTATATCTTCTATGAGTGTTTAGTGCCTTGTTGTTAGTTCAGTTTGGGTTAAAAATTCTTTCTTTGCCTTTTCATATGGTTTGTTCTATGTTTCTAGCATTCTCTTTAGGGGTTAGTTTAGCCGAGATTAGTAATTCTGGTACCAATTCCTAATTATTGGGATTCTGAAGGCATTTGGATGATATGTTCGACCTTCATTTTATCTCATGATTGCTGGGGTGTTTATTTAAGTAATTCCTTTAGATTTTTGTATTCTATTATTTTGAATCTCTTAGAACAGGGGACTCCATTTTTGGGCTTGCCTCTGTCCTTGGTCATATCTTCCCAACCTAGCTCAACTGGAGAATGCAGTAAGAATCCTTTAGAACCCAACCTAATGGATGATCTTTGAATAAGGTCTATATGTCCGAGCATAGAGATTGCAATTGCTATGTTGCCATTATGCTATCTTGACTCTGAGGAATGTTTTCTGCAAAGGTGAAAGTTCAGTTTGGTGCACTGCTTCTAGATAATTTTATAGTCACAACTATAGAAAAATGTTTAACCTATTTGTGTTGGTCTAGCAATTTCATATTTTAAATGTCTGCTTATAGGACTAGGTACCTTTTGGCTTTTATATGGTCCTTTTTCTTTTTCCTTTTTCTAGTAATGCTTCATGTTTCTCTTGAGGATTGGTCTTTTAGACAAGTATATTGATGTACCAAGCATTGGATAAAGGCTTCTGCTTAGATTTAATGGCGGATACCTTAATTTAGCCTTTTCTTCATGGGACTTCCCATGAGTATCTTTGTAACTTTTATGAGTGCGGGGGTATGCCCCTATGTAAATGTAATAATATAAGACATTTGTCCCAAGCAAGACTGGAGGTTTTCTTCTCCGTTCTTTCCTACCAGTGCCCGTTTGAACGGAGTTATGATGTAGGTTTTTTTAAATTTTAATTTTAATAAATAATCAAGGCCTTGGCCGTTTACTGATAAAAAAAAACAAAACAAAACTAAAATAGGGTCGAATTGAATGTGCCGCTGTGGAGGCCACCTCACCAATCTGTGGATTCGAGCCCGCCCTATCTTGATGCACTATCTCACCCTATCCAGATGCACTCTCACCCACCTACTATCTCGGGCTCTTCATCAAAAGAACCGCTTTCTACAACCGGACCAACTGCCCCTACAATTCTATAGGCGGGGAACTAGAATTGGAGTGGGCGGCCCTACTATTCGCCCCTAAATGGACCCTATATAATAAAGGGGAATACTGGATCGGGACTGATTAGATGTAAGACCGCATGGCATAGGATAGAAATTATCTAATTATAAAAAGTCAATCCATATTATAAAATAAAATATAACTATTTTATAGTATATATTAAAGATTATAATTAATACTTTTAATTATATTATTAAAATATATTTATCACTAATCTAACTTTAATTCTAAAGATCCTTTTTTATCAAGAATCAAGTCAAAATAAAATTAAAAATATTTATCTAATTATTAAAAACCATTCTATATTATGAAATAAAATTGTTTTATAGATATATATTAAAGATTATGATTAATATTATAATCATATTAGTAAAATTATTTATTAATAATTTAACTTTAATTCTATATATTTTTTAAATCAAGAATCAAGTCAAAATAAAATGAAAAATATTTATCTAATTATTAAAAACCATTCCATATTATGAAATAAAATTATTTTATAAATATATATTAAAGATTATAATTAATGTTTTAATTATATTATTAAAATATATTTATTAGTAATCTAAATTTAATCCTAAATATTTTTTTTTATCAAGAATCAAGTCAAAATAAAACTAAAAATATTTATCTAATTATTAAAAATCATTCCATATTATTATAACTATTTTATAGATATCTTAAACATTATAATTAATATTTTTAATTATATTATTAAAATATATTTATCATAATCTAACTTTAATCCTAAATATCTTTTTTTATCAAGAATCAAGTCAAAATAAAACTAAACATATTTATCTAATTAATAAAAATTGTTCCATATTATTAAATAAAACTAAAAATATTTATCTTATTAATAAAAATTGTTCCATATTATGAAATAAAACTCTTTAATAGATGTGTATTAAAGATTATAGTTAATAGTTTTAATTATATTATTAAAATATATTTATGAGTAATCTAACTTTAATCTTAAATATCTTTTTTGTCAAGAAACAAGTCAAAATAAAATTAAAAACAATTCCATATTATGAAATAAAATTGTTTTATAGATATATATTAATGATTATAATTAATATTTCTAATTATATTATTAAAATATATTTATTAGTAATCTAACTTTAATCCTATATATATATATATATATATATATATATATATATATATATATATATGAAGATTCAAGTCAAAATAAAATAAAACATTTATCTAATTATAAAAAACCATTTCATATTATGATATATATATATATATATGATTATAATTATTATTTTTAATTATATTATTAAAATATATTTATATGTAATCTAACTTTAATCCTAAATATCTTTTTCATCAAGACTCAAGTAATCCTAAATATCTTTTCTATCAAGAATCAAGTCAAAATAAAACTAAAAACATTTGTCTAATTATTAAAAACCATTCCATATTATATATATAGCTGCTACAAACATTGTATTACACATAATTTGAAATGTGGCATCAAACAAATAATAAAACAAAAGCAATGTACGAAATAAATATATAAGTACTAAATGGATTTGGCAGCTACTATTTTGCTACAATTCAACTGCTTTACAAATATTATATTACACATAATTTGAAACGTGGCATCAAGTAAATAAGAAAATAAAAACTACGTACGAAATAAAATATATAAGGACAAAATGGATTTAGTTGAAAGAAAATATTTAGTATTCATTGTTAAAGGAGAAAATATTGCAAGCAATGATATTTTAAATGGCACCCTTTTATGCAAGAAAATCTAGAATATATATACTTTACCTATGAAATCATGAACATTGCTCACCTATTAAATGCCAGGAAAATTTGGATAACAAAAAGCAATTGAGTACATGGCTTTCATGCCACAAAAAAAAAATGATAATAAAAAGCAATCAAGTGTATGGTTCTCACTCTATAGGACAGGGGGTGCATAATAAAGAGGTGGATAAGGAGGAGACAACTTCCCTAAAGGATAGATATGTACACAACACATTCAAGGAATGTGAACCGTTAAAACATAATGCCTCAAAGACTTGTAATCTCAAGGGATACTAAATTGTAGGTGATTGAAAATTTCCATTCCCTATTTCAATTGGCACATCAAATGAAAAATAAATAAAAAACATATTCTTGATTTCTTATTCCTATTCTAGCAACCAAATGGACCCTAAGAATTGGGAGAGATCAATACCAAAGCTCCTATTTTGGAAGCAATTAGTATGGTGCCATTTTTTTTTTTAATAGTACTTAATGTAGGCTGTGAAATGATTTTTATATTTCACATTAAGTAGTGATTAAAATAAATTGTATGGGCCAATAGTAATTTATAATTTTTATTTTATTATAAATATAAGATAAATAAAATATTTTATAATTTTATAATTATAACAATTATTTATTGTTTGGCTTAATAAATTTAAATCTTATATGAAAACAATTAACTCAATTTTAACACCAAAATCATTATAAATTTAATTTCCCATTACTAACAATAAACTATTGTATATAATAGGCACGAGCTTACAACACAATGGTAAATTGTGAGCCTCTCATCGAAGAGGTCTTGGGTTTGAATCTACTCGCTCTTAATAAATAATAAAAATTAATCACAACACATAATAATTAATCTTGGCTTTAGCCCCTTACCGATCCAAAAAAAAAAGAAGAAGCTATTGTATGTAATATTATATTATAAAAAATATTGTATAGTATAATAAAAGATTGTATTGAAAACATTATTTTAATTTTAAATAAGTGTTTATATTATGTTTAAAAATTTATCATTTATGCACAATTTGTATGTTTTTGTTTACAATTTGATAATTTTAATCATGAATTTGAGATTGCTAAAAGATTATAATTAGAAGTACACTTTAATATATGAAAAATATTTATATATTTAATATTCTAAAATCTTGATGGTGGGAAGTTATCAATAAAAGTTGGCAAGTAGATGTACCTTTAAGTTAATTTTGGATATTTTGATAATCAAGCAAGTTATCAAATAATGTCATCAAATAACTTTACAATAACTTTAAATCACTTTACAATAACATACCTCCAAACTACAAAGGAAGAGTGACATATGAAGAGAATCCTTGTTATCAAGGAGTGTGGCCATGCCATAAACTATGTTGAGTGTTGATGGTAGGATTCATAGTGTAGTTTACATACAAACTAGTAACAAGAGCTTCGTTAGAGCTTAAGTCCCTACCTAGTATAACATGTTTAATATGAAGCTCAACAAAAATATAGTGAAAAAGTACTTTTAATATAATAATTATATTGATTCAATGGCCCATTAATCGGCTCTTAAGGGTTGATCATTCTCGTAAAAGAGATAAGTGCATTTGGCTTCTACCAGAGGAGGGATGGATTAAGATCAATTTTGATGGGGCTGTACGAGGTGACCCGGGTTCATCGGGATGTGGATGCATAGAATGGGACCACAAGGGGAAGATCTTATCTTTTGCGGCAAAATGTCTAAAGGACGACACCAATAATGTGGCAAAATGTGAAGCAACCAAAGAGGCTCTTATTTTAGGAATCAAGCTTGGTATAAGCATAGTGCATTTGGAAGGAGATTAAGAGATTATCATAAATAAAATTAAGAAAGGGAAATTGGAGTCATGGCACCTTGACAAGCACATAGGCCAAATTAAGTGTTTATTGCAGGAATTTGAAGAATTTAGGATTACCCATATCTATCGAGAGGCCAACAAATTGGTAGATAAGTTGGCAAATTTGGGAGTGGATAGTTCCTTGGGGAACTGATATGAAATATTTGGAGACCCAAGTCACCTTAATTTGGATTGAGCACTATGGCCTTCGGAATGGTTTTTATTAATAAATTTTTACACCCATTGTGTGAGCATTTCTTTCAATTATGAGATATTATCCTCGAGATGAAGGATCTTTCATTAATGAGTAACTCCTTATGTGTGTTAGAGGCTTTGTAATCATAAAGAAACACCCTACAAAGTTTGAGCTTCTAGAGATTTCGAGGTCATATTTAAAGGTAGACTAGGTTTTGACATTAGCAAAGGGTTAAATATCTAAGATGGAGGCCAATTTTGCTTTGGAATCGGACAATCGAACATAGTTGTATGAAGGGAAGATCTTGGTGAGAAGGCTAAAGAATATTTTTTTGTTTGAGGACAAGAAATTTATGACTGGTATCTGAGGTTTTTGGTTTGGAATACCTTGACACTTACTAAAGGCGTAGATCCAATCTAGATATTATGTCTCTCTTTGTGGTGTTGGTTCTAATGGTTGGTGAATCCAAGGAGGAAGCTTGTTAGGTTGTGGTTGCTTGTATGGGTCCACAATGGTAGCTAGGAATTAGCGATGTAATTGAGAGAGCGGTGCTTGGTGTTGGCTTGGACATGGGGTAGGGCCCATGGCAGATGATTGGTAGGGGCGATAATTAGGTTCAACCTCTCATCATATGGTCCTTTGCATCTCCATAGGGATTGCATGTTCTGAAAGTAGAGCAAGGTTAGAGGAAGGTGGTCATGTACCTAAAGGAAATGGTATGTTATAAGGACGAGGCTCGAAGGGATTTTATGAAATTAACTCCATGCAAGAGCATCAGGATGTTATGGGAGCCTTTGAGACATCAAATGACATGGGTTGCTTTATGGGAGGACATGGTATCGAGTGCATGGATGAACGTGTTGCTAGAGACTGAGAATTGTAAAACTTCAAAAGGCAAGAAGCGCCCTTGAGGGCCTAGAAGAAAGGGCATGGTGTGGGTTGTTGGGGATGACCATGGAATTCCAAATGGCAAACTTGAATAGTATTATCTTTGTAAATCCTTATTTCTACTTAATACAAATAAATGTTACCTATAAAACAAACTAATTGATTCAATATATAAAAATGTATACCAAAAAAAAGTTGAATATTTAATATGTATTGCAATAAAGTTATAACTAGAATTGAGCAAATAAATAACAAATATCTCAAATAAATAACATATATAAGTACAATTCTCAATCTTCACAAGACAAAAAAAAAGAAAACTATTTTAACCTCCTTTAATTTTATATTCTACAAAATATAAATCAAATGAAAAAATACATAGTGAAAAAGTACTTCTAATACACTAATTATATTATTTTAAAACATACTTTATTTATTCTTAGCTAATTTATTCAATATATAAAATTTTATACCAAAAAAAGAAGTTGAACATAATGTCATGCCCAAAATTTGAATCACACACACACACACATACATACTTTTAAATTTCTAAATTTTTGAAACACTTTAATCATTCATACCAAATCATTAAGCAATTATTGCCACAAATTTCATTTTCTTTTAATCATATTCAAGACAATTTTTAAAGTAAAATATATTCACAATATTGAAAAGTCTTTTGAAATATTACAATCACAATTGGATCTTTACAACAATTCATAAATTACATAATGAAGATCTACAATTGATCTTTTTCAACACATAACTTTTACAAATATTCATAATAAATCTTCTTCAAATATCCAACAGAAAATGAAAATCTTCCAAGCTTTTCGTCAATACAAATCCATTTAGAAACCTGTACAAAACAACACTAAAAACCATGGAGAGCTCACCTCCCAACCTAGGTCTCTAAGAGACCACCCACTGAGCTTGGAGAACCAAGACCAATCGAGTAACATTCAAGCACAAACACATAAAATAATGATTACATGATACAAAATTTAACACCCTTTTTGAGCTTACACAATAGGTTACCATAAAAACCAATAGAATGGGTGAAGGTGTGCCTAAAACCCTGAGGAGAAGCCAAATACATAAAACCAAATTTGTCTTTACAAGGCATACAAAATAAATACCAACTTTCACAAAGATTCTCCCCTTATCACCCCCAAAGTGCATAATAATGTACTAGCACATGCAACCCATACTACATGTGTATCCCTCTTCCTTCTAGGGAAGAGACTCTGAGTTGAAGGGAAAGGCCCAACTAACCCCTTCAGTCAAAGGCCAATTCTTCCCTCCCAAGGGTTAGTGATGTCCTTCCACACCCATACCATCATACTCTCAAAATCAAAGAGAAAGAAATTTTTTTTATCATTCACACCCAACAATACACATATGCATCTGTAGCCAAATTTACATAACTTTTATTAAGAAAAATAATACAATACATAATTCCTAAAACATGGAAAAAAAACTCCAACCTTTCTCCAAGCTATGGAAAATGAACCGATTTGAGAAGAGTCTTCTATCCTTCCTTGATCAAATCTCCAAAAACATAAAATCTTTAAAACTAAAGAGTGGGTGAATGAATCCCCTATTTTCAAAACCCCTTTAACAATAAAAAAAACTCAACTCTTTTTTCTCCATTATGAAATATTCTTTTTCTCCATTATGAAATAGAAAAATCCCCTTAACTCCACCTAAGTGTCCCTATTTGATTGGAACTCCAACTCACTGAAGATAAGGTGAGAAGCTGGGTAAGATTTCTTCGATTTTCGCTATACTTGAAAAATGAGATTTTAAAAGGGCTAGAAAAGTGATTTAAACTAAAGTAAAGTCAAAATTAAAGCCCTAACCTATAGTACTAACATGTAGGTAACTTAAATTTTACCCAAAGAATACCCTAGGACTCTAATAAAGCCTTCTAAAGTCACCTTAAACTTAAAATCCAAATTTAATCTAATAAAAGCCTTCATATGATAATTTTATGCAAGGGCATATAACTTAAACATTTCTAATTGGTTAGAAATAAGGTTGGATGTCTTTTTTTCCAATCTCTAAAATTGACTTGCCACTTATACACATAACAATACAAGTGTTAAGTAACACTATAAAATATACACTTAACTCTACGAGTGGCAAATCTAATCTAACACACTCATTCACATTACATTCACAAAATAAAATACTAAACAACAAGGCTAAGATCTCTTCATTAGATGTAACCTTGGCATTCTCGGTAGATACAAAAGTATAGTCTTGGTTCTCCATTTTACCATGGTTTTATTTCCCACACACTCAAACTGCATATCAGTAGTCCAAGCTATATAAATCATATGCATATATAAATCCTAAATCAATTTTGTATTCATAATTGAATCAAAACATAAAATATATCTTAATTGAATTTCAAATAACATTTTTCCATTTCTAAACCAATATGCATTTATAATACTAGCAAAATCAACTAAGCATGATATGACCATTTGCAACATTTCATGATTTTCAAATATATGATCCATCTAATCTTTGCATTCAAACATCATTTCATACTACTTAATAAAGTAACAAACCAAGTACATAAATGTAAATAATCACCAAGCATCATCAATAAGTTCTAACATAATTCATAATCACGATAAAAAAATAAAGTGTCTCATAGTATCAAATAGTTTGAATAACAGTCCAACATAGTCCAACATATAACAAGGTCTCAAAATATAAAGTATCTACAATGCAAATAAACTGGTATGCTATGTTCTGATGGGCTAGGGTGGGGCCTCACATCCTCCCCCCAGGCATGAACATCCTCCTAGAGTTCATCAAAGAAGTACAAGTACTTTGATCTCATTTGTGTTGTATCCTCCTATGAATTTGCAACCTTGTCATAATAGTCGCAATGGACTCTAACCTGGTCCAGCTCTATCTCAAAGTGCTAGGGTTTGTCTGCCCAAAATGTGAATGGGCTCTAGTGCTAATTGCCTGTCTGACTCCACCTGCAAGGCATACCAATCTATAATGTGAGACTCGTCATAAATACACTTCCTTAATACTAAAACATGAAACACATCATGGATGCATGGGAAGCTAGGTGGCAAGGCTAAATGGTAGGTAATTGGTCCTATCCTCTCCAAAATCTCAAATGGTCCAACAAAATGAGGCACTAACTTATAACCCTTCCAAAATGGATTAGACTCATGTGGACACACTCTCAGGAAAACTATGTCACCAACCATGTACTCTTTTTCTACCCTCTTCACGTCAACATACTTCTTCTATTATAAAGTTATAATTATAATAGACCAAATAAATATAAAATAGTGTAAATAAATAACAAATGTAAGTGCAATTCCCAATCTTCATCCAAAGAAAAGGAAAAACTAATCTAACTTCCTTTGTTTTCATATTACCCAAAATAAAAATTAGACGGAGAAAACATAGAAAAAAAGTACTTTTAACATAGTAATTATACTATTTAAAAATATACTTTATTGACATTGTTAACTAATTGATTTAATATATAAAACTTTGTACCAAAAAAGTTGAACATAAAATATGTATTGCAATAAAGTTATAACTATAATAGACATAGGTCAAATAAATAACAAATATTTACAATTCCCAATCTTGATCTGAAGAAAATGAAAAGTTAACTTAACCTCCATTGTTTTTACACTATCAAAAATAAAAATAAAAAATAAAAATCAAATGGTTGTCACAAGGCTGGGGCAATAATAGGTGACATGTGGGAGGCATGGTTGCTATAACTTACCAAAGTTCCTGACATACATTTAAGACACCTTGACAAATATTTATTATTATATTCTTATTGTATCTTTTTTAACATTTTCTTCAACATCCATAAAATTTACAATTTTTTCCCAGGAAATAGGTAAGGAACCAATCAGAAATAAGAGTTTTCAATGTTTCAAATGAAAAGTAACATTGAGAATTATTTCAATCATAAACATTATTAATGTAAGATTTGCCAAATTTTAAATGAACAATAAATGATAATAATAAAATATTATCACCCGCACCTTTTAATTCAATAGAAATATTGTAAAGTTCAATTCATAAACTTTAAAAAAGGACAAATTCACT
This sequence comes from Cupressus sempervirens, assembly GCA_028749045.1. NCBI lineage: Eukaryota > Viridiplantae > Streptophyta > Pinopsida > Cupressales > Cupressaceae > Cupressus > Cupressus sempervirens. The sequence goes on from CM053785.1 coordinate 348,459,058, forward strand.
CCAATGAGCAGCCTATAAAACTTTGATAAAAATGGACAATTTGCAAAAACTATGACATTTATAAAATTTGTTGAAGTTCATGATTTCCCTTTCTAAATAATTAAATTGACCGTATAATGGCACATAGGCCTAGCTAGTAAATGGTTTTGTTAGAATGTGAAGAAGATCAAACATAAGCATGTGGTCATACAATAGTTACACAAATTTATCAATGGATGCAAATAATATTACCAATAGCATCCATTAGTTTCACCAATATTTCATTTTTATAAAATTGGTTAGCCACTATAATTTCACCAATACTACTCACCATTGTTTGAAATGTATTTCAATCTTTTGCAGTTCAATTACTACCCAATCACATATCTACGTAATAGAGCTCAAAAAAGATAACAAGACATTCCAAATAGTAGTAGTACAAAAAAAAGTGCTATTCCATTGAAAAATTATTTAAAAATACTCCAAACTATAAAAAAAGATGAAATACTTCTTTCCACAAATTCCTCTTTTCTATGAATTCATGTTTGAATGATCTTTTGTCCCTCCCACATAGACATAACTTGTTCTCCCTTTATTATTTGCGCATAATTTTCACTTGATTTAATACTTGTAACTTTCATATTCCATTATTTTATTAACACAACCTTCAATCTTATGTTTTGACATCCAGCTTGAACTGCCTTTTTACAAAATCCATTTTGGACATACTGTGCAATCATTGATTTTAAGTCTTCTTGCTTTGGATTTTCATTTTGTGGAGAATGGAATACCATTTCCATTTTTGTCAACAATGCTCCCCCTTTTTCCAAGTAAGCTTGCCAGAAAATCTGAATGATCTCCTTGGAGTTTTTGAAAGGGGACATATAATCCATACACCTTTATACTGGTCCATAAGAGTAAATGTACACTGCCCACCTTTTGATAAATATATTGTGATATAATATTTGTTTGAGAATGGAATAGGGTTAATGGCATTTTTGTACAAGGGCGAGCTTCATAAGAAGATATCCATCATTTTGTAGGGTTCTAAGGTGAGGTTTTCATTTTATTATTCAAAAGGTGTCATATTATGTGCAAACATGAGATTACATAGGTATTCAATGCCAAAATGATGATTTTTTCCATTCGACACAACATAACACCTTAGATTGCTCCAAAGACATATCAAGTTGGCCTTATTTATGTTATTTTGGAATAATTTCTAAGAAAAATAAAATTCAATCATTATTTTCCCATTTTGTCATTATTTCCTAATTTTGATAGGTTAGGGTTATTTTGAAATAGTAGTATTATATTTTTTTGTGCACAACTACATTTTAAGTCATTCAATTATTAGACCAATAAACTAAATTCTTCATCAATTCTATTGTAGCATGATGTAAGGTCTGAGAGATTTTCTAAAACCTGATAACATGTTTAAAGTGTTGTTACTGAAAGGAAATTTTTAGAATATTTTATAAGATGAAAAATGTAGGTCCCTTTGTTAGAAAATTAAAAAAGCACTCACACTCATTTTCTTGTTAAAAGAAGCACTATGTGTAGGCAAGTGATATGTAGAGGAATTTTAACACATTCCATTCACAATAAATTGAGGATCAAGATTTCCAAGCCCTTCTAAAAGCCTTAGAGTGATTTCTAATTAGGAAAAATACAATTAGACAGGAGGTTAAGGAAAGAATTGTAAACAATTAAGTTAGAACTAAAGAAAGCTATCCAACTAGTACTATCGACAACACCCTACAACTTCTCCCAAGCCAAATCCTAGCATTTGCCCTAAATTTTAATTATTGTGAAATGAGATAAGGGCTAAAACTATCAATGCTTTCATAGCAAAACCCTTGAGTTTAAATTCTATATTCAAACTGGGTAAAATAATGGGCAATACTCAATGGTTGTAGTGTATATGACATGAATCCACATTCATGACAAGACACTCGCATGTGGATGTTGACTATGTAGTCTATCTCTAAAACCCCCAAATATTCAACTATCCCCTAAACTATCAAACCACTAGCACCTCTCCTCGTCCAACATCTTAATTGAGGCATGCCATGGAACCTATGTTACCTTTAACAGGTTTTTTTGAATGTGTTTTGATGATCCCAACACATATTATTGTCATTCAAATAGTTTGGTGATTATGCCTTCTTCTTCATATACCCAATCCACTTAATCACTACAATCAAACTTTAAAATAGAAGTTTTTCATTGCAAAAACTATGGTAGTTTCACTTCCTATTGCTGCACATGCACACAAGCATCAAGGAAAACAAATCGACAAATCATACTTAATCTACATAAAACTTTATTTATCCAAAAATAATTGTATCTTATAGGAAGAATTATGTCTCAAAATGCTCACATCTACATGGGTACTCCCATTATAGATAGACACCTAATCTAGCTCTAATATCATGATAACAACTATAAAATTAGCATAGAACATTTAATTCAAGAGAACAAATCACTATATATTTATTGATTCAACAAAGCACAACAAGCTCACATACTTGCATAATCAAGGAACTAAACATGACAGTGAACTTTGATGTGTGGACAATTAAAAAGATAACTTAACAACCTCTAATACTATATTACTAGCACTATTATTAACACGTTCAATTCTTCAAATTCATGACTATTGATAATTTTCAAATTTTACTTATATAATACAAGTTTCTAAAGAAACTATAAAAATACAAGATTTTAAATCTACCTACAAAAATCTTAGCCTACCTTGCGTGTCAATAGATGGAGGAATAGTCCCTTACAATGTCTAGCTTGATAGATCCCTATAAAAGTACCAAACCTATGTTGCACTCATTTATACATAGACTTATGCAGTTAATTTATGAATTAGATGGGAGACATAGACATCAAAATTAATATTTTGTAGTTGATAGCTCCTATAATACATCAAATTTATTTGTTTATGATTGAACAAATGGGGATCCAACTCTGTTTCCTCTCTTTTTTTACCAAAATCTATCATAGATAAAGAAACTTCCACTGGAAAAGATGATGCAATTCTCATCTATTCAACATTACAAACCAAACTAAAAATCATTAGCATTTTAACAAATATCATATAGTGACAAGGGGTTGAGCTTGATCCTCCATATTTTGAACATGTAAGAAAACCACCAAACTACAAAAGAAAATGACTAACCCCAATACATGGAGGAAATCATATTATGAAGAAGACCCATTTTAGCATTTTCCTTTTTGAAGATTTTCCAACTATTATGATCATGTGGCATACCATGCTTACAAATATTCATGCAATATGCCACATGTCCAAACTCCCATTTTCTTCTAATTTTCTTATGGTAAAAAGGAAAAACCTATTGAGAATAATAGGGACAACCAATGGAAAAAATATATATAGTAAATTGAAAAAAATCATTTTAATAGGAAAGTTTCATGAAAGCATAGGTTATTTGGGATAGTTTGGAATTTGCACGCTTACCAAGGTGACAAGTAATACAAAATAGAAAGTTGTAAACTATAGTCTCCTACCTTAATGATAGGGACTAATTATTTTTAAGCAAACATGTTCTAGTACACAATGTACCCACAACTAAAGTAGATGTGTGAGATGAAGGAACAAAGGTGAGCTTAAATGGAAAGCAAATAGATGCATTTAATGTATTTGTGCTAAAAAAAACTAGGAGACTTAAGGGTGAATTGATCATTTTAATCATGACATTGAGATTGTAGGAAAATTATAATAAAAAGTACAATTTAATATATGAAAAACATTGATATATTTTTACTTTGAAATTTTTTATGGTGGGAAGTAATCAATAATAATTGGCAAGTGGATGTACCCTCATTAATTTTGGATATTTTGATAACTAAGCATTTTATCAAATTATGTCATCAAATAACTTCAAATCACTTTACAATAACATACCTCTAAACCACGAAAAAAAATGACATGTCAAGAGAATCGTCACTATCGAGGAGTACGATCATTCCATAAACCATGTTGAGAGTGTTAATGATGGGATCCATGCTCTAGTTTAGAGACAAACTAGTAATGATTTTCAAACAAACATGTTTTGGTACACAATGTCCCTACAACTAGAGAATATGTGTGAGATGAAGGAATGAAGGTGAGCTTAAATGGAAAGTAAACAAAAAGCATTCAATGCATTTGTGCTAAAAGTTTGGGATACTTAAAGGGGAAGTAAGGTGAACTAATGCATAGTTATATGGGTGTTGACAACTCAAAATATGGAGAAGTTGGTTTGAATGGTAGTCACAAGATTCAATGTTGCATGATCACCATTGTTGTTTTACATACCACACAACACAACTTGGGAAGGTGGTCAATGCACCAAAATGCTCAAATTTGCACTCCTTATATGTCAATGTGGTGTACGCATAAGAAAGATGTCAAAAATCATTCTTTTTAATAATTATGATCACATAACAAAGAGTTCTACATGGCATCTACAAAAAATACATAAAAAATTAGGACTATGTGGAACCCCAAAGAAAGGGTGTGCACATAACTAGTTTCCTTCCTCTAATCAAGTTCTCATAGTCCTAGAAGGGAAACGTATCATCATGGAAAAGAGATTTGGATAATAAGATATGTAAAATTAAAATAATCACAATTAAATAGTGACTTAAGAAACAACCCAAGAAAAATTATTGAAGTCTTATTAAAAGAGGAACTAAATCCAAATAGACCCTTGAGTAACTAATGTTGATCCAAGTTTCTTGTGTAAAGCGTATGATCCACATGACCATTACCAATTATATGATTGAGTTATTTATGAAAGTGTCAAGCCACTAATCTTCTATAAATAAGAAATAAATACAAGGTATGGGAATCCAAGATGGTAAACTCAAAATGACCCACCCTAGCACCTACTAACCTAAATATCCATAATAGTCTGGAGTCCTTTGTAATCACCTAAAAATGGTCTAGTAAACTAAGTGCCCCTAATCTTGATTAATTAATCTAAATTCTATACTCAACCTAATTATGTTTTCATCAACTCCCATAAGTAATCAATCATCAAATCATTAAACCTTAAGTGCTAAAGGCTATTTGCTAATGATTTCCTATTTTGCTTTATTAAAAGTTATCATGCCTTTTAATAAAGTGAACCCATTCACATGTGAACACATAATTATGAAAAATGAATAAAAGACAAAGAGGTAAAAATATTAAAACATTATAAAATATAAAATAAACCTTTGTGACCTATAAAGTGCACTCACATGGATTATGGAAGGGAGAATCTCAACCCTTCATATAATCTTTTCATCCTAGTCACTCATTGCCTCTAAAAATCTATAAAAGAGAGGTTTACCCTAGCTTAAGGAACCCATCATCTTGCATTGTAGAGTTATTATTCCATTTTTCATTTAGAGTACTTTGATATATAGCAATAACTCATTTTAGCTTAAGTTAATTTACTCACATGTATATACTTTCATAGCTTGCATTTACTATGCTTATCATTCCTAGATTAAATGTATTCAACAACCAAGATGATAAGTATTGTATGCAATCAATGCATTGGAGCTCTTTGAATATTCCATTTTAGAGAGACTACTAATGGTCTTTGCATATCCAATCTAAGAATAAAGCTATTTAGATCATCATTCACTCTAAGTAGGAAGTAATAAATCAATTTCTACCAGGTTTAGTTTATTGTCTTGCTTTAATTATCACTACTAATCCCCACCAAAAGTAAGGATTTATTGAAGTATAGGTGATTAACACTAGAGTGCATATTCACACACACATGTTTTAGGCCTGAATAATATCACTCCATACTTACACATCCATGATTATCAATCTTGAAAAAATGGTCTTTTGAGTGAATAAACACTTTTGTGCTTGATTGTGCTCTCTGTCAAAATGTTAACGACTCTGCCCACACACTCACTAACAAAAATAAAATATAAAACTAGGTGAAAGAAAAGAAGTTTTCAATCATGACATACAGACCTTTGTTGGAAACTACAACTGTAATAATTATTATGTTCTCATTGATGTCAAACCTATTGATAATACAGTCTGTTATCTGATCTAAATGACATATTTATTTGATTGATGAAGGGGATTTGAGAAGTTTTTCATAACAAAATTATCTAGAGGAAATATTGAGTTATAAAGAGGAAACTAAAAATGGACATTTTATTAGTTAGACTTTGACAAGGCAAAGTGATTGTTTAAATCATGCTGATAGAGGAGAAGACAATAATGTTCAAGTCTTGACAATGCAAGCAAAGATAGATCACTTATGTATGCTTGACCAAGCAGTAGATTAAAATGCCAAGGAATTTTGATGTACATGTTGAGTGATTCTAGTGACAATCGAGCCACAATGTGTGTCGAGCAAATTTAGTGTTGGCCGAGCATCATTATCAACCAAGTGACAATGTTAATATTGAGCAAGAATTTTTATAGCGACCAAGCAACTCAGTGATGATTGAGTGTCAAAACTTAGTGTTGGCTAATGAACAACATTTTAATTGTTTGCAAGGAATCATAATTTCTAGCCAACTCAATAGATTTCTTGGGATATGGAAAACGTATTGAAGATAAGGATTGACGAGTTGGATCATTTAATTTTAGGAGAGGATTAGGTAAACAATCTAAGAGATAAATACAAGGAGAAGTTTCTAGAAAATAAGAGATAAATAGAATGGCAATTAAATACATTGTATATGATGGATCAAATTGTGAACCCTAAGATCTACATTGTTGATAAAGTGGAAAAAGATCAAAACTACCTATATAAGGAGGTACAGAGGTGAACTTTCAAAATGTGTGTGTGGAAGAGAGAAGAGTGTAGAGCAACTATGAACATGTTTAAAAGAGTTACAGATGATGTTAATCTTAGATTGGTTTTGACATATGAGTGACAATATACTTAAGTCATTTACTTATTTCATGTTGAACAAGTAATACATGTCGAGCATAAGTTGTCAAATAGTATATAACAAGCAAGAGATATATAGTACATGCTAAGTAACTAGTAAGTGTTGAGCAGATAGTATGTGATGAGTTATTCAAATGTCAAGTGATCAATGGGTGTCAAGTCATTTTGAGGTCGAGTTACAACATTCAAGTTGTAGTTGATGTTGAGCATCATGGCCTTAAAGTGCCGAGTAAGACATTTTTGACATAGTTGTTTGTAATGGCACAAAATTCTATGTAAACCATTTTTGAGCTGACTTAAGGATTGTTTTACACTCTTAGATGATAAGAATGAATTTTTATTGTGAATTCCTATGCATTACATGCAACCAATTAGAAAAAGGGAAGGATTAAGTGACAATATAGGTGAATCACAATCATTGATTTATACCTAATCTTAAGTCACCTAGGTCTTCTTAAGGAGGAAAAATCTTTTTTTTTTAATGAGTGTGAAAGGAGAATGAAGAGAAGTTTGCATGCACAAGCAGAGCATTCATGGTGACTAAGGAGTTGTAATTTGAGATACATTGCAGAATTAGTTAGAGGAGAACAAAGGAAAGGAATTAGAAGACAACAAAGATACATCTGATTAGAAAGGATAAAGTACAAATCAAGAAAGAGGTGATTTTTCATCAAGCAACAGAGTGCTAACCACAGGATCATTGCTGAGACATTCTAACAAGTGAATCAGTTAAATCTCTTGGCAGAGTAGTCTTAACAGGTTTTTGTGAATCCTTTAATAGGGTGCTTACTTTATTGTAAGTTAAAGTCCTTTTACTAGGCACATTTCTAACAGGTTGTTGAAATCCTTTTATAGGGTAAGATCTAACAATCTTGTAAAGCCTTTAACAAGCCAGACCTTTCACAAGGTAGATCATGCTTTATGATCAAAACATTGTAACCTTCATTGGGTACACTTTATTACCATAGTAGTGAAGATTTGTGGGTGTCATCCCCACCCCAATTTTACCTTCTCCTTGAAGGGTTTCTAGATAACCAAATATCTTGTGTCATACATGTGTTGAATGTTTTATTTTCATACTATGTCCATGCATATGCTTAATTTGGTATTTCAGTTTATATGCATAGATCGTGAGATGGATGTGTTGTGAATGATTTTGAGGTTGAAGTTTTAAGTGCTAATTTGCCCCTTCCTCTCAGAGTTTACTTTTCCCATTGTATTTCCAATAATTGATATCAGAGCATAGTTCTTTGAAATTAAAACTTTGCATCTTTGAGGAAAGATCTTGAAGATGGAAGTATACAAGTTTGGAAAGACTATTGAGAACCAAAAGATTGAAATACAACTTTCCCTACATTAGTTGAGTGAAGAAAGAAATGAGCTAAAGCAATCATTGAAAAGAAGAAAAGAGATAACTATTGAAGATAATCACACACATTACCAAGAGATTGACACTATTGAATTGTTTTTAGATGGTAACACAAGTGAATTTGATGCAGTTGTAGATCTAATAGAAAAGAATGGAGCCCTAACTAAGGTCAGAAATCTCAAGATAGAACAAGAAGTTCAATCAGTATTACTATGTGAGGTGATCGAGTAGATAAAGAAAGCTGAAGAGGACAAAGTCATGATTGAAGATGATAAAAGGATATTGACCAATAGACTAGAAGGGAAAACATCATAGGTGAATAGGATTGCTCACATGCCATTGGAAACACTAAATCAAATGATGATTACAAATCATGAACTGAATGGAAAAGATATTGAGATCACAACGCTGAATTTGCAGAATGAACAATCAAGAAATGATTTCAAAAGAGAAAAAGAGTTTGCTGAAAGTTTCAATAAAAATAGTGAACCCATCAAGTATTTTGAGCAATTGATGAGATCTCCTAGATCCATCAGTGATACTTCTAGATCGGGTTATACTAGTATTGAAGAAGGAGAATCATCTAAAAGTGGTGAACAAGGGAATGCCAATGGTAAGAACTCAAAACCTACTTGTCATAATTATGGTAAGATAGGTCATATTGCCAATGTTTGCAAGACTAAGACTGTAAATCAGAATCCTAAGCAAAAGTTCATGGGTCACTGCCACAAATGCAACAAACAATGACATCATGCACATGAATGCAAAACCAAGACTATAAGCACACAAAGATTTGAAGGATATTTATATAACTATCAAAAGTATGGACATAGAGCATATTAGTGTAGATCCAAGCCTAAATGGTCATCAAACAAGCATAAAAAGGTAAAGAACAATGACAACTCTTAAAATTGGGATTATAATAGTAGGTATACTTGTCACTATTATCAAGAGTATGGACATGTTGCTGAAAATTGCATAAGAACACATTTCATAAACAAAATATTGTTGAGTCAAACTAAATGTTTTAGCTATTTGAAAACTAATCACATAAGTAGGAATTGTCCAACAAGGTTAAAGGCACCTAGCAATGAATTCAACAAAGGCAATGAAAGGTAGATATTGAGAATAACAGAGATGAGATGAACAAGACATGAAAGAGAAAGGAAGACTATGGCACATCAAGTTCAGATGAGATCACTTCACCCAATAGGTTAGGTGATTAGACCACCTCCAATTAAGCAATTAAGAGGTATGTTTGGGACTAATACTTAAAGATATACTATACATCAGTTCCAATGATTTAGTTCTAAAAAGATTATATTTGCATGAAGAAAGATGCAAAGTGCTATTTAAAATCTAGAAGAAATCTTTAAGTTATGCCAATTTTCATGTTACTGTCAAGCATGAAAAGTTTCACTACGATTGCCAAGTCAAATATAGTTAATGTCGAGCTATCATAAGTGATAGTGTTGATCGAGCTCATAGTGGTTGTCGAGCATAAGGGAAACTTCATGGAAGCCAAGTGAGTTAAAAAATTTATTCAAGCGGAGCTTACAATTGTATAAGCACTAAGCATTGAATGTAAAGTTTTAAGGTCTATATGATCAATTTTTGACTCATTTGACCTCATTCAAATTTGAGAGAGCACAAAGAGCTAAAGGAAAATTGAAGATATCATTCCAAGTGTTTGCAAAGTGAATTCAAACACCATTCGACACCATTCATCAGATTTGAAAGGGTATTTATTGTGTGCTGAGCTATGTTGTTTTGAATTTGTGCAAACCCTAGGTATTAAAATGGTGTCTAGTTCTTCTACTGCTAAGGTCAAAGAGGGAAAGAAAGTTTTAAATGTTCAATTTATTAGCAATGAGATTAAACAACTAATTTTCAAGGCAATTCTCGACACTGCTTACAAACAAGATCCGTCTGGTGCATTATCCATGATACCACCACAAGTTCTAATGATTCAAGGTGTAAGATGTTGTTACACATGCAAGGTGGGTAGCATAGGAGACATGGAAATAAAAGACCTATATGAAAAATTGTGTGAAAATGGAATATATGAGGAGGAATACAAAATTGTAGAAAGAAAAGGGTTAACCCATGCCCTAGATTTTCCAAATGTCTTTAAGACAGAGTGGATTAAGATTGTCTTGAGTAGAATTCATGACAATTCTGTGTGGTTAGAAAATAGACTGATCAAGATCACTAAGAAGATTGTGTAAAGGGTAACATGGTATCCAACCCTAGACAGACCCAAAACCATGAGAAGTGAAGCAAAAGAGGTGATTGAGAAGAACACAAGGACTGTGTGGAACAAGAGAGGAATGATAATTGACACCATCACTAATCCCCTAATGGTTTTTGTAGTAAGGATTATTTCACACAAATTCTTTCAACCAAGAGGTTGAATAATGTACCATGTATTGTTATTGGTGTAGGCTACAAGATAGTGAAGAAAGATTATACTTATGACCTTGTTGAGCTACAATTGCAATAATTATTAGAAAACTTGGGAGCTATAAGGAAAACCAAGAGTGCACAAGGCAAGTTTGGATCAATACTTGTATGTATCTTTTTCTATGTGCAGAACACATTTCCTTCCTTTGGAAAGGTATCTTGGAAGACAAACAAATCTATTGCAGTGCAAATAAGTGAGTCCATTGAGCAAATGGGAGAGAACTCTAAGTTTGTTATGACTAGTTACTTCGAGGATTTTTAGAACTCTATAAAACAAAGACACAATATTCCAACATCACTAGTACAAAAACATTTTAATGATGTTTTCTTTCTAGTTGATACTGATTTCACATATGTTCGTGCTATAGTTTCAATAGTAAGATGGTTAAGACTTCTAGGATATGAGATCAATGTGGATGAGGCATTTGCAACAATTACAACTTTCCTTACAGAAGAAGTAGATACTAAGGCTATTACCTTTGGAAATTATGATGTTTCTAAATCAAAGATAATTATGGACTTGAAAACAATAACATTATTAAGAAAGAAGAACAAAATGGTCAAGAAGCCTAAAGCAAAATTTGGTGGAGTAGAAGAAGATGAAGAAGAGGAAGAAAATGAAGATGATGAAGAAGAAGATGTTCATGCTCAACCACTACTAGCCCTAACACAAGGTCAAGGAGAAGACCAAGGAGAAGAGGTAGCTGAGATTGAAGAAGGTGTCGAGGGAGAAGAAGCTAGTGAAGCACCTATAGCCATAGAAAAGAAGAAGAGAAAAGCTAAAGCTTTAATAGTCAGAAAACTAAAGAAGGTTGTAAAACCTAAGCCTATAGTTCTAGCTACTCAAACCAGCACAAGAGCTACTGCTAAGAAATTTCAAGAAGTGGCAAAGCCAAAAGAAATAAAGGCTAGGAAAACTACACAAGATAATGAGTCCAAGAAGAGAGCAAGGAAAAAGTATGTTGCTCTAACCAAATCAGATGAGGAGAGGACAAAATCTAATGATAATAGCCAATTCAAAGTGGTAAGTCATAGTCCTTCTTCTGATTTGGATAATCTATGTGAAAAATATAAAGAATAATGCAGATTCAAATAGATTTCACATATTGAATTTGATAAACTCAGAAAGTTAGATATGGATAAGGTAGAAGAGTCATTATATGCATGATGAAAACATTTAAGATGACTCCAATTGAGATTTCCAACTCTCCACCAAAGGAATTATATGATAGAGTTGAGAAAATATGAAAATATAGTCTCACAATAGAGAGAAACATAAGAGAGACTACACTTGCAAGAGTGATCCCAGATTTAGATAAATTTGAGTTGATAAATGCCATTAAGAAATATGTAGGAAAATTTTCTCAAAAGTACCAAGCCTTTAACATTTTATAGAATAAGATTGAAGATGTTGTTTAGTAGAGTACTCAATTATGGAAGGTAATTTATGGATTGACAATACCTAAGGAAATTGAGCAGGCACCTATTGAGGTAGATGATGAAAAAGATGAACAAGAAGTAACATAATTTACTATAGTTGACATTAAGATAGTTGCACATGTGGAGGGCACTAAGATAAATGCATATGCACAAAAAATAGTTGAGGAAGAAAAGCAAATAGAACATAGTATACAAGATATACAAATGTTGAGTGCCAATTCACAACATGTGTCACAAGCAAACATTGAAACTATAAAGATCAAGGATGTTTCTGACAATATGACTCGAAATATTAATCACCTAATAGAGGAGGACATGCAAAAAATATTGCTAGAAACCACCACCAAGGTACAACTATGTAGTCATCCTATATTGGTGAGTGTAAATGAACTCAAGAAGGAAGAGATGACATCTATAGAGGTGGAAACATAAGACATATCAAAAACTGCTCAATTTATTGTGATACAACCTACATTACCTCTTGTAGTGTATCAAAGAAAATAGACAACCATGACAAACATCAACAAATTGATGCACATTGTGTCTATACTAGAAGTTTCTATAGAGGCACAAGCTACAACACAAGTTCCAACAGGTTAGGTAGATACTTTTGTACCTACAACACAAGTTCAAGGTGCAATTGCAATTAAAAGACAAGAAGAGTAGAGGATTGAAGCATCAAACTTGACTACACAACCTAAGGAGCAATTAGCAATACAAACCTTGGTTGCTTTGCCAACAATTGCTACTCCTCCAAGTTAAGCACTTCACAAGCCATCAAGACCTAGCCCTAGGACATCCATGATAGATGAGGTTACATCATTTGGTGATGTACACTTGGATGAAGTGATTGTTCTACCAAAGTTTGACCTTGTATCTATTACTATTGAACAAACGGGCATAATACAGGATGCACTTGCAAGGTAAAAGGAAAAAGAATTTCTTAGAAGTTAGCTTAGGCAGAAGCACACATTGTAAGACATCAAGGATATCTTATTGATGCATTCAGCTTGCCAGCACCTAAAGAAGACAAGCCTATAATGGAGTAGTTGGTAATCATTGTAGAACATATCAATGATATAGGCCTGGAATCAAATATAAAATTACTTGAATGGTCTAAGAGGAAATTTCAAACTAAGGTAAACAAAAAGATATCAAGTGCTATTGTACTTAGTTAGGTTGAATTAACAACCAAAATTGATAGTGTAAAGAAAGTCTTAGAGAATATTTTCTCACTTTACACCAAGTTGTGTGATATAACTCTATTCACACAAGAAGTGTAGCACCATATTGACAATTTGGAGGGAGATATGAAGAAAATAGGTACAACTCTACCTCATTCTCTAGGTCAGAGTTAGAAGCACTTTAGCAATTTGATGAATTCCCAAGGTCAGTTGGTAGCTCTGCATGCTTAAGATGCAAACATTCGAGCTACATTGATTAGCATCCAATCCATGTTGACCCTACACATGGAAATAATTCACAAGGAACTAGCCTTTGCAGAGACATTAATGAATAAATATCCCCATCTTTCTACCCTTGAAGGCTTAGTTCATCTTGCTGCCAAGTCAACCATCCAAATCAAATCATTGGAGGTAGCTTGTGATAACTGGGATGCAACTCTGAAAATCATACTTGAGGTCCATAAACCTTTCTTGGAAAAACACAATATAGATGTACAATCCATGACATAAGTGTCAAAAAGGGGGAAAATAAGTTTTGGGAAAAGAAATGAAGGGATGCATGATAAGTAGAGAGATCAAACAAAGACATATCATTCATTTTTTCAGTTCAGAATGGAACAATCAACTTAGGCGGGGTTATTAAATTTTGAGGTTGACTGTTGAGTCATAATTTTTGCAAAATTTTGAAGTTTTGAAAATTTGTATGTAAATGGATATTACCTGAGTTATGCTTGAAAGGCTAAGGTTATTCATGCATGACCACATATTTTGCCACTCATGTCAAAGGGGGAGATTGTTAATCTCATATTAGTTTTGACATATGAGTGATAATATACTTAAGTCATTTACTTAGTTCATGTTGAACAAGTAATACATGTTGAGCATAAGTTGTTAGATAGTATATGTCAAGTGAGAGATATATAGTACGTGTCGAGCATATAGTATGTGTCAAGTTATTCATATGCCGAGTGATCAATGGGTGCTGAGCCATTCAAAGGCCAAGTTACAACATTGAAGTTTCATTTGATGCTAAGCATTAGGGACTTCAAGTGCCGAGTAAGACAATTTTGACATAGTTTTTGTAATGGCATAAACTTATATGTAAACCATTTTTGAGCTAACTTAAGGATTGTTTTGTGATCTTAGATGATAAGAATAAATCTTTATTGTGAATCCCTATGCATTACATGCAGCCAATCAAAAAAAAAGGAAGGATTAAGTGGCAATATAGGTGATCACAATCATGGATTCATACCTAACCCTAGGTCACCTAGGTCTTCTAGAGAGGATAAACCCTAATTTTTTTAATGAGTGTGAAAGGAGAATTGAAGAGAAGTTTGCATGTGCAAATAGAGCATTCATGATGACTAAGGACTTGTGATTTGAGATACATTGTAAAATTGGTTAAAGGAGAATAGAGGAAAGGAATTAGAAGACAATAGAGATATATTTGATCAGAAAGGATCAAGTACACACCAAGAAAGAGGTGATCTGTCATTAAGAAACAGAGTGCTAACCATAGGATCATTGCTGAGACATTCTAATAGGTGAATCAGTTAAATCTCTTGACAAAGTAGTCTTAACAGGTTGTTGTAAATCCTTTAACATGGTCCTTACTTTATTGGAAGTTAAAGTCCTACCAAGAATACTTCTAACAGGGTGTTGAAATCTTTTAATAGGGTAAGATCTAACAATCTTGTAAAGCCTTTAACATGGCAAACCTTTCACAGGGTAGATCATGTTTCATGATCAAAACATTGTATCCTTCATTGGATACACTTTAGTACTACAGTAGTGAATATTTGTGGGTGCCATCCCCACCCCAGCTTTACCTTTTCCTTGGAGGGTTTCTAGGTAACCAAATATCTTGTGTCATACATGTGTTGAATGTTTTACTTTCATACTATGGATGTATATGTTTAATTTGGTATTTTAGTTTATATGCATAGATAATGAGATGGATGTGTGGTGAATGATTTTAAGGTTGAAGTTTTAAGTGCTAATTCATGCCCTCCCCTCTTAGAGTTTAATTTTCCCATTGTATTTCCAATAGATGGTTGGAGTTGTTACTGGTGTTGCTGACTAGTGAAACTAAGAAAAAGGCTTAATTTAGTTGAAGAGAAGTGTAGGGTGATTGCTTGAAGAGTTGCCAAGCAAATCTGAAATTGAGATGACTGTGGAGGCCAGATAGTGAATCAGTATGAGGAGCTAAACAAAGATATGAACATGCAAAGTGATATGTACTAAATAGATCAAACTTGTTGTTACTTTCTAACCACTATGAACAATATTTGAAATCCTTTAATCAAGGTTGACCTAACAGTCATAAGGACCTAATAGTTTGAATAAATCCTTTAACTAGTTGACATTCTAATGGAATGTTCTAAAGTCCTCTAACAAGGCCACTCCTACTGGGTGATTAAATCCTTTAGCAAGGTCATATTTAATAGTGTGTATTGTAACCTCTAACAAGGTTGGCTCCTAATAGGGCTCAGTTCATAAAGAGTGAAAATTGGTGACATATTACTGGTGGTTTTTCCCAAATTGGGTTTCCACATAAAATTCTAGTGTCAAACTTGTGTGGATGTTATTGTGATGCTTTAATGTTTTAATTTTACATTTTGCAAGTTTTTTTTTTTAAAGAACAATGGACAACCAGATAATGTTTCTAATAGCTTACAATAGAGGTCGAGCAATGAAATAATATCTAAAATTATTTAAATGTGTGTTTGTTCAATTGGTACATCTAGACCTTGGATAACTGATTCAACCCCTCCCCCCTAGTTATTCTAACTATTCTAACAACCTTGGTCTTCTAGTGAAATTTATCATATTATAAAATATTTTATGAGCATCTCATCATTTTCATACTAGCATCTCATGGTATAGGATTGATCTTCTGAGCATTTCATCACACTGCTTTATAGCATCCTATCATTTTGTTTGTGCATTCAATTGCACTCATAATATAACTTCATTATACAATATGTGGTCAACAATCACTATATTTTACCCTTACATGCATTTCATCGCACATAGTAGAAAAGTTTCAACATTCTCAAAAGGAAGTTTCACTATCCTACCTACAACTATTGTACCCTTACTGGAGTTTCATTGTACTATCTCTCACAATCAAACAACATAATTTGACAACCAAAAAACAACCTAAAACATTTACCCCTCATCATTTGAGTTCAATCTGAACTAGTATTCTAGTTTTTCTAACAAATGACTTGGAGTGTTTGTTTGCAATAGTGACTTTGTTATATTAACTAACTTTATTGATCCACATAGTGTCTAAGTTTTAATCACTCTTTTGCATCATTAGTTTCAATATCATCCTTATTTGCAAGTGCCAAAACATAATGCATTCAAGCCTCAAAACTGGTACCTTGTAACTTGTCCATTATCAAACTTCATTCAATAATCAACATTTGTAGATATCTTGAGAATAATTCTACATTATGTTGTCTAGGTTGGGAACATCATAAACTTGGTTGTCTATTATCTCTCGGTCAAATTGGATTTTCATGCAAGTGGAAACTAGGATTAAGAAAGAGAGACCTCGTAAAGAGGAGGCTATTTATATTGCTTTAGCTAATATGTTATCATCATGAATGAGGTCAAAATCAAAGTCTAAGTCAACTCACCCCCACTAAAAAATATAAACATGTCAAGATATGATTTGTGTGTTGTTCCCTTCCCCCATGATAGTGATGATGATCAAGAAAATAATGTTGATCCAAGACAAGACATTGACCAGAGATTTCCTAGTCGATAGGTTGAGTCATTTGTTTCCACTATTGATGATGAACCCACTAAGGAGGAAATCTTGGCCTTCATACATGATAAAAATTTACAAAAATTAATGAAGGTGGTACTTAATCATGGAAAAGAGAAATACATTGTGCATCTTGCAACCCAATGGGTCAAACTTCCACACAACTTTGATGTGGAAAGGTCGATACAAAAAGAGGAAGAATCCCCCATCACTACCATCAATAAAAACATAGCAAAAATGTGAAAATAACTCATGTAGATGAAGAAAGGAAAGGAATAATCCATCAACAAATACTCCTTAGTGGTTATATGTCCATTTTCTTTTGTTAGGAATCTACACTTGGCACCATTTCCCTCAAGGGTGGAAATCCCCAAATACAATAAATATATGGACACAATGCTCAACCTATGTAACAAAAAACAATGTAATTGTGATCTTTTAATCATATTCCACTAGAAAAGGAGAAGAGTATTTTCTCAGTATCCCAGATAGATCTCAAAATTAGAAAAGACAGACATATTTGTCAACAACCTTGTACTAGAAATGAATTATGCATTATAGATACAAACACACAAGACTTTTAACAAAATGGTCGAAGATTTAATAAAAGTCAAAGATGTCCTACTCAAAAGGTGAATGTACCCTCTAAAAAGATGATAAATCATCCAATAGGTCCAACAACAATAGCAATGAAAAAGATTATTATTGGAATAAAACAAAAATATGGTCATTGACAGAGTTGCTGACTCCTCTCATATCAATATTTAATCTATCTAGCAATATTCACGTTGCTAAGAATAACAATAATATAATGTCAAACCAAAAGTCACATAATGACACGAACAAAATAAAATCACCTTGGGTTCCAAGACCCAAAAGGAATTTCACTCCTATAAGAGAATCCCTTGATGTTGTCCTAAAAACATTGTCATTAAAAAGACCTAACAACTCAAAACCTTGGGAGCTAGAGGTTAAACCTAAATGGTGGAACAATAACCATTACTATAATTACCGTAGAAATAAGGGCCACAAAAGAAATAAATGCATGAAGCTTAAGCTTATCATTCAAGACATCCTCAATAGTGACACCATTGATGTGGATGGTCACAAAAATAATAACAAATACAAAGCATACAAAGACGCCTTACCTAAGTATGAAAAGGGAGAAACATGAAATCCTAAGGGTGGTGCTAAAATAAACTAGACTTAAATCGACATTGATAATGTTGTTAACATGTTGGAACTTGTCAAAGAATCTATCAGATAATAATTAAGGACATAAAAGAAATGTGAATGTCTAGTACAAACTAGGGTAAGGTAGTAATTTGAGGAGTAAAATCACCCTGCTCATTCTCATGGTCTCATGACAAAGAACCAAAATATTCAAACATTGTGACTTAAACTCAGTACAAGGTCACCATCAAGGGAGAATGTCCATCAAAATAAGCAATGCCAACAATAAGACAAGTGTCTACCTCTAGATCGGCTAATTACAACTCAGTGGACCAATTGCAAAGAATTTTAGCGCAAACATCTATTTTTCAGTTGTTGAAAATATCTCTTGAATATTGAGAGATACTTGAACAAGCATTATTGGTAAAAAATGTGCCAAAAGACATTGATGCCAATAAATTCCATAAAAAATGGTGGTTCACTTGACTTCGACCCACTACATGTCCTTTAATAAGGTGGATGAAAAATTGATAAATCATTCCCATAATAAACCTTTCGATATTGAGGTTCTTATTCATAAACACCATGTCAACCACATCTGAATAGATGGAGGAGATTACCTTAATAGTTTCACATACAACTTAATCAAACAATTAGGATTTTTAGAGAAAGAAATTGATCCCAGGAGGAAAATAATAGTCAAAACATAGATGAAGAAGAGAGGTCCCCTAAAGTACTTATAGTATTATTAACAAAGATAGGTCTTGTTGAAAGGGATGTTGTGTGTCAAGTCCTCAATCTACCCCTTTCTTACAACATCTTGTTGAGGAGGCCTTGCATCCATGAAATGAAAGTCGTACCTTCAACCTACCATCAATACATAAATTTTTCATATAATGGGGTTGAAATAATCATTCCTAGAGACACAATTTATGTGTGCAATAACTAGATACAAACATTGGAAACTCTTGTCGTACCCAACAAAGAAGCTCCAAAAGAGAAACAAGATGAGAGATGTAAAGCTACATTATCAGAGTGCAAGAGAAAAGTTGGAACTTCTAGATATTTGGATATGAAAGTACAAATTGGATTCACTACTCTCACTAACATCACTATCTACATATCCTATATCTTAAAACAAGCCTTTAGAGGTGATGAGATCATCTTCATCAACATTGACCATCCACAATGGGTTAGTTGTAAATTTTTTGATGTCCCTAGAAAATGAAAACAAAGATAAGGTTATCCTTGCATGGTTTTATAGGTGAGTGGATAAAGAAAAGGAGGTAAAACACTATGAGGTATCCCCTAAAAATGTGAAAAGGGATATGATCTCATGCAAAAGATGGACTATAATGGTCAAGGACCTCTAGGTAAGAATAAGAAGGATTGGTAGAATCAATTGAGGCTAACTACAGGGACAAAAGAGATAAAATTGGAGTCAATTTCCAAAACAAATTTCTATCATGCAGGACACAATGGTTTGGTCTTTGATGAGGAAAGTGAAGAATCTATAGAGGAAGTGGAGATTTAAAGCATATTCTATGAAAGGCTATTGCACATCTAGGTGGAAAACTCAGCTTGTTAGGGAGAACTATACATGCCCTTCAAGTTCCTTGGTAAGAGGAACCTTGTGTGTCCACATCTCTAACACAAGAGAATAAATAGGAAACAACTCAAAATCCTAAAACATGAGAACATGAAGGATATATTGTTGATCCTCCTAATAACCATGTAGAGGCTTACACATCTCAAGGTAAAATCCACCAAGAAGAAGAAGATCTTAGGGTGGAACACATTAACATGGTAGTCTATCAAATCTTGAGAAGGAAAGGGGGTAGATAAATTGACTCACATGACTATGAGTGGGATACCATATTTGATACAACCATTGATAAGAAATCTAGTCAACTCAAATCAAGATAAGAGTCTCATGATGGATCCAAGAAGTTATGCCTACACATCACCTTTACAAACTTTGATGATGAAATTAAGATCCCTATCACTATATAAACCTTGACATGTGTCAACATTATAGATCTCAAACTATCAGTCGTTGACTATGATGTACATACTCTGAATTTCCTTGAAGATTCCACTTCCATAACCCTAGTTCATCCTAAACTAATCAAATTTATACAACAAAATGATCCAATTAACATCCCTATATTTCCTAAAAAATTTACATTGGCTTTTTGTTTAAATTGTTTAACCCTTCCCCTCTTCCATCAAGAAACATAGTGTAAACATGACTCAAAGCAGACATCAAATACCTCTGTCAAAATATTAAAATAAAAATATTTGTTATGATGGTGAAAACCACATTATGGCACTATCAAAATCTATGAAATTAAAGACAATAGACATATCTGAAGGTTAAAAAATCTTCAAGGCACCTAAAGATGGGGTGCTTGATATTCTACTAAGTCATTATCAAGACAAATCATTAGTGATAATTGACATTCAATCTAGGAATAGAAGAAGTATCACATATCATACATGTAGCTCAATTTGTATTAGAGGAGGAAAAAAAGGAATTCATTAAGTTCTTCTAGGAAATGAAAATCAATTTTGCATGGACCTACACAAATATGTTGGGTCTAGATCTTGATTTAATCGTTCACCATTTATCAATTTCTTTTAGAGTAAAATCTATAAAGCATAAATTACAAAAGATGCATCTGTGTGTGGTGCTTATAATAAAATTTGAATTAGAAAAATAGTTGAAAGCCAAATTTATCTATGTGATAGACTATGTAGAGTAGATTTCCAACACTGTGCTAGTCTCCAAGGTTGACAAGTTCA
Source organism: Cupressus sempervirens (assembly GCA_028749045.1). Lineage (NCBI taxonomy): Eukaryota > Viridiplantae > Streptophyta > Pinopsida > Cupressales > Cupressaceae > Cupressus > Cupressus sempervirens. The sequence continues at coordinate 348,480,184 of CM053785.1, forward strand.
TCATAATTTGCACTAATTTTAGGGATATAAATAAAGCATTTCCCAAGAATAATTTTTTCTTTCCCAACATTGATATGTTAGTAGACACGAAAATGGGTTATGAAATGTATGTTGGTCCTAACTTATTTTAGGTTGAGGATATGTGACCAAAATACATTTCATCAACACTGATATTATTGAGATGGGAAGGGGGGATGAATCAGTAATCAACAAATCAAACAATGTTTTCACATTTAAAATAGTTAATCAATAATCAAACTTAAAGAATCAAATGAAACATGTAGCACATGAAATCATCCACACATTTGGCACATATATTTTGGTTATGTGAAAACCCAAATTGGGTCAAAACCATGGTGGGGATTAGTACCCACAAATGATTTTCACTCTTTTTAAGTACTCCTTGTTAGGAGCTTAACCTCGTTCAAAGTTATAAAGACATGGTTAAGTGTCACCTTATTAGGGGATCTACATCTAGCCTAGTTAAGAGATTTACCCTAATAGGGGTAACCTTGTTAGAGGATTTAAACACTAATTTAATTTCCACCTTCTTAGAGGATTTATAGTGAGGACATGTTAGAATCCACCCAGTTAAGGAATTTCACCCATTGTAATTATTAGGGAACAACATAAACAATGATTTGTGAAATAATATTTCCTCTACTTATTCAAATTTGATTGAGCTCTCTTTCTCTTCTTTCTTCACTTTTCTTTTCTCTCAATATACCACTCATTTCACTTCTTTAGACACATCTGGAACACGATCAAAAATAACAAAACATGTCCTTCTTTGACCTATTACATTGGGTTGTGTCACTTCCACTGACTAGACAAAATGCTAAATGTATTATTGTTGGGAATTTCAAATATCCCTCTCAGATCCAACTACCAGAATATGTTATCTCAATTAATAAGTCACCTTTCATAACCACAACACTAATTCATAGTTCTCTACACCAAAAGTCAAAACACATTTTGATCTTTCATGAGCTTCCTCTTGAATCTTCTCCACAATATTTGATCTCGATTATTGTGATATCTGACATCACCTCCTCATGTATATCCACATCATACAATACCAACTAACTCATTCCAAGTCATTGCAATCATGACACCTTTCATTACATCTAGTTTAACTGATTATTACTCAAGAATTCATTATTTGTTAACTTGTATGTCATAGCTTCACTTATCACCTATACTCAACTTGAAATTATTGTACCAATAATATTTTTATCTTGGAAACACATTACCTATAATGATAATGAGTTGTTATCATTACTAAATCAGCTCCATTGGCTAGTGAATATATTATTGTGATCAATCCACTTTATTCATCCTGAATATGATAAACCAATCAAATCACCTGCCGATTGTCACTAACTACTCAAAATAGTTGCACCTATTAATTCACCAATCCTCTCATACTTATTAGTAGCACACTTCAAGCTACAACCAATCAAATATACTTGGAAACATACTAAGAATATTAGGTCAATAGTTAACATCAATAACAACACCATAATTAATCATCATGTAAACAAATCATCACTTGTTCTTTACATCACATCATTGTATATTTTTTAATGATACCTATTCTACCAATCCCATTAGTTGTGTCAACAATATCCCCCTTTAGCATTGATGGAAACATGCATAACACACATCTGATTTATGTCTTTGTCTTCACCTTAAATTGTCGAGATGTCTTCTATTATGATTCTCCCCCTTTTATTGTGCTTCCATGTACAACACAATTCATACAAGTTCACTCTTGGCTTTTCATTTCAACTTTACTTAATCTCTCTAATGTTATGTATTCATTCTATCCTTTTACACAAAATTTTCATTATTTCCTCGAACTTCTCATCAATCTCTCCCCATGTTTCTCAATCTCACCCATGTAAATGTATACCAATTAATTGTTCTACTTCTACCTAGGATTTTTCTTGTTCTTGTTCTTGTTATTCAACTCTATTCTTGATGCAAGGAGGGAAGAATAGCTAGGGCTAGAGGCACACCTAACTATCCAAGCAAATCGTTGAGTAAAAAAAATGGAAGTAAACACACAGGGAAAGACAACACCAAGGAGAGAAGGAACAACAAGTACTTTTATTGATTCATCCAATTATTTTCATACATGCTCAACTATAAGGCCTTTTGGGTTATGACTAACAAAATACAACTTCAAAATCAACAATCCAACTTAAAATTTGTTATTCCAGGAATGTCTTCTCTCAACTCTCTAATGCAATGCCTAACCTAAACTTAAATACCCTTATTTATACTTGCCAAAATGGTTGACAAAAGATTTTATATCATTACATAATAGAAAGGTTGACCTTAAAATGGTTTGCACACATCCAAGACAAGATCTGAATGTTAAATTCATGATCCAGTTTAATTACATAAGTCGGCTCAAACTAAGAACTAATCACATACAAACTCAGTCAAACAAGGAACCAAGCATCATTAAATATCAAACTCACTCAACACATGAAGGAACACTCAGCCAACAATAGATAACTTGACCAATACGGGATAACTAAAGTAACTTAGCCAACACTAGCTATAGTAACTTGGCCAACATTGAACAACTCGCTAGCAACAGTAGCTTGGAAACCACTGGCACTCGACTCCAACATGCACAATGAACAAAGATGAGAAAAATAGCAAGATAACCTTGGATGCTCATGCATCCAACAACCGAGGTTGAAATAAATTATTCTCTTGAATCATTGAGATGTCACAACCTGAGCTAAATTCAACTTAGATTGAGAAATCCATGATCCATCTTCAATAGGTCTATTTTTCCATTTTATCAAATATTCATGGCAATCTTTCCCCCTCATGCTTTTACCAACTCACTGATCCAATATCTATTCAATTTGCTTCTTAGAATAATCATTTGGTACAACAACTTTATTATTTGATTCATAAGACTCATACAAATCAATAACATTGAATACAAGAGATATATCCATGTCATCGAGTAACTAAACTTCATAATCATTACCACTATTAATATTCCTCAAGATTCTACAAGGTCAAAAATTCTTCATTTTTAGCTTACTGTATGCTCCAACAAGAAATCTTCCTCTCTTAAAAATGAACCATCACTCATCACCAACTTCAAACACATTATGTCTTCTAGACTTCTCAACATTCTCTTTATACTTTTGATTACTTTTTTCTAGCTTCAACTTCACTTATTCATGCAAAGAATTCATAAAATCATAAAATTCTTTCCCTTCTGCACTTCTCTTCTCTTCACTAGCAACATCCCTCAAATATAATACTCCTCTAGGTTGCATTCTAGTAACAATCTCAAAAGTTGTTTTTCCTGTACTCCTATTCACAAAATTATTGTATGCAAACTCAACTTTTGCCAATATCATATCCCAGGTACTTAGCTTAGCTCCAACTAAAAATATGACCAATTACCCAAGCTTCTATTCACAACCTCTATCTATGGATGGGATGTAGAACTAAACTTCAACTCAATATCCATCTTCTTCCACAAAGTCCTCCAAAAATAACCAACAAACTTACTGTCTCTATCATAAATAATACTTTTTGGTAATCCACACAATCTAACAATATTTTTAAAGGAAAGCTCAACAACATGCACAACATATAATGTCTTGTTACATGGTATGAAATGTGTCATCTTAGAAAATCTGTCCACAACAAAAAATATGGAATTATACCCTCTTGTTGTCTTAGGTAATCTAAGAACAAAATCTATACTGATGTCACTCCAAGGTTTCTCAAGAACTGAAATAGGTGTATACAATCTAGTATTTTGACTTACTCCTTTTGCAACTTGAAAAATTATGCAACTCCTTACAAATTTTTAAACAACCTTATACATCTTTGGCTAATAATACTTATTATTAAGCAAACTCAATGTCTTATCAATTTCAAAATGTCCAGCCAAACCACCACAATGCTTTTCCTCAATCAAATTAAATATCATAGAACTTCTTGTTATGTATTACTAAATTCATTTGAACAACATACCCTCTTGAATGAAATACTCATCAAACTTACTCATTTTATATGATAGATTTGGTGCTTTGCATTCTCTCCACACCTCAGAAAAATTAGGGTCAATACCATACAATTCCTTCATTTCATCAAAATCAAGAACATCAATCTTCATCTTAGTCAACAAAGAATGTCCTATGCTCAATGCATCAACAACTTGGCTAGTGACCCCACTTTTATGCTTAATCACAAATGTGAAACTCTACAAGTACTCAACCCACTTTGTATGTCTTTGATTCAACTTATGTTGATTTCCCAAATACTATAAATCTTTATGATCAGTATACAACACAAACTCCTTAGGAATCAAATAATGTCTCCACTTCTTCAAGATTTGAACAATGGCATAAAAATCTGTTGGGTGATGCAACGTGCTCCCCTGCCCACAGGTGGTTAATTATGTGGTGTTCCATGTTCACTAACAGTCATGGCTTTTGGTGCAATGGCAAATGGGCCCTACAAGTGGTATCAGAGCCTGGTTTTGGCCTGGTCATGGGTTCAAATCTCCCTGGTGCCTTATCGACTTGCGTAAGCACCTGGTATGCGTGTCAAGGGGGAGATTGTTGGGTGATACGACGCGCTCCCCTGCCCACAGGTGGTTAATTATGTGGTGTTCCATGTTCACTAACAGTCATGGCTTTTGGTGCAACGACAAATGGGCCCTACAAAATCTTGATCATACACAAAATACTTCCTTGTAGCATTATTCAACTTCTCACTGAAAAAAGCAATAGGTTTACCTTCTTGGCTCAACACAAATCCTATTGAATTGCCACTTTCTTCACATTCCACTTGAAATAACTTATTCAAATCAGGTAAAGTCAATATAGGTAACTCAACAACCTTTTGTTTCAAAGTCTCAAAACTCTTATCAGCCCCATGTATCCACTTAAAATCATTTTTATCTCCTCTCATTGTCTTAATCACAGCGTTACAAATAGAACTAAATTTCTTTATAAACTTTTTTTAGAAACTAGCTAAACCATGAAATGATCTTACCTCACCCACATTCTCAAGTGTAGGCCATTCCAACATTGCTTTAACCTTTTCAAGATCCATTCTCAAACCATCAATAGAAATCCTAAATCCCAAATACACAATTTCCTCTTGCATAAAGGAACATTTCTTCAAATTAATCAATGACTTCTCCTCTTTCAATATCTGCAATACTTGTCTAACATGATCAAGATGTTCTTCCTTAGTCTTATTGAATATCTAAATATCATCTAAATAAACAATCACAAACTTACCTAAAAATCTCTTGAGAACTTCACTCATCAACCTCATGAAAGTACTAGGTGCATTAGTCAAACCAAAAGGCATAATCAACCATTCATACAAACTATATTTTGTCTTAAAAGTAGTCTTCCATCCATCACCTTCTCTGATTTTGATATGAGGATAACCACTCTTCAAATGAATCTTGTAAAATAATTTTCTCCACTCAAACAATCCATTATATCATCTATCCTCGGCATAGGAAACTTATATTTCACTTTGATCTTGTTAATAGCTCTAGAATCAGTACACATCCTCCATTCTCCATTCTTCTTAGGTGCCAATACAATAGGTAAAACACATAGACACAAAATTTCTCTGATCCAACCTTTCTACAAAAATTCTTGCACTTTTTTATTAAGTTCTTCATTCTCTGTAGGTGTCAATTTATATGGTGCTTTGTTTGGTAAACTAGCTATAGGAATTAGGTCCATACAATGACTTATACACCTTGCTGGTCTTCAGCAATAATCTCCTCATACTCATTCAAAAAAATTTCAATTTCTAATGTCACTCAACCTCCATTAGCTTTTGTCAATCAGTCATCACTATTCACAGTCACTCGATCACTACTACCAAAATTTGGTCCCTTAGGGATTACAACAAATCAAATTTAGTTCTTTTTCAACCCCTTTTCAAATTGTTGCCCGTGGACCACACAAGCTTGAATAGTGGTACAATTAACCTCATTTGTACTTTCAATCAAAGGCAATAGTACTTTCTTTCTTCCATTCGCCGAAAGAGTATGTTAATTCAATATTCCATCATGCATATCATATCTATCATATTGCCAAGTTCTACCCAAAAAATATTAGAATAATCCATAGGCATAACATCACACAAATTTTCATCAAAGCAATTTCCAATCTTGAACTTCACCACACATTGTTCACTTACCAGTAGCTTATGTTAATTCTTGATCAATGAAACATGATAGGGTTTAGGGTGTCTCTGTGTGCTAAAATGTTGTCACACTTCTATGAATCATTACATGTAAGAAAACTCAAGAATGAGCCCTCACAAATCGATCCATAGCTCTCTACTCATAGAGTGCAAGGGTTTGCAATGGAGGCCCTCGGTTTGACCTATTTTTGTGCCCATGCAAGTACACCATGAGATGAGAGATTCAAAGAGGAAAAGCAAGAATGCTAGTCTCCATGATCTTCAAATATGCATGAAAATAAGATCTAATCTATGAAAGAAAAATCTAATCTGTAAATGCAAGATCTAAGCTAAAAGCCCATGATGGGTGCAAGAGAGAAAGAGACAAGAAAATAGAAGTTCTCCACAAAAAGCTTTTGTATTCAAACTCCTTCAAAAATTGGTCTTCAAACCTGCAGCATAACGATAGCATAATCATGGGTCTCTAACATGAGGAGAGGGTTCTCCCTTATAAAGGAAATTATGGAGGTGAGAGGCTTCTCACAACCAATATGGGATAATAGAGCTTGATCCATGTGACACAAAATTCCACCAATGAGAAAAGAGGAGTGGTTGAGGAGAAAGTGGAAAGATAAATCCCACTTAGATCACTTTTTTTAAGTGTAGAGAAATTAAATAAAAAGAATTTATTTTATTTCCTTTTTTCATCAAAAGAGATATTTAAGTGGGATTTTTATTTAATTAAAAGGGAGCAAGTTCTTTTTAATTAAATAGAAGATATTTAATTAAATTAAAAGAGAGGTTTTTCTCTTAATTAATTAAATGTGGATGAACTGTTTAATTAAAAGAGAGGTTTTCTTTTAATTAAATGGGGATTTTATTTTATTTAATTAAAAGAGAAGATTTTCTTTTAATTAAATAAGACTTGGAATAAGATGATCAATCTTAGAAATGAAATAAATCGAATTTGATCAAGGAAATTGATTTGAATTGATTTAATAAAATATTACAAACCATTGATTCAGAAAATTTGATAAATTGATAAATTGAATAATGGGGGCCCATAGTCTAGGCGACCATTTTTGGGTGCATACATTTGCCCCTCTTTGACTAATGTGTGATCGATTCGGGAACACATGTAGTCAAAGAAAGAAATTGAAGTGTGAGGTCAATTTGGGATCACAAAACAACCCAAATGTGTGGTCGACTCGGGAACACATCAGGACAAAGAATACAAATAAATTTTAACTTGAAAAAGTCGAGGATAAAATTGATAAAACTGAATCAAGGATTGAAATTGATAATTACTGCCCCCTCGTGATCGAAATCGAAATGAGATAGAGGAGAAACAACAAATTGATAAATTTGATCAAATCAAACAAAAGATAAGGTTCTTGATGTAAGATGAAAGATATAAAAATCATAGAACCAAGGTAGATCATCAAGCATGAAATATTATGCCCCAAAGGTGATTTAGAAGAAAAGAAGTGGGGAAAAAGAAAATGGAAGATAGAAGTTTGAAAGATATGGAAAGAAATAGAAATAAGAAAAGAAAATGCTCCAAAAATCAATCAACTGTTTAAGATAGAAATTTCGATTGAGATCACGAAAGAAAATAAGGAAATGAAGATCAAAATGTGACCACAATTGATTAAATGTCCACAATAAAGATGAAAGGAGAACCCTCTCAAACTCATAATGCAGCCTAAAAATGCAAACTAACATGAAGTCTAATAATGCAAGCTACATGAAATGCAATGGTGTACTTGCAAAAGAGCAATTGTAACATAGGATTTTGTGTTCATCATTCATTAGAGAATGTAAAAGAACTTATTTTCATCATTGGGCCATTATTAACGGACATCGAAAAATCACACAATCATCACTAGTTACAAGTGCAACTATGAAGATATGAATGCGATTTATATTGGATTAAAATGTGGAAAGATTCTAACATAAGCATCAAAGACATAAAGGTCAAGATGACTTTGATGTTAGCTTACCCAATTTAATATAGAAAAACTATGCTCGCATCAAGGCATAGATGCCAAGATGACTATAAGAATGGTTGTGCAAAAATAATCAAGGATGATACTTCACAAATCGATCCATAGCTCTCTACTCATAGAGTGCAAGGGTTTGCAATGGAGGCCCTCATTTGACCTATTTTTGTGCCCATGCAAGTACACCATGAGATGAGAGATTCAAAGAGGAAAAGCAAGAATGCTAGTCTCCATGATCTTCAAATATGCATGAAAATAAGATCTAATCTATGAAAGCAAAATCTAATCTATAAATGCAAGATCTAAGCTAAAAGCCCATGATGGGTGCAAGAGAGAAAGAGACAAGAAAATAGAAGTTCTCCACAAAAAGCTTTTGTATTCAAACTCCTTCAAAAATTGGTCTTCAAACCTGCAGCATAACGATAGCATAATCATGGGTCTCTAAAATGAGGAGAGGGCTCTCCCTTATAAAGGAAATTATGGAGGTGAGAGGCTTCTCACAACCAATATGGGATAATAGAGCTTGATCCATGTGAGACAAAATTCCACCAATGAGAAAAGAGGAGTGGTTGAGGAGAAAGTGGAAAGATAAATCCCACTTAGATCACTTTTTTTAAGTGTAGAGAAATTAAATAAAAAGAATTTATTTTATTTCCTTTTTTCATCAAAAGAGATATTTAAGTGGGATTTTTATTTAATTAAAAGGGAGCAAGTTCTTTTTAATTAAATAGAAGATATTTAATTAAATTAAAAGAGAGGTTTTTCTCTTAATTAATTAAATGTGGATGAACTGTTTAATTAAAAGAGAGGTTTTCTTTTAATTAAATGGGGATTTTATTTTATTTAATTAAAAGAGAAGATTTTCTTTTAATTAAATAAGACTTGGAATAAGATGATCAATCTTAGAAATGAAATAAATCGAATTTGATCAAGGAAATTGATTTGAATTGATTTAATAAAATATTACAAACCATTGATTCAGAAAATTTGATAAATTGATAAATTGAATAATGGGGGCCCATAGTCTAGGCGACCATTTTTGGGTGCATACAGTCTCAACCTCTACAATTAAAACTTTTTAACCAAATCCTCTAATGCCAAATTTATTGAACTTCCATTGTCAATAATCACTTTACAACATTTTCCAACCATCTTACATCTGGTCTTGAAAAGACTTATCCTCAGGATAGGATCCTCATCAATTCTCTTATTACACAAAGTTCTCCTTACCATTAGATTTTCTCCAACCTTGGGTCCAATTGGTGAACTCTCAAGATCTTCTTGAATCAAAACATTTTTATTGGCTTGTTCATTACCACTAGAATATCTACACTCAAAGGATCTATGTCCTTTGCCACATCTAAAATAATTACCATGAAAACCACCTTTAGAATAAGAATTACCTCTTCCTTGGTAAGAACTAGTACCTCCTCGGTAAAAATTACCACCTTTACATTTGGTCTTTCCTTTGTCATCATTTTCCACTCAGATTTGCCCTCATCTTGCATAGAGTTGTCAGATCTACCACCTTCTCCATAAGATCTACTTCTTCCTCTCTAGAATCTACCACCTCTACCTCTTTGTCTTTGTTCATGCTTCTTTATCAATATCTACTCAACTTTCAAGGCATATTGATGTGCTTCTTCCACACTTTCCAATTTCACAAAACTTATCTCATCTTGAATTCCATATCTCAATCCATTTAGATACCTTGCAACTTTCTCAACCTCATCATCTACATGTCTAGATCTGTGTCTAATCTATTGAATTCCTCAGTGTAATCTTCCATAGTCATGTCCCTTTGTCTCAAATTTTGCATCTTTCTCAATAAGCTAACTTGGTAATCAACAAGAAGGAACTTCTTCTTCACCTTTTTCATCATTTTTAGCCAGGTACTGATCTTCTCTTTCCCTCTTCTCTATCTATCATTTTTCAAATGCTCCCACCATAGTGAGGTGTGATCTTTCAACCTAGTGACTACAATACTCACCTTCTTATTATCAAGAGTGCCTTCAAACTCAAAGAACTTCTCCATATCAAATAACCAATCCAACACATCATTGGTGTATACTTTTCCATCATAAGGAATAACTTCCACAATAGGCTTTGAATGTACCCTAGATAATAATCTCAACAGTCTTTCTTCATCCTAATCTTCCTCTAGTTCTAGATTTGGGTTTGGTGCTATTACTTCATCATCATTCACATCATCAAGATGTTCTCATCTCATTTGGACTTTCTCCATAGCTTCTAATCTTGTTGCAATTTATTTCAACATGTCCATAATAGAAGTTTCAGCATTTCCTCTTCCACAAACTATTTTTACAAACTGGTTCCTGGAAGATCATAACCCTCTACAAGTTATAGGTCAAATTCATAGATATGCCATCCTATAACCAAATCCAAATTAGGGTTCTACATGATCCAATCTCCACAAGGATGAACCTCAATCTCTGATACCACCTGATGCAAGGAGGGAAGAATAACTAGGGCTAGAGGTACACCTAACTATCCAAGCGCCTCGTTGAGTAAACACGGTGGAAGCAAACACATAGGAAAAAACAACACCAAAGAGAGAAGGAAGAAAAATACTTTTAATGATTCAGCCAATTATTTTCATACATGCCCAACTATAAGGCCTTCTAGGTTATGACCAACATAATACAACTTCAAAATCCATAATCTAGCTTCAAATTTGCTATTCCAAGAACATTTTCTCTCAACTCTCTAATGTAATGCCTAAACTAAACCTAAAAACCTTTATTTATACTTGCCAAAATGTCTTACAAAAGATTCTAGATCATTACATAATAGAAATTCCAACCTTAAAATGGTCTACATACATCCCAAGACAAGATTTGAATATTAAATTCATGATCCAAATTAATTACATGAGTTGACTCAAACTAAGAACTAATCACAGACAAACTTGATCAAAGAAGGGTCCCAACATTAGTAAATTTTAGGCTCACTTGGCACATAAAGGAACACTCTGCCAACACTAGCTATGTAATGCCCCGCCCGGAGATTCTTGGAAACAAGGATAAAAATACAAGCCAGAATATTTTTTTTTAAACAAGTGTAAGTGCACATGACAACAACATACATAGATCATAAAGATCACAATGGAAGACTTAACAACATCCAACCACCAACGGATCCCCAAACACCACTACTCACCAAAAACACAAACAAAAAGATATAAGAGATCGACCAAGCTAAAAGATCAAAACAGAATCCTGAAAATTAGCTAAGTCTGAATTCTAAAGCCCTGAAATTTCTTAGAATCTTTATCTTAGCTCATAGAGGTCTGAAACCCATCTCAAATGAATCGTCACATATATTAAAATATATCTTAAGTATATGTCAACTTATACTTAAATGATATATTTTAAACTCCGAAGAAAGAACTACGAAAAAGACACAACAGAATTCCAAATTGCACCGCCAGGGGATTAAAGAACACCTAAGAGGGTACCCTAAACCATCCTTGAAAAGCTTTGATCAGACCAAAAAGTGCCCGCTTCCCACCCGAGTAGGTTTCATAAAAAATCATGCGACACTTTATCAGCACTGTGCAATACTTTACTAGTATCGCGCGACATTTCTCTAGAAGGAGGGTGACACAATCAGGGGTTGGGCGATACTTCTCCAAAGGGTGTGCGATACTGAAAGTGTATTGTACGAAATTTCTTTTGAGGGTGTGCGATACTTTAAAGTATCGTACAACATTTCTCAAATGGGTGTGCGACACTATATTGTATTGCACCATGCTAACACATAGTCACCCAAGGAAAAGGCAATAAAACTCTAAGGATAAACAACAAGCAAAAACATAGATAAAAACCTCCACACTGAGGAGTACCGGATCCACATCTCGAGGCAAAAACACTCAACAAACTGAAAGATGAAAAGCCAAAATCTAACCATCTAAATCATACATCGAAGGGAAAGAACATAAGGAACATCACAATGTACTAAAAGCAATATCACAATTAAACTTAATTAACATCGCAAAGTACATAACAAACTAACTAAGTACATGGTTCCTCCCATCCGTTAATGGCATCATAAGACCATCGTGGGTCCTAGCCATCCCTTGCGCATAACATCCCAAGCCACTAATCAAATCATTGATGATGTCATGACAGGAACGTCACTACTAAACATACTACAACAATCATAAAGAAATCTAACATGCTAGTAGTAAAGCATAAGATAACATCATCTAACATATGCTAATCATCATCATAAGGAAATGCATCAAACTAACATAATCTACACATGATAAACAAGCATCCCAATGAAAGCATAAATCACAAGGAAGCATACTCCGAAGACCAAAGTACTAAGTGAAAACATCTAGCAGTGTTCGTACTAGGCTCAAGACCATCTCTGTACATCAGTCCCTAGCAGTGGTGAAGGTAGCTACACCTTCCAACCATGTGGCACCCATAGGTCCACACCCACCATACTGATGGAGATAATGATCCAACCACAACCACACACAAAACAAACATCCATGGCTAACACACATGCCAAGCAATATAATGACTAAACCCAAGACAAAGACAATGCATAACTACAAGTCCTGGTTAGACATCTCAATGGGCTACTATGTAGGGACTAACATCATGGAGAGTCGCTTGGCATTGACAAGCCCAAGCTTAGATCATGTGTTTCAACTCCTCAACAGAGGGCCCCGCATATACCTTTTATTATCTTAAATTTTATTACCACCCAATGTTTTATTTAATTATCACTTACTTAAAAATTCCTCTGCCAACCCTATGGGACTAAGGTCACCAGGCTACGAGATAGAAGCCCCCTCCATATGCTACCCTACCCTACCCATGCTCATCCAGTGATGAGTGCCCGTAGGCATGCAAACTCCCAACCCAATCCCAATGATCACAACTTTCGAAAGTACCATGGAAGATCAAGCCCCGCAGGTCACCTGATAGATGTACGTGTGTGGCACACCACCATCACAAAGATCATACACAAGGACAGGATGAGAATGCAAATAGAAGTCAATCAACCGAAACATAATCGGGATGGCGGATGCTACATGCATCCCAATGCAAGAAAAAATGCAAAAATGTTCTCACTAGTATCCAAATGGATCATCCAGGTCCATGAACCATAATATGCTGAGAAAACTCAAGAAAATAAGGCAGCATGCAAAACGAGGTAAAAACCCCAAATTTTAGAAAAATTCCAAAATTAAAACCCATTTGGCCTTTGGGTTCAAAAACCCCAAAAATCCAAAAATAAAAGGAATCAGACACCGTATGCAAAAATGGCCAGCATAATGGCCCAAAAACCCAAACCCCCATTTCAAAAACAAGAAAAATGTTCATACTTGACCAACTGGGCCGAACTAGTGAATAGAAATGGAGGGGAACACTAGTTCTCAACCTCCTAACATATTGCTACAAAAAATAGAAGCAGAAATAGAGCAAAAACATTAAAACGGGAAGGCCCTACCTGACGGCAAAAGGGGCCGAAACTGAAATCTGCAGAATAAAATAAACAATCCGCCAAAACTGTTGAAACTGGCGGTAAAGCAAGAACTCCTCGAGCTGAATCCGATGAGACCAACCTCGCAAAGATCCCACGCTCACAGCTCCCACAGTGAAAAAAATAATAATCCTTCAGAAGAGGATTTCCAAATTTGCTCTCCAAATTCAATTTCGAAAATGTGAGAAGTGAATAATGAATTCACTTTTCCAATACTTATTCATTTTGAGTGAATAGTTGATTATGGAAAATAGCTAACTGGAGTAGTTAAACTTTGAATCGACCCAAACGAAAATAGGTTATTATCTGTAATGGAAATTCACCTAAGGCAAAGCTGCCAGAAATTAAATTCGAAAAGATTTAAAATTTGAAAACCCAAAATCACAGAAAATCACTTAACACTGTTGCGACAAATGCGAACTTCTAAATGCACAAACATGCTCACTGGTCTAATCACATAATGCATATGAGTTCGGCTTTACTAATCACCGAAAGGTTTTAATTTAAAACAACTAAATAAGGATACATCGACCATATAGGAGCGACATTGGAAAAATATGAACAGTTGGATCACTATCTCCATGTACCACTGCCAGGGATATAATTCCTACACACTAAAACACCCGATCAAGTGCAATTGCATATAATACCATAGCCGAAGCAACATGTATCAAAATACCTATTTAATCCATTTACATCACTCACATTCGTAGAAAGCGTAAAGATACACGAATGAAGTGAATAACCATAGCATAACATTCATCTCATAATCATAACCAACAAATATGTCCAAATAAACCATAAAACCAGATATCATCATAGATCTACTATCATCTCAAAATAGCATCAACATGCAAAATGATAAACTGAACAACATAGCAGTATAACATCTATGGTACTGAGTCAAAGTATAGCATTTGACCCTCAAGTCATCATAAGGTACAAAATAAGAGTATCAAGTATCTCTCGAATCAAAAAAATAGACAAGGTACAGAATACAAACATGAGAGGCACTACAAGATAGCTCGACCAATACTGTATAACCACAATAACTCAACAACCACTAGCTACAGTAACTCAGCCAACACTAGCTACAATAACTCAACCAACACTAACTACAGTAACTAAACCAATACTAGCTATAGGTAACTCATCCAACACTAGCTATAGCAATGTGAACAACAATAACTACAGTAGCTTGGAAAACATTGAACAGCTCAACAACAATAGAAACTTGGCAACCACTAGCACTCAACTCTAATAGGAAGAATGAACAAAGATGAGTAGGATAGTAAGACAACCCAAGATGCTCCTACATCAATTATGCTACTTTCTCAACCCATTCCTTTATTTTCCTCTTTTATTTCTACCTATTGTTCAACTTTTTTTGTTTCTTCAATGCACACCTCTTTATTATGCAATTATTTCCCCTAAGGAGTGGAATCCACACATCAATGTAAGTCTTCAAGATGTTCAATGACTTCACTTGAATTGATGCAACCTGCATCTTTTCTTAGTTTAATTTAGGTGTGTGAATTAACCTTAACCTACTTCTTTGGTACTCATACATACCCTTGGGTAGTGTCTTTATGATTATATCTTCTACCTATTCCTTAATTAGCACATATTTTGTCATCACTTCATATTCTTGTATACATTCTTTGAGATAGTGATGCTTGATAGCTATATGCTTGGTTTTAAAATTCATCACTAGAGTATTATAAATGTTAATTTTACTTGTGTTATCATAGTAGATAACCACTAATTCATCAACCTTTTCCTATATCTCTTCAATAATTTTCTTTATCTAGATCACTTGTGTACAATTTATTGTAACAACAACATATTCTAGTTCATTTGTAGACTAAGATAAACAAAAAAAAATTCCTTACATGTCCATGAAACAAGTTTTTTTCCTAAAAAGAATGCACTAACATTTCTACTCTTCCTATCATCCATATTGCCTACCATAACAATATCAGAAAATGCACTCACTATGAGATCACCTTTATGTCCATACCATGATCCATATTCTTCATTTCCCTTGAGATATCTAAAGATTATTTTTTGCTGCAATCATATGTGATTCCTTTGGGTTAGAGGAAAATCTTGTTGCTAACCCAACTTCTTGTGCTATATTTGGTCTTTTGTGCACCACATATTATAACTTATCAATCATAGAAATATATGATGTATCACATAATCACAAACCAAATGTTTTCATTTTTTTCTTAATGAACTTGGTCTAACTGATGTATATGCCATCTTTGAGTTGGAAAATCTAAAAACATATCAAGAGTTTAATCTCATTGATCATAGGCATTTAAAATTCCTTCTTCATTTATTCTAAGGATTCAATACTTATCACATAATTTCCTCAAAAGATAATATCATCAACAAAGATTTATGCAATCAACTTGTCTTCACTTTCTACCTTCAAGTATATGTTATTGTTATCACTTGTCCTTGTGAATCTAATCTTAGTTAGGTATGAATGTAACCTCTCATACCATGCTTTAGGATCCTATTTTAGTCCATATAGAGCCTTATATAATCTGGACATTGTGTTATTTCCCTATGAATTTTTATATCCTTCAAGTTTTTCTATGTAAACCTCTTCTTCCAATATACCATTTAGGAATGTTTCCTTGACATCCATATGATAGATCTTGAATCCTTTGCAAGAAGAAAATGCATCTAATATTTGGAATCCTTCAATTCTCACTATAGGTGCAAAGGTTTCTCCATAACTTATTTCTTCTTCTTGTTTGTATCCTTCGCAAACTAGTCTTCCTTCATTTTTTACCACTTCACCTATTTCATCTGTCTTTTTATTGAAAACCCATTTTGTTCCTATTACATTCTTGTCCATTGGTATGGGCACTAGAGTCCATATTTGGTTCTTTTCTATCTATTCCAATTCTTCCTTCATGGAATTTATCTAGTCTTCTTCTTTTAAATCATCTTTTTTTTTCTTGGTTCAAATTGAGATAACCGAAATGTACTTTCCCTTGATTTTCTTCTGGTTAACATGTTGACATTTTTATCACCTATTATCTAATTTGGGGAATGATTAATCTTGACATAACTTAGTAATAAATATTATCTTGGGACTTCCTCAGTTACTTCAACTAGTTCTTGTATGTTTCCTTGTTCTACTTGTTGACCCAACCAATCACATTGGCATAATGAAGAGTAGTTTACGCAGGCAAATAGATGAATAACTAGGGCCAAAGGCTCACTCAACTATCCAAACCACCCTGCAAGAGTTAACACAATGGAAGCAAACACAAGGAACAACAACAAAAGGAGAAAGAGAGAGAAATACTTTCATTGATTCATCAAAATATCTTCATACATGCCCAACTGTAAGGCCTTCTAGGTTACGACCAAATACAAATACATTCACATTCAAAGATCCAACAACAAATTCACACTTTTAGTTCTGATCTGCAATCTACTTCCCAAAAACGTCTTCTTCCACCAAAACTTACCTAATTCTAAGCCTAAACACTCTATATATACTTGCCAAAATGACTTATAGAAGATTCTACAACATAGAAAAGCCACAAGTTGGCTCTTTACAAATATTAGCTACCTAACAGAAATTAAATGCAAGCAGAGTCAGCCCAAACTGGAACCAGACGTAAACAAATTGACAAATGAAAATTGGAACTTGGCATCCACATGAGCTCGACATAAAACTAGCACTCAGTACCCAAAGGATTCCTTGGCATCAACAAGAACTTGACACCTAAAGAAAATCACTCAACAACCATAGGCACTCGGCAACCAAAGGATTCACTTAGCATCCAAAGAATTCACTTGGCAACCAAAGGAACTCGGTAGCAACTAAGAATGACTTGACATCCAAAGAGTTCACTTGGAAACCAAAGGAACTCAGTAGCAACTAAGAACTTGGTAGATACTAGAAGAAAGAGAAAAAGTGTAGGATTGCAAGGAAACCTAGGATGCTCCTGCATCAGTAGTTGGTATAAGTGTTTTTTCATCAATTGGCAAGCAGTCAAGGTAAATACACCATCTCATGAGTAATGGTAGAAATCTTCACCCATTTGCATAGGATAACAAGATAGGGAAAAGACTATCCAAGTTAGCATCAAGATTCATGACTATAACATGGTAGAGTAGGCATGGTGAGAATTCAAATTTGGTTTGTATTATGACAAGAATGGCAAAACACAAAAAGGACATAATGAATTGAGGTGAGACTCTAAATAAATTGGCAGTGCTACTAGCATAGACCCTACATATTAGGTGTCATAGGTTCATGAATCACTCAATAGCTTGAATTTAAATTTTGAATTCACTCGTTTGAGCAAGATAATCTTATAGGGTTTCAACAGCCATAGATAAAAAGGAGACTTCACATATTCAAAATACATAGAGGTTGATACTAAAGAAAAAAATTGAGAGATGATGTATGCAAATGTGAAAAATGTAAAGTAATAGTGAAAGACAAAAATGATGCATTGAGTATTGGAAATACAATAGGAAAAGTAGACTCTTTGGGGTGGGGGGGTGAATAAGTCCCTCAAAATTTTAACCATAAATTCATTCATAACACATCCATTTCACAATTTACATGTAAACAAAAATAGCTAGCTAAAAATATTTATCCATAGCATGAAAGAAAATAACATTCAACACATGTATGATACAAGATATTTGGTTACCTAGAAACCCTCTAATGAGAAGTTAAAACTACAATGGGGATGACACCCACAAATCTTCACTTCTGTAGTTGTAAAGTGTATCCAATGAAGGTTACAATGTTTGATCATGAAACATGATCTACGATCCTGTGAAAGGTCTTCCCTATTAAAGGCTTACAAGAATGTTAGATCTTACCCTATTAAAGGATTTCAACACCCTGTTAAAAGTGTGCATGGTAAAAGGACTTCAACTTACAATGGAGTAAGAAACCTATTAAAGGATTTACAACAACCTATTAAGACTACTTTATTAAGAGATTTAACTAATTTTCCTATTAAAATGTCTCAACAATGATCTTGCAATTAGCACTTTACTACTAGATAACAAATCACCTCTTTCCTGATGTGTACTTAATCCTCACTAATCATATGTATCTATGTTGTCCTCTAATGCCTTTCCTCTGTTGTCCTCTAACTGATTTTGCAATGTATCTCAATTCACAACTCCTTAGTCACCATGAATTCTCTATATGCACATGCAAACTTCTCTCTTTTATCCTTCCACATTCATAAAAATTTTAGGGTTTTTCCTCCTTAAGAAGACTGAGGTGACTTAGGATTAAGTATGAATCAACAAAAGTAATTCATCCATCTAGCCACTCAAAACATCTCTTTAGCTGATTGGTTGCATGTACTGCATAGGGATTCATAATAAAGATTCATACTTATCATCTTAGAATCACAAAGCAATCCTCAAGTCAACTCCAAAATAGTTTACATAGTAGTTTGTACCATTACAAAGAACTATGTCAAAACTATATTACTCAACACTTGAAGTCCCTAATGCTTGGCATCAACTACAACTTCAATGTTGTATCTCGACATCTGAATCACTCAGTATCATCTATCTTCTAGGCACTTGAGTGACTCAACACTAACTATTTACTCGACAAATACTAAGTATCTCATTCGGCATGCACTATCTGACATGTTATGCTTGACATGCATTAGTTATTCGGCATGAACTGAGTTCTAACTTGTAAATTACTTAAGTGTATAGACACTCATATGTCAAAACCAATATGAGATTAATAGTGAATCAATTCAAAGAAATTGTTGTATGAAAGATGAGATTTGTTAAGTAGAGGATCAAAATGGAAAGCCACATCTACCCAAAAGTAGAAGTTATGCACTAAAGAAAAGGGTAAGTAGAGAGAAGGTAGAGTGACACAAAGGATATCACGTAGTGCACCCAAGCAACAATTAAAGATCACATAATCTCAAAAGGTATTCATTGGAGATCTATCAAGAAAGAATTGTTATACACATTAGATCAAATTTGATTGCTCTCTAACAATTCTAATCATTTTTTAAGCTCTTGACTAAGCATTATTTAATAGAAAGAACATGTTAAATTCTTTAACAAGGTGCCTCTTAGAAGGAGTAATAAATCCTACAACTAGGTAGTCGAGTTGTAGCTAGTTTGATGTCGAGCTCGTGTGGATGCCAAGTTGTAGCTCTTATTTAGGCAACCTTTTATTTGCAAAAAAAGTTAGTGGGTATATTATCTCCATAGTGGTTTTCATCCTTTCATCAAGGGTTTCCACATGCAAAATCTATGTCCATTCATGAACTTTTTGTGTGTGATTTTACTTGCTTCTATTTTACAACATTCCTAATTATGCTAGCACTTAAGTTGTTTTTTGGCTAGTATACTTGAAGAAGTTAAAAGAATAATCAGTTTTAGAGTTAGTATTGATTCTCCCCCCCTCTCAATACTAGTTGGGACCAACAATTGGTATCATTGTTTAGACCTTGATAGTTGTAATCCTGACAGCTTCGAGGTAGATCTATCAGTAGTCATCAAGTACTAGAAGTTATATGGAGAATCTCTTGACACTGCAGAGGATCTAAAATAAATGATGAAAGATTCATTATTAAAGAGAAAGAAGCTTGCGAAGAAACTCAATGAGAGTCATGAAATCATTGAGTAATTGGAAGAGCAGAGTGAGATTGATGAATCTAAAGAAACTTTCTTCGAACTCATGATTGATAACAAGAAGTTGAGCAAGTCAACTGCAAATTTGCAAGAAGCATCAGAAAGGATAATTCAAACACAAAAAAGAGAAAGGTGATGTTAGAAAAGCACTAGAGAAAGTTGATAAGGTATTAAGTGAAGCCTTGGAAGAAGAAATAACATATGAGTAAAATCTCATACAAAAGAACGAGAAGATTCAAAAGCTAGCTAAGGGACTAAGAAGTACAAATGAGATAAACTCAAAGCTAAAAAAGTTTAATTAAATCTATGAGAAGATACATGAGAAACTCAAAGCTCAAAGGAATACCAAGAGCACAACCAGTCTCAAGGCTATGAAGGAAACAACAATATTGAAAGCAACGAGATACCTGAGAGAAAGAACTAGACCAAACAAGGACAAGGGAAAACATTGTCTAAAGGTAAGAAACTTAAGAAACCAACCTGTCATTATTGTGGTAAAATAAGCCATGCCTCAAATATGTGCTAGCACAGAAAAGTTGTACCTAATACACAATATACCTTCTACAAGTGTCACAAACACATGCCACAAGTATGGTCACTCCTCTCAAGAATGAAAATCTCACTCACATGAGAAAATATTTGATGGGTATTGTTACTATTGTAACAAGTGCATACACAAGGAAGAGGTGCAAAGATAAATAGAATGGACAAACCAACAGTCTTAGAGAACCTACAAACTTGATTGGAAGAGAAAATTCAACACACTTGTATGTTCAACCTATGAGAATAGAGGATATATGATAGATTACTATCAAATAGGAACCAATCAAAGGAACCACTCAGGACAATGGAGAGGAACATGCATGACCTGTTACTACTATAGCAAGATAGGTCATCCTGCTAAAGACTATAGATACAGTAAAATATCATAATTGAAAAATTTTGATAATAAAGGGAAAGGAAAGATGGTAGACAAGGAGAAAGTTAGAAAAGACTTCAACAAGATATGGGAAAAGAAGGCAAACAAGAACAAATAAGTCAAGTAAGAAAGAATGGGAAGTTCATTTGTTGTTGATGAGACTTTTGCAACAAATTAAGTTGATCCAAGCTTAGAAAAGGTTATTTCCAAGTTAGAAACCATACATCAGTCCCCTATTCAAAATTGGTAGAAAGATGCATGAAACAAGCATAAGGAGCATGTATTGAGGTAGGATAATATCGAGATAATGACCGTTGCTAGATAGATCATACACATTAATTGAAAAGGGAGAGGTAGGTAAGAGGTGTATTTATTATTTCTTATTAATTTTAACCTAATGATCAGCCATGGAAGGATGTATAGGTTTAAAGGGTTTGATTAATCACTTTGCAAACTTGAATTCTTGAGATGAGAAAAACTTGAGAAAATCTAGATGAGCAATTGCATGCCATTTTGCTTATGAAAAAAATTCCTAACACAAGAGAGTGCAAGATCAAACACAAAAGAGTTGTGTAGTTTTAGAAAAGAAAATAAAGGCATCATGGAAGATGAAATTCACAAGATTGAGCTGGACATCAAATAAGAACTTTGAAAACTAGAATATGTGGTTACATCACTACAGGAAGACACAGGAAGCCAGACAGCAACAATATCCTTGTTGCCTGCTAATATTCTACTTGTAGAAGATGTCAATGTATACTTGAAGGCAAACATTGTGGAGTTGGGAGTAGGCAAGGTCTATGAGGCATTCACTAAAATTTTGGAAGATGGTATAATGAAGAAGTGGTGACACTTGATGAACACAACATTGCACCATATAGTAAAGATTCTTGACCTCATTTTGGAAGGCTAGGTGAGACTTGTACTAAGAAGAGTACATATGGCTTGACAAGCCCTGTGAAATTAAAAAGTGAGTTATCCTTCAAGTAACATGGCTCAATGGTATAGGAGCAAGGTTAAACACAAGGAAGTTCACAAATGATAAAGTTTCTAGATTGGTTGGGAAAAGGTAAGAAGGATAAACACTAGCCATAGATGAGATGCCTAATCCCAAAATGAGGATTTTTGCAATGGAAAATGCATACAAACTTTATTTTTTAAGCAAGCCAAATAACTTGCCTTGTGGAGCTGTATATGCATCATATCAAATCATTCACAAAAATGCCCCAATTGATTTAGGTGAATGGTTAAATGAGAAGTTGATGTTAAACCTGACGAAGATCAAAGAAAATCATAAGGTACACCTATTCAAGTTTGGAACTCTCCTAATATGTGTATTTATGTACTTTATATAAAAATTCATGGATAAGATGTAATAAATTGGTTTAGGGATAAGCCCATCTGTGAGCAAGTTTGTAAATCATAAATGATGTTAGGAGATGACATAGATTTAAAAATAAATAAATTAAACAAAAATAGCTTTTCCCATAATTCCAGAATTTTTGTGGTTTACTTGTAGTTTTCCCTATTTTATTGGAAATAATTTCATTTAACTTTTTCAATCATGATTTTTGAGCTAATAGGCTTTGTGTGAGAGCTTTGCTTCTAAAAAATGTATTTTGATGAAAAAGTTATCAGTAATATCGAATTTTTAATTTTTTGATAATACACTTAAAATCTATAATTAAAATTTTGATTTTAGACATTTTTAATAAAAATGAAATTGTTGTAGATTAATGACATTTTCCTTTTCTTTTTTCATTGATTTTAGCAAGTTTCTTAGTTTTATAGCTTCAAAAAACTTGAAAAGGATTTACATTGCTTCATTATTCATGAAGTTTTGTAAAATTCTTAGAATGGCAGTCAAGATGATGTGTTTAACATGCTCCATTAAACTGCTCCACACCTACCAATACAACCAACTAGGCACTCTAAAAGAATAATTTATCAATTATTTGTTTGTAGCATTACGTACCATTTGACTCTTTTGTAAATAAGCAATTCATCAATAATTACTTAGTTTTCAGTGGTTTTGTTTTTTGCGGAGGTGATCTATAATAAAAGTAACTTCTTGTGCAACACAAAACCATTTCAAGGTTAAAATGACATTGGTATGTCTATTTGTTAAAGTGGTAAAGGGTCGTTACAAATTTGTATGTGGATGATGATGAATATTTTTTTAGAAGAGCAGCTATAGTTTTTTATGTGGTTGACAATGAAATTAATTAGGGTGGTAATTAAAGCTTTAGCTTGAAGATTTGGGTGGAGGGGGAAGCATAAGTGACCTTCCACTTTACATTTTCTTTCTTTCTTCCTCAAAGTAATCATACATGCTATTTGTGTGTTGCAGCAAGAATAATTAGGGGCTCTATGACCAAGTTTGTTGCAAATATAGAAGATGATTTGTTGAGATTGTGGACGAGGATGAGTGCGCTTGCAAATATAGCAATTTTTTGGTGCATGGCAAGGAAAATTTATTGATTGGAAACATAATTTTTTATGTTTCTTATGGCATTTTTTCATTTTACATTGAGATTTGATTAATGGATTACAACCATAAGTATCAACGAAAGAAGGAGTTATGCATTGTGCTTCATGTTTTGTAAATTTCTATTGATACATGCAATCATCAATGAACTTTAAAACTTGATCCTTGGAAAATTGAATGAGATTAGAAATGGAACACTCTTCATGTGTCAAATTCCTTGGATCTAAATATGACATAACCTTATCAACGATATTATATGGCAATCTTTCAAGATACTTAGTTTTTGCCATGTCAATTTGTTTCTATTCAGAAAGCTGATATAAATTTTTTATAAAGTCTTGGGAATATGCAAAAAAATCTTTTAAATCACAACATTTCATCTAAAGTATGTTCTTGATTGTTTGTTCTTGTATATTTACAAGTTCTAAATAAAACTCGTTAACTAGCTCATTCATTAGACATTTGATTGGAACCAATTAGACTTGTTGTTGTATAGTTTGACCAATGATTAGGTCTACCATAGTTTGAGTTTTGTAATTTCGTAAAACTTGGCTTCCTTTTCTAATTTTTTTTCCCATTCCACTAGGCTCTTGTTATTCCCCATGAATAATTGACAATAAATTTACATGTATTTTCATTAGAGATTCCAAACAATGCTCCTATGATAAGAAAATTATTTATCCATCCTTCTATTTTATGTTTAGGATTGTCATTATGATCAATGTCTAAGTACCAAGGTTGGATGTTACAACTAGTTCTCATCATTAAGAGCCTATCATTTTTCTTTTCCTTCTTCTCAAGTGTTTGGAGCACTGTGGGAATAACCAAGATTGTCTACTCTGGTTATTTTTCTTGATTTGCAAGCCAGTCTAAAGAGGTAGATAAATCTTGTAAGGAGTGATCTATAGAGTCAACTTTTTGAGTTAAATCATTATGATTCTGATTTATATGCTCTACATGACTAATGACTTTATGTATATCATCTCCATTTTATGCATATTGTCTAGTATTAGTTCAAATTGTAACTTAACTTTATTAAGAAAATCCCTCATCTTAGTAATTCCATCACAGTTTTCTACAACTATATTTTCTAATTATGTACATTTGTATGAATGGATGTAGAATTTTTCTTAAGAGAGAATATTTGAAGAGAATTCATCTATATTTTGTTGTAGATGTTCACAAAATCTTGCAATATAGTTTCTTTGCTTAAACTCATTAGAGAATTCTCTTTCTTCAATCATCTTAAGCTAAAATGCATACTGAAACTTAGGCACATTATCATGTCATGTTTTAAATTTTACTTTTAATGGTGGCCATCTACGATTCTAATAAGATATATGCTCTTGTTCCTTATACCAAGCCAATGTTTCTACTCAAGGGAGTAGATTAACCATATGTAAGAAAGGATGGTTAGTACACTTCCCTTTTCCCTTTCCTATGGATTTGGTATGGAATGGTTTTGGTATACCAAGGCATGTATTAATATCATAATCTTCTTCCATTTTGATGACTAGATGAACCTTTCTTCGACTTTCACTACTACTGGAAGAGCTGATAGAAGAGTGAGCATCTTGGTATTGTTCTATAAAGGGATTATGAAATCTGGAAGAAAGAGATCAGGGCAAAATGTCAATATGATTATGAGACACATGGTGAACTGTCTTAGTGGTCTCTAAGAGTTTAGGAGCTACGTGTTGCATCCAATTAAGTCTCCATCATGTATGTATATCAATTGTATTGATATGACCTTTCTATAATTGTACTTCTCCATTTAGCATTCTAGCATAGGGAAAAATTATAAGTAAAGTAGGATTGTTGGTATTTGTCACACTATACATGACTTGAATTTGGACTAAGGCATATAAAAGGTCCAAAAATTTCCATACTATAAAGAGAATTGAAGACACTTCAGCAATTCAAGGACCCATACTTAACTTCAACACTTGATTTATCTCTAGTAGCAATAGTAAGGTTCAGATAGTATGTAAAGCACACAATTTTTTTTGACATTCTTGAAAGACTGGATAATTGACAAGAATGATTGTAATCTACATGTCTTTTATCATAAAGGGCAAAATAACATGCAAGTTTGATATGTTTCTATAATTAATGACCCAATAGTGACTTGGATAGCACTAAAATGAACAAAATTTAAATCCTTTCGGCTTCTAATGTATTCTATTTTATTGGGATGAAAGATAGACAAATTTTTGGTTTGAAATGTTTGACTAGAGTCATATTCTAGCGTAAGCTCTACTATTTTCATCCTAGGGACTAAAAAATGCTCAAAAGTAGATTTTGACAATAAATTCTTCAATGGATTAGGCCTATATGCATCCTTCTTATATACACCTTTAGGCTTCAATTGAGACTATATATTCTGATCCTACTGCAATTGCGTAGTGGGATGTGGGAGATGAAGAAGAAGATTTATATATGCAAGATAATATTTTGAACCTATTATTGAAGAAGAAGAAGAAGATAAATCTTATATTTTAGATGATCTTGTCACCACTCCACAAGAGACTAAAAGATAACTTGAGCAAAAAGATGATGAGGAGTTACCCACATTGATGATGAATTATACACAAAGGAAGAGGAAGAAACCATTGGAAGAATCATAGAGGAAAAGAAAGACAGTCTTTTGGAAGAACATTTGATCATTCACAATCTTCTGGGCCACCTACAATGTCCTATCAACCACCATTTTAAAAGGAACCAAAATTTGAAGATTTCACACAAGACTCTCAAGATTTTAATCTATACCTAACTATAGATCCTTTCAAATAAGAGTGCCAAAGATCAATCTCTTTCACACCTATCACTATTGAGCATAAGGGTAAAAAATTATTTAAGAAATCTCAGCAAGAGGCTAGAATTGATCCTATAGTTCAAGCTTTATCTAATTACCATATTTTCCCTGAAACTCCTTGAATTGTGAGATATGAACCTTCTATGATAATCCAAGAAGCTACTAAACCCTCTACTTCATTTTCAAGCCTTATTCATAGTCAATTTGCAGCCAAAACCCAAGAAGAATATAGTAATGATGAAGAAGCCATTTCTCCTAGTGTATCAAACCCCAATAATGTCAGAATGGTTATGTTTGTCTTACCAAACCCTACTCCCAAGCTATAACCACAATATCTAGTTCATCTACTCACTGGAAATTTTTCTCAATATATCGATATTATTATTAATGGAAAATAGTATGATTTCCAAATAGATACTAGAGCATCCCTCTCTTTATGTAAGGAACACATTTTGGACAACTAAGAACAATTAGCTTAGGAAAACCATTTATACTACTTCTAATCTACAAGGTAATGAGTCTCATTGTGATAAATATAGTCACCAACAAATAGTCTAGTTAGAAGAGAGAAACTTCAAGCGTGATTTATTTGCCATGCCACAAATGCCAGTAGATGTATTGCTTGGTGGAAAATTTATAGACACGTACACTCCATATGCATGTACAAAAAAGAGTATCATGTTCACACTTCAAGGAGAAAAGATAAGTACTCCTAGATTAGTATATGCTTCTAAGAAATTCCCAACTATTAGTAGAATACAAACAATCGAACCCCTTGCAAAGTTAAAAGTTGGCATTATCTAAGATATATGTTCAGAAGATCCTTAAAAGTTTTAACAAAAGGAGATGCCACAAATAGAAATAAAACTACAACTAGGTGAAAAAATGAAAAGTGGAAAGAATATTGCAATACCAGCACATGACTATGATGATATGCATGAAGCCATTGGAGAGCTAAAAAAAGGGAAGCATATTGTCCATTGTCAGTTTGATTTTAATTGTTATGCATTTATGGTTAACAAAGATCTAAAAAGAAAATAATGGTTATTAATTATAAACCATTAAATGCAATAACAATACCTTTTCCATATCTAATTCCAAATAAATCTTATTTATTAGATAAGGTAGAAATGCTAAAATATTCTCAACATTTGATTGCAAATTAGGATTTTACTAGATTCAAGTAAAGAAAGAAGATTAGCACAAGATTGCATTCAATTGCCCTTTGGGCCACTATGAATAGACAATAATGCCTTTTGGATTGATGAATGCTCCATCTTACTTCTAGGAATGTATGGAGTTGTGCAAATTTCTTATGTGTCATATATAGATGATATTCTTGTTTTTAGTAAAAACATTGATGAACACATATATCATCTAGACACATTTTATACGTTCTGTTTGAATCATGAGACTTTTATGTCCCTATCTAAAATTCAATGGTGTTCAAACTCATGTAAATTTGTAGGTATGATTGTTAATTCTTGTAAACTTAAGGCCCAATCTCACATAAAAACAAAAATCTAGGAATTCCAACCTCTTGTTAATACTAAGGAGCTGCGAGGATTCCAAGGCATTTTGAATTATGTAAATAATTTTTATCTAGGAGCGGGTTTTGATAGGAAACCATTACAATAATTACTGAAAAAGAAAAAGCCACAATAGACCTCTATACATGATGAATGAATGAAGAAGATCCAACAAAAATTCCAAGACCTTCCTACACTTCATGTTCCCACAACACATGATTTTATCTTGTGTACAAATGCTTTTGATACTGCTTGGGGAGGACATCTGTGCTTTGCCAAATATGGTAAAGAATTCATTTTAGAATATGCCAATGGTGTATTTCCCAAGGAAGTTATAAAGTGGATCTCTATTAACAAAGAAATTTATGGCATTATAAAATATTTAAAGAAATTTGCTCTAAAACTGACACACTTGCCAAATTTTGTCATTCACATAGATTGCACGAGGTTCTTGACATTCAAGGAAAAGGATCATGGAAGAAAATATGGTAGAGGAAAATATGTTCGATGGAAAGAATATTTAAACTACTACAATTATGAGGCTCAACATATTCTAGGGAACATAATGTTGTTTCTGATTATCTGAGTAGACATAACCTTGGTATTTTCATGCAAAATCCTCATAATCCTTGACCTTATCCATGATTCCACTCATCAAAAGAATTTAATCTTTATTTTAGAACTCTTCATGAAATTCCATAGAGAAGTTGTCTAATGAGTGGAATCAACACTATGCAAACTATTTTGCCAACACACTTACACATCTGGGATGTATAACATAACCAATGATTACAAATGATGCCTATGGGGAATTCACGATTCTTTAGGTCAAAACAAATCATCATTGTCTCTTAATGCTTGATCTTATCAAGAAACCTTTCTTCACATGACTAATTACATGCACTGCCCCACATACTGAGCAATTATTAGATTTCTTTAGATATGTTGGTCTTGATAAAGTTGATCCTGATCATAAAATTGACCTTGAAGTTTGTGTATGAGTCATCACAAGAACGAGGCTTAAGTGAGAATCTTACTTTTCACCACACCTGACATATATGATGACAACTGACAAGATTAGAATATTCAACATCGCTTTAATGTTGAGATCCCCTTCTTCTAATATTGTTGTACAAGATACTAAAATTTTAGTAGCCAAGGTACATGTTTAAATATGTGATGTTGATTCAATATCTCCAAATTGGATAATTGCAATATCATTTAAGTGGGTTTCACATTAGTTTATTTTTTCAGTGGATGGGGATGGAAGAATTTGCATCTTAGCCTAAACACTAGCAAATCAAACTTCTGAAAGACATGATCGATATGTGTGTTAGCAATGTGAAGGGATCATGTAAAGGATTTTTAGGCATTGGAATACTGCCCAACTCCCACAAGCCCTCTGGTTTTTACCGCAGTGTCGTCGATTCTTAGTAATTTATCAATATTTGCAAACTAGAGAAAGCTAGGCACTTCCACACTTTAGTTAGGTCTAGATTGTATTAGTAGTAGCCTTCTAAGATAACTGTGTGTACTCTAATATTTACAGAATTGTAGTTAGTTGTATTGATTACAAAATTATAAAAATGTATAGATTTTTATGTGAAACAAATATTCATTTAAATACATAAAGATATACTTTTTTCAATAAATTTATTTTGAACATTAATTAATAGTATATTGTAACTTTATTTGATATTTTTATTGATTTAATTTTTATTTTATTCTTATAATATTCGTATACTTGAAAATAACAATAAAATTTTAATTTAAAAATACCATAATCTATATGTGCTCTTCTTGTTATCAAAAAGATTTTAGCATCAAATATATAAAGCATAAACAAAAAATGAGTGTATTGCACACATTATGCTTATCTCTTTCAAACATGAAAAACAATTGTTACATTGGTGATTTTGTTTTTCATACATTAAATAGAGTTTAGTTAGTGATGATTTTCTAAACTATAAGAATTTAACAATTTTTGTGGAATATACAATTTTATAAAATATAATTTTTTTTTACTACATTTCATAGTTGCGAAGACTAATTTATTTTTCAAATTAGATGAAATATATATTTCTTGAATGTTTAACTATATATAATGTAAGGTTTCCAACAATTAAAATTAAAATATATTTTATTCTTAATGTGGCATGAAACTGCTAGTTTTTTTTTGGATGCGGTTATCCTCCCTACAAACTGTACAGTTGACCAATTTTCAAAAAATTGGAAAATTTCAGCATTTGATCGTCATGATCTGTGTAGTTTGTAGTTAAAAAAAGAAAAAGAAAAAGAAAGATAAAAAATCACTACATTTTGGTGAATTTGGAAAAAAGAAAGTTTGACTTTGTCCTATCCTTAGTGTATTTTGTTTGGAGATTAGCCCATCCCATTTTTTTATGGGTGAAAGACAATAACCTTATATATATTATATTTCAAATTCATTTACATTTTTTTTCACCTCATTCAAAGTAGGAAGGGAAAAGAATGATGAGACATAAGTCTGTTCTAGAAATACATCTACCCTTATAAATTCATGGAGACTTTTAGAAGGCATACCTTCTCCATACAAAGCATATTTTAAATCAATGTTTCAACTTTTCTGAAAATACAATAGATTTACATTAGCATATACAAATTGTTTTTATTATCTATAATAAAAATATGTTGAATCTTGATTCTTAAGGCATTGCCTTTTCCAATCCCGTTGATATATGGACATTTCTATGAAGACATTGTACCTTCTTGCTCTTTCCTCTCTATAAGTCCATGTCCCTCAAAATCAATTGCATACCCAAGATAATTGTTAGTATAGAACATGCCTTTAACCAAAATATCATCTTTTCTTTACCATTGGAAAGTAAAATTCATTAGTACTCTTTTTATTATTAATACTTCATTGCTAATTTCTCTCATTAAATTGCCTTCTAGTTTGAATGAATCTTTATATTAAAAAAGATTTTATGAGCAGTTTTTAGTCCCTGCTAATGTTCCCAGATTCCACATCTAATTAATTTAATGAGTTCAAAAAAAGTCCAGATCACAATGTTTACAGTAGATTTATTTAAAAATTAATTTATTTGCACAAATTCTAAATTTTTGATTGGACATTGACCATTTTTCTGGGGTTTTAGCTTTTTAATAAATAAATAAATAAAAGTAAATGAATGACAATTGTAGATAAATACATATTAAACGCATTTATAAAGTACATCAGGCTGACTTTACAATAGTAATGCAATGAGACAAAGTTCATAATTGTGCCACGTAAAAGTTTAATAATTGTGTCACATAAAAGTTTAACAGTTAGCACGTCATTTTTATATAGCCTCCGACTACCACTGCCACATAAAAATATGCAGTTAGCGCTACGACTGCAGAAGGGCAATTTTGTGGGCAGAAGAAGAGAATAAATCATACACAAAAACTACCCCAAAATGGTTCCTAAAAATCCTCCTCCGTCTTTACTTGGTACGCCTCAAAAATTGGGTGTGTAAATCAAGTCTCCTCAAAGGAATTTTCTTTTCTAGCGGCCAACCCATTGCATTCACTAGTTTTACATCTATCATTGTCTGGTATCGATCCATACTTTCTAAAAATGAAGTTGAATCCTTTGGCCTTGCCTCCTACTACAGGATACACTTCAAAGTGGGGAGAGCAAAGACAAGGTAAGTTGTCGGTAGCCGATGTCAAAGAAGCCGAGAATTATAGTTTGAAATTTATGGAGTGCTATGGGACTCATTTATTTAGCTAGCCAAATATAAAGTAAGCAATTTATATCATACAAGCCCAGATTTAAAGGTCGGCAAAATTTATGGGGTACGAAAAATTGATAGTTTAAAACATTGGAAAATACTTGACATATTTATCCAAAAGTATTTTACAAGAAGTTGTTTTAATTTAAGAGAATTTTAATCCATTGGATATACATACATACATATATATATATATATATATATTTTAGTTTTCATCAGGTAAGAGATTTTGTAGACATTTATGTTAAACATCTAATAAATATATAAGGCCACTTACCACATTTTGATAGCTACATTACAATTTTTTTGTTTGGAGTTCATTCTATTTTAATACTTGGTATAGATATAAGTTAGATTAAACATATGTAATTTGTCAAATATTCTATTGGATCTATTGCACATTGTGTAATGAATCTCACAAATCATACATTGATTTTTTAAGGAATTAGTAAATTAAAATGGTAGTCAAATTAGCAATTAGAAAATCATTTAAAAAATTAAGATCAATATAAGTATTTTCTCTCATTCTAATGATGGATTACATTCCATGTAATGTGATCTGAAATGTTGATGCAAAAATATACAGACAATCGAATCTAGAAACAAAAATATATTAACTATAAGTATTTTAACAAACACAAAAACATCAAAATTTAATTGAGACTATATCTATAGTCATTTCATTTTTGCCTAACAAAACTGACATTCTAATCTTTCTAAAAGCATTTCACATACTACTTTTCAACCCTTGCATAAGGTAAGGACTCAAGCTCTTTTGAGCTCTTGTTTCAGAAAGCCTCTATTTTATCTACCTTATTATTTATGTTGATTAACATTAGAGATTAAATGCTATCTTTTTCAGAGGTTATATATATAGGGATTAGGTGGGTATTTTTATGAAATTAATAAGCTCAGCTTCTTAGAAAATTATAAGCATTTTAGGAGACTTAATTGTTGTTTTAATCAAACTAGTTTGTACTTTCTATTGATGAATCTTGATTTTATTAGTTAATTAAGTGTTAGTCAATTTTGATGATGATATTTTTTCCTATTACCAATCTTTAAATCGGATTTATTGCTATTGATGCTGGAACTGATTTACCATATAAGTTTTTATATTATTTCAACTCTTATTAATCCATGTTTGATTGACTCATTTAAATTTTCCTGTTCAGGGGAAGTTGAGCTCTAGAGTTCTTTATAGATTAATCATTCACCACATGCTTACCTTAAGTTGGTCATGCTATTTTCATATCTGGAAGATGTCGAAAACTATGGAATTCAGATGAGATGGAGAATTTTTTTTTTTTTTTCAATTTAATTGACCAATCAACTGATAGAATTTAAAAGATTAAAAAAAAATTCAAATGTTTATATCTTTTTTCTAATTTTTCATTATTTTATAAATCACATTTTTCATTCATTCTATTGGACCATACTATTTTTGGTAGGAAGAAAATTCAATTTTCTTCAACAAAAATACAAATATTTTCTAACAACTCTATCATGCATTAATTACAACTTTATATTTTTCACATTTGTGACAAGTTGATTAGATTTTTTTTTTTTAAAATCATTTTTATACACCATTTTGGACAAAAATGAATGTTTAATCAATATTGATTATCACAATCTATTTTTGTTACCAAGTTCAAATATAGTTAAATGTTATATATATATATATATATATATATTAGTTTTACATTGATGTTTATTTTTGCCAATTGTAAAATGTTATTTCTTTAAGTTTACACTATGTTTTACTAGCTATTACAATCATGCTCTAATTTTTTTAATACCATTTTACAAATTGTAATACTAATACCACCCCTTAAACTTACTAGATATTTTGGTAGTTTGAATTAAGTAATCAACAATTTATTCTTGAAAATTAATTATTTGAACTTATAATTGAATTGGTACAAATGAGTAGTTCATTCATATAATATAATTTCTATTGTTATTATAATATATTTCTTAAAATATTATTAATATTTTTAAAATTCCCTTCAACTCTCCATATCATTCTACATTTACTTCTCCTTATAATAACATATCATTCTCTATTTTAGCCCTCTCTTCATATCCTTCCTTTCTATTTATAAATGTCTATTTTCCTTCCTTTCCAATTATTGGTAGGAATATTAATATCACAATTGAGGTGGAGGATGTCGATGTCAACAAAATTGGTGAACAACTTTGTAATTGTTGCATGAGGTCGCAACCATCTTTGCTCGGCCTATGTGCAATCTTCTGGTGGCTGCATTCCTTTTGGTGGTTGAATTTGATCTCGTCTTCTTCGAAGCTTCTCGGGGGTGGGTTCTTTCACTTTTTTGGGGGAAGCTCTTTTATTTTGAAGTAGGTGTACATTCTAGGTAGTGGTGTCATGATCTTGGTATCCAGTGGAGTGTGTTGTGTATCAATTAAAATGAAACGACATTAATGTACTCTCCTATTTATGAATCATACCGTTAATTAAAATTTAGGTATGTAAAATTTAATAAAGGTTCAAGCATATGTTAGATTGAAAACAAATCAGAATGTTCAAGCATACGTTAGATTGAAAACAAATCAGAATGTTCAAGCATACATTAGATTAAAAAAAAATTAGAAAGAAAGTGGAATTTGAATATACAAACACCAAAATATGCCTTTGGTGCCATTGTAAGTTTTTTCAGATTCACCATTCCAATCTTTTTCCAATCTCCATAAGTTTCCTTTATCAAAATGAGAATTTTCTCCAATAAAGTAAGTCATCCACATTTAGTAAACCTAGATTTCCCTTTTCTATTACTAACCCTAATATCTACAAAGCTACATACACCCAATAATGACATGCAATAAGCAAAGAAGTGCTTCTATAACCCAAACATTTACATATTAGGTCACACATACCAGTAGAAAGGAATCACAACCTCTGAATTGAAAGCCAAAATATTGATATTTAGACAAACGGTTAAGATTTGATGTCATATTATAATAGAAAAGAAATTGGTTGTGTCATCTTATAATAGAAATTGGTTACAATTTTGTTATATCAGATTCATTGATAGAAAATTAAAATTAAAGTGCTTTGAAAACTTTAATTAGTGCCTGAGTTTGACGATTTTTCGGTCCTTCACAAATTTGGGGTCCTTTATGTGACTAAAGAGCCTCTTGACTAGAAAACATAAAAAGTAAAAATTAATATATTTAATACATAGAATAAATATATAATTAAATTACAACTAAATTTAAAAATAAAACTACTTAAAGGCTAGTACTAAATTTATAAGTCAATTTCTTTATTAAACATAAGAGAAGGCAAATATAGGTGGTGAAAATTTGTGGATTGTTTTGAGAAAAAAAAGATTTTAGTACATTTATTTTTGTGATTATTTTTTATTTTTTTGAAATTAAAAGTGACCAACACAAGGGGGTCGACCCATACAAGCAAAAAGTTGGTAACCAACACATTACCAGTAGAAACCACCAGTAGACAAAAGACTAACTAAACATCAACATAGTTCCAAATGTTTGCAAAAACCAACAAAGTTTAAGAGCAACCAAGCTAAAACCAAACAAAGATAACTAGCAAACTACAAAAGTTCAACATAACCAAAATTGGCATAACAGGCCAACCCAAGTCTTAATTATAACTGTATACTAGCAAAACCTTAACCAACAGTAAAACATAAAAAGTCTTGGATCCAAGGATCCCAGTAAACTAAAAAACTTAATTTTCTTTTTTCCCCTTCCCCTTCGCATCCAATAGGATCCGGGCCCAAACATCAACAAGAAACTTGAAGAGCAACTTGTGGTCCTCCATATCCATACCCGTGTCGTCCTTTTCCTGTGCCAGCAACCGAAGGGTGGTGGCCGCAACATGTGTGACTTTGAGGCCAAATTTGGAGAAGGTAAAAAACCCTTCCTCCAAAGTTTTAACCCTCCTTTCCAATTTAGCATACCGTTCTTCCAACACCTCGGTCCCTTCCTTAGTCTTCCCTTCCACCTTTAATGCTTCCTCTTTAGATTTTTGCTCCTGGATATCATCCTGCAAAACCCTCGGGTTAGAAGAAACCTTAGAATTATCCTTAACTAGGGATGAAATAGGTATGGGGGAAGTGTCCATCTTGTTGCTCTCTTGACAAAAGGTAATGGGTTTGAGGGAAAAGCCGGCAAACACACGGGTGATCTTTGTATTCACAACATTACCAACAGACACTTGGGTCTGAGCATTATCCATTGAGTTATCCCTCGAGTTAAAACTTTTCTCCACCTCATCCTTTCCATCATCCTTCTTGGAATTAGAGTTATCTTCCTCCTCCCTTCCTTCATTATTGTTTTCTAAACTATCTTCCTCAACCTCCTCAACCAGATATCTAATGGATTTCTGTTTGCACCTAGCCTGAGATTGTGCAAGCCTACTAGATCTCCTCCTAGCCTTACCCTCGGTCTCCTCCTCCAAATCCTCTCCATCAACCTCAACTGATTTTTCAATTTTTAATCTTCTTGTTTCCCTTTTGTTCCATTGTTATATCAGATTTTTTCTTTTTCTTGTTATCCCTACCAGGGGAGGGTCGGGGGGTGTGAATTTTAGTGCCTGTATTAGAGCTTGGGGATGAATTCTGGTAGTGGCACTGGCTATCCACTACCACCACCCTAGAGGGGCACAGGGCAAGGTGAAATTGATAGAGATGGAAGATTAAACCTTGATGAACTATGGTAAAATTTAAACCTTTACTCCTTTTTTCTCTAACATCAGCAACTGTATCCTCAAGAGAATGCATAAGACAAAAAGGGATATAAATGAAATCCCTATTCCTAAAATAATTTAACAAATGGAAATGATAGTAATAGTAGACACCGAACTTGCCCTCCAACGTCATATACCTTATAAGGACCAAGCACACATCATTCTAAGGGGTGGGCAGCTTGTCTCTTTTAAACCCTCCTCTGTAACGAATTGGCTTCTCATCTTCCACGAAGAAGTTATCCATACTAGCCTCATCAATAATTTTGGTAACCTTTCTCCACTTTTCCTCCTTCATTGAGAGGCCAGTCGCCATGGCAATCACTTCCTCGGTGACTTGGAAGGTGATTTCATTAATGGTGACCTTTCTATCATTCCATCAATTAACAAATTGGAGTGCACAGTTCTCGTCGTACCCCGCCATCGACTGCATGTAGGGAAAAAAACCCCCTTCCTTCAGAAGAAACTAGGTGGCCATCCTATCTTTAAAATTCTTAATTTTCATGGGTTCTAGTCTATTCAAGTCCCCACCCATCTCTATTTCACCAATTTTCGGCTCCCCTTCTTCAGTAATATGCATATGAACTTTCTCAACTACAATCTTTCTGCAACTACTCTCCGCTTTAAACCCTTTAACAACAAGAAAATAAAAATTGTAGACCTGTGCTTGATGAGCTCCAAAATCCCATGCGAGATTATTATGGGATTCGTGAATGTATAAAATCATAATTTTCACACCTCGACGTTTTCTAACAGCCTGATTAATGATATCTTTCGTACTTCCAATTGGGAAGTAATTTGAAACTCACAATGGGTTACCATAATTATGAAATGACATCTCTCTTAATTCATAATCACTCCGATAATCATTTGTACAACCACGTCTCCCCTTTATTTCCAAAAAGCTATTGTTAAATTTAGTGAACAATATCACCATATTGCCAAATTTGGCCCTACTTTTAAAATTTGTAGTCATCATCATATATTATTCCTGCCTCTTTCCTTGATTATCAATGACTTAATATCTTCGTTGAGATCAACCCAATTCCTCCAACACGTGATTGCCATTGCATTAAACCCCATTGTAGCTGCCATGTCTACCACCTTATTACCTTCCCTGTAGATGTTCTGTAGGTGGACACTTTCCATTATGTTCAAGACTTTCTTGATATCCATAATGGTGTTTCGAATATTCCAACTCAGTCTAGCCACTCCCTTAACCAAGTCAATGATTAATTTGGAGTCCCCCTCAATTGTTAACTCCTTAATTTGCATTTCCCTAGTCAGCTGAAGGCCCCATAACAACGCCATTCCCTCAGCCAAGTTATTGCTTCCATTTCCCACCTTTCCTACATACACCAATAGCACATCATCATTCTTGTCCTGCAACACTCCTCCTGTCACTCCTATTCCTCCATTTGTAGCACCATCGAAGTTCAGTTTATACTATGTTAGGGTGGGGGGTCTCCATCTCGTCTGCTGTCTCATCATCATTTTTGAGTTATCAAAGAGGAAAAAATCCTCATGACAACCCTATCTTTTAGCAACTAGGCCTTCATGTCTAACTAGTTCCTCCTTTGGCATTTTACATTTAGCCACTCTTAAATTTTCCTTCAACAACTTGTCCATTATTCCAAAAACCACCTCCTCTGATTTACTCTCCTCCCTAAATAATTTGTTATTTCTTTCTTTCCGTATGTGCCAACAAACATATGGTGGAACAATTTTCCATAGAAAAACTAATCTAGGGTGATAAAAGGGACAACACCAATTCTCCACAAACTGTCCCAGATTATCTTTCATAACCCAGTCTAAGCCAAATCTTTCCCAGACCTTAGTCCAAATCCCTAAAGCATACTAGCATTCTAAGAAAAGGTGGGAAATACTTTCTTCCTTTTCTTTACAAAGACAACAACGATCTGTTATATAAAAACCCCTTCTTTTCAAGTTGTCCAAAGTTAAGATTTTACCATGTTGAGCAGTCCACCAAAAGAAATTAATTTTAGGAATAAGGTCAGTAATCCATACCTTACGCCATAATGTTGGGCATGGGTCCTTACTAAACATGAATGTGTATGTTGATTTGATAGTGAAATTACCACTTGGAGTTAAGTCCCAAGCCGTAGTGTTCTCTTGAGGTAGTAAGGGGAGTCTCTGTTCCTTTATCAACTCTTCCAATTCCTTAAGGAGAAGAATATCCTCTTGGGAGTAATCTTCCTTATAAAGCTTCTTCCACCTCCTCCCCTGATCAATATAGTCTCCAACTTTCCCCCCCACATCTTCTTTAAGTAATTCCATTAATCTTCTGAATTTACTGAAGACTAGCGGTTTCCCACCCATCCACCTGTCTTCCCAAAATTTGATATTAAAACCATTCCCCACAATCCACCTCAAATCTTCTCTTAATAAACCTCTATTTCTAACAATATTTTGCCAGATTTTTGAACCTCTTGGAAGGTCATTACTAAATAGATTCCACTTAAAGGAGGTCTTAGACAAATATTTAGCTTTCATGATATTGCCCCAATCAGTATTTTCTTTAGCTAGTCTCCAGCCAATTTTTGTAAGGAGAGCATTGTTAAGGTCTCGAAACCTTCTTACACCCAATCCCCCCTTAATCTTTGGTTTATACACCTCCTCCTAATTAACTAAACTCAATTTATTTTTCTCCTTTGTCCTTCACCAAAGGAAATTCCTTTGTATTCTCTCAATTTTCTCTGCCATGTTTTGATTAATTTTGAAAATGGATAAGAAGTAAATAGGGATTCCTTGAAGAGCAACAGAGAGCAGTTGTAATTTTCTAGCATTGCTTAATATCTTCCCTTTCCACCCTGCAAGCTTCCTCTGAATTCTCTCCACTATCATATTCCATAAGTCATTAGTCACTTCCTTAGTACTAAGTGGTGATCCAAGATAAGTATCCGGGAGGCTAATAGATTGACATTCCAGAATGTTCGTTATCCTCCTTTGTAATGAGGTTTTAGTATAAAAGAAATAAATCTTACTCTTGTGGTAATTCACTCGCTACCCTGAACTTTCTTCATAATTATGTAATATCATCTTCCAAGCTTTTGTCTCCATTATTAAAGATTCTCCAAATAGGAAAGTGTCATCAACAAACTGCTAAATGACCTCAGTTTTAGCAGTAGTAGCAGGTTTAACCCCTTTGACATAGCTCGTACTCACTAATTTATAGAATGACCTGCCTAAGACTTTAGCAACCATAATAAAGAGGTAGGGAGAAAGTGGATCACCTTGGCTTAAACCTTTCTCCGCAGTAAAGTTGCCCTAGGGGGAAATCATTAAGCAAGACAGAATATTGCACTGAGCCAACCATCATCATGATCAAGTTTATAATCTTATTGTTAAATCCCACTTTTTCCAACACATCCTGAAGGAAGTCCCAATTGACCTTATCATAAGCTTTGGAAATATCCAATTATTTTTAATGTTACAAATAAGTGATATATGAAAAAAAATGTGTAATAATTTTAATATGAATAGTAATTTATGCTTCTCTACTTAAAAAATTTGTTGGAAAACTTGTTTGGAATATATTAAAATGACAAAGATTATGAGCAATAGTCATTATTAACTTTTATGAATTGTTGATGTATTTTAAAATTACAAAATAATTAAAAAATATTTTCTTATAAGAAATATTTATATATAATATATGATAAAACTTATTATTTTCTAAGTTTTCATTCTTTATTTATTGTAGTTCCATACGAATTGCTAATTACTTTTAATAATTTGTAATTTTTTAATGATATAAATATTTATTTTAATTAGCAAAATTAATTAAGCTTAAGCTTAAAATTAATGATTAAAGTGACAAAAATGTTTTTTATATTAATAAGTCAAATTTAATTTACCATTTAATTCACAAGCCTAAGAAATGGATAATGAATATTTACATGTAAAAATGGTGTTTGGAAAAAAGGAGAAAAGAGAGATTGGAAAAAAGAGAAAATAGAGGTATAGGTAAAAATGGGGAAGGTGAGGGAGGAAGAGAGAAAATGGATTATGAATATTTATATACACAAATTGTGTTTTTCAAAACGAGAAAAGAGAGATAGAGGTTAAAATAAACATGAAGGGAGAAGAGGGTGTGCGAAAGGGAAATATTAACAGTGAAGGGGGAGATGAAGGAATATATATGACACGAGAAATAGATACTAAGCTTTTCCTTAAAATTGATAGTTATGTAGAGATCTTCTCCATCGACAACATTTAAAGTTTTTTAAAGCTATCGACTTGAGAAGTTTTTGTTTAGCCTAGATGTACAAATCTATGCGGTGTTTTTGGGCTAGCTTAAAATTGGAAAAAGAACGCGTCGAACTTGAGAGTGGGCCCTCGGAATTTACAGGTTCCTCCTAATTAGTTTCATAAGTTTTAAAAAAATATGAAGTACAGCTGTGTTCTGCCCCTCTCCCTCTCGAAGGTGCATTACATCTGTGCTTGAAAAACGATTTCCAAATTATACGTTCCCAATTTGAAACTCTTTTTCAGGGAAGAAGGTTTCAGACAGTTGAATTGAGCTGCACATTCTGTTACTGTTCAGGAAGGGCACGATGATGGGGATTTACGCTGCTGCAATTGCAATGGTTTTAGTGTTAACGATAGAATTTGGCATGACAGAAGATACTAACAGGGTATTCAGTCCGTGCTCAGACACACTGGTGCAGAAGAAAGATGGATTTACGTTTGGTTTAGCCTTCGCGGCCAGGGAATCGTTTTATATAAACAATGTGGAGCTGTCGCCCTGCGATAAGCGTTTGGCGTTGTCGTCCAAGTCGTCTCAGGTGGCCGTGTTTAGGCCGAAGGTTGACCAGATTACGCTTCTCACCATCAACACAACCAGCGGCTCCTTCTCCCCGGTATGCTTTCTTTTTCCTCCTGTTAGCTCAGATCTGCTTTAAGCCTCAAATAATTTTGCTGCAAACCCCAAATCCTAGTTTTTGGGGTGCCTAAGATCTTTTCTCCTCGTCTATATAATACTGCACACGGTTGAATCGGCCAAGGGTTGTAAATAAGAATAAACTTTTCTAAAAACAGGATGTATTAATTTGCATGGACATTTCGAATTACGGTACATGATCCTTCATCTAGAAAAACCAATCACGATCAATACTCACGGTAGGAAATTTGAGTAATATTAAACTGCACAAGAAATCCACTTGTAAGCTTGCGCAAAGAGGTCGCAAAAGCCCATCTGCCATTTGTCACAGCACAGACCACAATAACAGTATGAACCATCCTGGGGGGCGGGTGTGCGGGTTGGTGCAGGGGGACTCGATAGTTCGCCGGCAGGGGCAGCTGAACATTGGTTGAGGACGTTATTACATACTCGAAAAACTAGGTGAGGGGTATTGAAACAAGATAGTTTAGTCTGGATGATCGAATCTCAAACAAAAACTAAAAAAAGTTGACAGCGGTGCCTACGGCTACATTTCGTTATGGAACAACATGAACTTAAACAATCAGGGTACTGAAGGGTGCGATAGCGTCGACCACTAGTGGCCTCCCAGAACGGACTGTATGGTCATAGCCTGCTGTTGCAAGGATTGCTAATAGCTGTGGCATTTCTATTTTTGTTTCTTCTTTATGCTCTTCTATTCTGCACTAAAAGCCTTTTGAATTCCAAAGACATCCTGCGCATTTACCTAGATCTTACAAGAGACATCCAATTTTACACACAAAGAAGCAATAGGAGTATTATAATAAAAAGGCTTATTGTCATTTGTTCCTTCACAAGGCATATATAACTAGTGAAAGAAAACAACATTTTATGGAACAACAATCATATATGCAAACGAGAGGGTTGTACACGCAGTGTATCATTCCAATTGTGTGAGCTACTTCGCATTTCCTAAACTAATCATTGATGTGTAAAATTGCAAGCCCTGTGCTAGCATCTGGGCTATCTGAACAGCACGAGATGATTTAAGAAACTTACTCAGATCCTTGTACAAAGAATAATCAAAGAGTCAACGTACAATAGATACTAGAAAAATAAATTTCTTGGATAACATATTCTCAACTAAAAGTAGTGTTTTTTCATTTCTGTAAGAGAAGCTTTGCAAGGATTCCATCAACTTTGATAATCCCCACTGTAAAAATCCCCACCTTAATCTGCACTTGATGTTTTCCCCTCTGACCATATCAAACATTTTGCTGATCACATGCTTTCCAGATTCCAGGTTTCTGAGCATACAATATTTGGTTTGCAATTTGTGTTATGGGTTCTGCATAGATTTGTTCACATACGATTGCATAACGTTTTTTACAGTGAATTTGACTTACAAATGCTCGGCATAGGCAACAAGGTAATGCAATAGTGATGGAAGTGATTCCCTTATATATCTGCAACAGAGGTCTTACTAAGAAGAGTACAACATGGTTTTTCACGTTTCAAGGATTTGATGTTTTGCAAATTATAGTGAAATTGAATTCCGGCTTGCTTACTCTATATTGTGGTACTCCATGCTGAGGAAATTATATATCTGAAAATGTCTGGTTCTACAATACAAAATACCCTCATTACATAGAATGACCTTCTGTCAATCATGTTAGAAAAATCAAAATCTACAACTCTTATATAGCCCATCTCTTCTTGCAGCAAATTTTCTGCCTAGTAAACATAGCAAGAAGGAAACAATAATTCTTAAGTCTCTGGCTACAATCTTATAATAGGAATTGAAAGACAATCTCAGTTTTTTCAAACTTCTCCGTTTGATCATTACATGCTAAACCTCATTGGAGAAAGGGTACAAAAATAATATTTAGTTAAATGAGAGGCCGGAATTGATTGTAAAATGGAAGTTACTTACGAAAAAATCAAATAATAGATCTCTGTAGAGGACGTTTCTAGCACGGAGATACTCAAAGGATAGCAAAACTTGTGCTGCATAGAAACGCTACAGGAAAATCTCACCAATAAATGAATATAACTAGAACCAGAGATCGATGGAAAGCAATTTCATTATCAACTTTTGATACAACAAGATACAATTGAATAATTGTTTGAGAATGCGATCCATTTGCTAGTTGAGCAGAGTGGAAGGAAAGATGTAAACTGTATTTTGTTCAGCCAAAAATTCAAGGTAGTGTGTACAAGTTAAATATATCCAATTATACAGAAACAATCCCATAAACCCTTGTCTAAGAGGCTGTGGTGTAACGGTAATTGGGGCCATGAACAACTATACAAAAGGTGAGGTCCCACAGCCTCTGCTATAATATCAAATGGGAAATCAACTAAACATCTTTGGTGATTTATTGAAAGCAATTACCCCCAACCTCACACTTATTTGCAGACCAGGAATTGACACATCGATACCACACACAAACATTTGGTCTGCAAATCACGAGAATTTGTCACTCCCTATTCCACATACCTGTGATTTCACAGGTAGAATCTATTGGCCAATGGGGTCTGTTTTGGCAAATTTTTGTCTCTAGTGCTCATGGAGTAGAATAAAAGGCATAGCCTACTTATCTATTTTGAATTTACATATAAATTTTCCTGCCACATCTGTCACATATACATTTCGAAGTGGATGCACAACTGTAATGTCCCCACTTTAGTAGTCGACCAAGTGTGTGTGCGTTAGCCTAGTTCTACATGGTCCCGAGGGCTAACAAAGGGTTTAAAGGGATCTTAGAGTGTTTTGGCCTAGTCATCTCCAGTTTGGGCCAAAACGGAGTAGATTTACTTAGTCTCAGGCATGCTTACTATTTTTAGTAAGTCAGCAAGACACAAGGGAGACTAGTTTTGGTGATTGAATTTGATACTACTCGGCGAGAGCTTTCCGACGAGCTATCACTCATGCTATTCGGAGTTCGATAGCTAATATATTTTAATGCCTAAAGTATTATTAAAGTAACATTTAATTTAGTTGTAAAATATTAAATTGTTACTTTAATATTAAATTTTATGGGAATGTGTGCAAATCAAAAAGGGGCGCCTAAGGGAGA
This sequence comes from Cupressus sempervirens, assembly GCA_028749045.1. Lineage (NCBI taxonomy): Eukaryota > Viridiplantae > Streptophyta > Pinopsida > Cupressales > Cupressaceae > Cupressus > Cupressus sempervirens. The sequence goes on from CM053785.1 coordinate 348,524,816, forward strand.
CATAAGTGATTATTTTATTATGTTTTATATTGTACATCTTTTATCCCACATTGCTCATGTGAGTTAAATCAACTCTTGGAGAAAGAATAAAGGGGAGCGTTAGTGGCTTCATTTGACAAGTTGAATATGAGAAGAAAATTGATGTGTGAGTTGCAGATCCGTTCTAGGCATTAGAGGATGTCTATCCTCTCTTGTGACATTCTAGATGTCATTCCCTTGGGGTTTAGCCTTTGGAATTCATTGCTATCAGCTCCATTGATAGGCAGATTGGGCGCATTTCCAGCTACAGGTGGATTATGTGTTTGCTCATATCATTTTCGCTTCTTGTCCAATGCTTATGCCATTGTGAAGGGATGATTTTATGAGGGTCTTGGACTGATTGAAGACAGATTTTACTGTAGCAGCACTGTAGCACGACACTATTCATATTACTGTAGCAACAAGAAAATTATGTTATAATGCTGGAGTAATTAGTGAGTTGAAAAGTCTGCTATGTATTTGATTTTATTAGTTGAAAATTAATATTATTTCAGCAGTAGTTCAATCTTCAGTTTGCATATTATTATAAATTCCTTGTTGTTCATGCTATGTAGTTTCAAATCTATGCAAAGACATAAAAACAAACAAACATTTTATTTCTGGAGCTATAAAGGGGTTTAAACATTTAACAGAGAAATTAAGAGTTGGATGCAAATTATTTGACTAAATTCCTATCAGCAGTTAGTTCAGTTTTTGGGCAAATTCGAGGGTGTCCATTACAACAACTACAACATTTGCCTCAAAGAAGAACAATTCGCCAGATCTTGATGTGCATCTCCTCGTCTGCCTTGACCACGGTACACAGCAAGAAATCTATTTTGACAGTGATTCTTAAAATAGCTGCCTTGCCTGTATAGTTGCAGTATAAACCTCAAGTGCCTGAATGAAAATGTCATAACAGACTGACACATCAGCACTCCCAATCTGCAAGCCTGGGAATGTAAGCCAATATTCCTGTCTTGGATTTTCTATTTTTTTCCTTTTGTGAAATCTAGATGACAATACAATGAATGTTTGAGAACTTAGTGAGTTGTAAGCCAAAGATCAGGGTCTTGGATACATTACTGATTGCATATTAGCTACCCAAGTACTTTCAATTATTTGGACCTGTGTAAGAGATTTATAACATTATGCATTAAGACAATGTACTATTTGTTGTCATTTTGTGACACGCCATTGCTCAAAATTAATTGTAATATACATATTAATTAAATAATTTGTTTCAATTCTTAAATTCGTTTCTGTCAATCCCTTATCTCCATATTGCTTATGCATTTTTATGAAACATCCAAGTGCTCATATGGGAGCGTACCATAGATAACTCTTGGGCAGCAGGTGACCTTTGTGTTTGCCAAATTTGTTGTGACTAAATCCAATTTTTTTTAGATAGAGGGTCTGAAAATCACAACCCCCAAAATTAACCCGGCCTAGGTTTATTGTTGATGGAAGTTCATGATTATGCAAAGTAAATAGAATCAAATGTGCGCCACCTCTGCTCCGTGCGCGTTGTTCCATTGTCAATGCATTTGATTAGTTCACAGGTCATTAACTACAAACTCCAGACAGTTACTGAATTGCTAGCAAGTGAACCATTTTTAGATGTATGCTTAAATTGGTGATATTTTGCAGTGAGTGTTTTGGAGCAGACGATTAAACAAAGATGAGTAAATTACACAAAGATGTAAAAGTGTGGATTTGCCCAACTATGATCATGCGATGCAAATGTGATTTGCTTTACTCATATTTCAAATGATTATACTCATTGCATTGCTCATTGTAGTAAAAAAAACTTCTCATTTTAAAATTTATAGTATTAGCCATAAATATCGTAATAGTCACTTACTACTTGTTTGGTGTTTGACTATTCCCTACTTAAGAATATTAATCAAAGAAGTAACATGACAATGACATTTATACTTTCAGAACTGTGAACCAAATAATACTCATTTTATATTTGTATCACCTTTGACTATTCTCTACTTACTGATGATGATGATACAAGTGAAGTGAAAATGACATTTTGAGCTGTGATAATTATGAACAAGTTAATAGCAAATGCATCATAGTAGAATCTACTATTTTTTAGCTTCATACTTATAAGTTGACTCTATGTTATTTACTTAATCTGATCAGCACTTGCATCCCTCTCTCTCTCTCTCTCCCTGTTTTTTGTAAAATATAACTTCTTACCTTGCTGTCTCTATTCATAGGAAATCTATTTTTGAGGAATGTTTAGTGGAAGATGGCTTAACAAAATTACAATTTTGCTTTAGAAAAATAAAAGGAGCAAGGAAGAAGAGAGATAGGGTTGTTCTAAAGTGCGAGCTGGGTCATTATGCATCAGAGATCAGGAACTCCAAGTTGGAGACACAAAGATGGCTTGGAATATTTAACACAGCAGAAGAAGTGGCCTATGCCTATGACATGGCTGCTATATCAATGAGAAGCAATAATACATACACAAAATTTGTGTATGTCAACCCTAAACCACACAATCTGTTGTCCAACTTGTCCAATATTTCATTATCACCCCTGGAAAGTATTTTACAAAAACTGAAAAAAAGGTAAAACAAATTATTGAGGTACTCTGCATTTCAAAAATCTAGGAGACTGATTCAAGCAAATGAAGACCGATTTGCAATTTCTAGTACTTCTGAACATCCTACAGAAGATATGTCATATAGAGGTGTTAGAAAACATTCCTGGGGTTACTATGTTGCAGAGATTTGGAATTCTAAAGAAGCAAAATGACTGTGGTTGGGAACTTTTGATACATAGAGGAAGCTGCAGTTGCCTATGAGATGGCTGCAATTAATATCATTACAAATTTTACGCTTATGAATTCAAAGCCACATATTTACTCCAAAAAACAACGCAGTAGTCATTTGTGTGACTTAGAAAGTAGTTATGAATTCAACAGAAATTCCTTTGAGTCAAACAATGTATTGGAAGCATCTCTATTTAACAACAATTCAATCAATTGAAAGACAGGTGGTTTGTTTCAACTACTGCAAGTAATAACAATTTTCATCATACAATGCTGGATAATGAGAAACAACATATGCCACCTGTAGTAGTGACATAGACACTACAAAACCCTCACAAATTGCAGATGTATTTACTAAGCCCTTGCCAAGAGATACATTTGAAAAGTTGAGACAGAAGTTAGGAGTTGTCTCACTTTATCATTGAAGAGTGGTCTTGCTCAAGGGGAGTATCTATTGCATTATTTTATGCCCCTTGCCAGTGTTTGCAGATTTTATCGCAAATTTGTATCAGTCATTGATGTCACAGGGGGAAAAGTACTGTTTTCTTTGTTGCAAGATGTTGCAAATGGAGATGGAGTTTCCATCAATGATAATGGGCGAGATTGCTGAGCATGTTGTCGTTGATGTCACGGGTTGATTGTCAAGGTTGTTTAGCTTTCAGAAGATTTACTAGTAGCCTGCTTGCTTGCTAGGTTAGGCTATCTGCTTGCTTGTTCAGTTGAGCTACTTGCCCGAGTGTCAACTTGAGGTGGGCGCCTGCATGTATGCTTTCAACGCATATTCTATTAGTCTAAAGTTAAAGTTTATGAATGCTCCCAACACATAATCTCTATAATGTGTGATGATGTGTTGCATGAAATTGATTCTTCCATGCCCAGTCACATATTTTGGGTGCTGTTTCTAATATGTTTGTGAGGTCTTGTATTTAGTAAGCCCATGTGTCTCTTTATATTTATCGGGAGCCGCTTGTAGTGTATCGTGTGTTTGTGCATGGCAAATGGAGGAACCTGTGCCGTTTCAAACAGCTGGGTGTGTTTTTTAATAATGGCATTTTCTTTATTCGAAACATTCTAATTTATTCTTCCTTCCTATTTTGGAGTGAGTGGCTGACAAAATTTGATTTGTGTGTTAATTGGACAGCTGTCAAAAACTGTGGGTGGAAGAACCATTTTTGTTGAAAAAGGTAAATGGATGCTATTTTGGGTTTATTTTAAAAAACAAGGCTAAGTAAGTCATGGCATGCAGGTGTGCAAAGAAATAAAAGAACCATTTTTATCGAGCAGAGATCAGAATGTCAGATTGTTATTTTGTGGAGGTATTAGACTAGTTTTTGACAGTTGTGTGGAATACAGTATTGCTGTTTTCAGACGAGAGGATATTGGTGTGAATGGAGAGGTTATTAAGGTTGTCCTACAGGACAAGGTGAACCAAGGAGATGTTTAAACGGTATGACAGGATGAAGTGCTTTGTTCCGTATCTACTCTTGTGATGTATAAGATTGAAACAACAGAGCATAGTTTTGAGCTACAACAGTCACAATATGTGTTAATATTAGTTCGAATTTGAGCAAAGAGTGGTTTAATGTACATATGGTTCGAATTGAAGTTCTTGTTTTGGAGCTATTGGTGTTTAAAAGGGAGTATTTTATTTGAGTTTTGGAAATCAGGAGACTTATAATTATCTTCTTAAGTGGAGTTCGTGTAATTTCCAAAATGACAGGAAATAAAAGTGTTGCCTAAAATCTGAAGAGTGTTGATAAATTTCAATCTATTCTAGAGTTAGTGCTTGAGCTGGGGTTGGTGGCTCAGTAGACTGGAGTTGATGCTCCAGTTCTTCAAAATTGGTGCTCACTGTTTGTAATCTAGGTTGGTGCCCATTTTTATTAACAAAAGTGATGTCATGTTTTTTTTACTAAAAAGGGGTTTCCACAAGAAATCTGGTGTATTTGTTTTTAGTTTTACGGTTGGGACCAGCTTATGTTTATATTTTTCAAGTTTATAAAATTTTAAATATCTGCAATACTGACTCACACCCTCCCTCGTAGTATTGCTTGTGTGCTTCTCAGCTGCTCCTTAAAATTTACAAACTTTTCCAGGCCCAGAAACTTGGTGAGTATATCTGCAGTTCGATCCTCAGTTGGAGCATACAGCAATCATGCTGATCTGTCTTCTACAAGCTTGCAGATGTAATGATAGATGAAGCTCACCGTGCTTGGTCTGCTCATGGAAGACAGGTTTCTTTTGGCAAGTTTGAGAACCCCTTGGTTGTCACAAAAGAGAGGTGAGGGATTTGCTTGCAGCATTTGCATATCAAAAAGTATTCTTCAAAACCAATCTGTCTCACAAGCTGCTTTAACAATTCCATGATATTCAGCTTCAGTGGAGGAAAGAGCTACTGCCTGCTGTTTCTTGCTAGTCCACTGCACCTGTGCCTAGAGTGAAGATATACCAAGATGTAGACTTCCTGTTATCAATAGAAACTACCCTTTTTAAGTCTGCTAAACCAATAAGTGTAATACCCTTCCTTATTATGTTGTGTATTGATGTGCATATATTGTGGTTTCATGGTCTTTGATGATGCGGCTCTATCTGATTGATCTATGTTTGATGTCTCAAACCTTGTTCCGCTTGGTCATAATTGATCGTTTCAGTACTTTGCTATTCAAGTTATTATTGATTATTTACGTTCTCTCTAATAATGTCCTAAATGATTATTAATTAAATAAAAAGATTTGCTGTGCGTACGTGCTGCTTCTGGCTTCACCCGTGTGAGATTTTTTTTATCATCAACGTTTTGGATCAGGATTGAGATTTTTTAATCATCAACGTTTCGGATCAGGATCGTGATCCTTATCCGAAACGTTGGTGATAAAAAAATCTCACACAGTTGAAGCCAGAAGCAGCAGGGCCACAGAGTATAATCCAAAATGTTTATGATTAAAAAAGTCTCATGCAGCTCAAACCAGAAGCAGCACGTAAGATTATCATGGACTGAGGAAATTTAAGATTTGTTGCTATTTAGTTATGGATATACATATATAAATATACATATTTAAAATACCTAAGTAATTTTACAATTTATTATTTATGACTATGATTATGAGATCATGATTTTATGTAATCCCTAGTTATTTTTGGACATTATTTTAGTATGGATCTATATTATATTTCAATTAATATTGATAAACATATTAATATTTATAATATCTTATATATTATTCAAGTTAAAAAAAAAGGATTAATTGGATTGTGTGTGTGTGTGTGTTTATGTGCCTAAAGTGTTATTACAAACTATTCTTTGATAATTATGTTTATTAGAGCTGGTGGTTGTAATGAACTGTCCCCTTGTTGGTATGGGTATATATGTGATGAACTTATATGATATAATTTTGGAAACAAGAATTGGTTATCCTGTTCAACTTCACGGAGAAGTATTCTGAAATTGGGATTGAATTTTGTGGGGAGAGGCATTGAAATCTGGGGGTGTTTTTGAATTCATTTTGGAGGGGGGGGGGATTGTGTGTTAACTTTGGGGCTTTATCTTTTGAAGATCTGTGCAATGGTATTCAGATTTCATCCATTTCTTTTCTGTGTTGTGCTTAATGGGGTTCCATTATTAGAAATTCTTGTTGGTTGAACATATGTAAGTTTGGATTGAATTTGTGCCTGCCTTATCATGTATATGAAAGTTTTTCGTTTGCGAACATACCCTGTTTGAGCGCATTGTAAATTATTCCATGCATACAGGTTTGTAAGGATGTTTCTGTGATTTTGGCATATCCTTTTTGAGTTGCTTAACACTGTTGTATGTTTATAGCTATGTTACCAGTTTGGGTTCGAAGAACCGGTTCGCTGGTATGGCAAAATTTTGAAATGGGGTTTGGGATCGTTAGTACAAAAATATTATATACATATGTATGCAACCAAGAATGAATTACGATTAGAATGCCACATAGTATCATAAAAACAACAATAACACTATAAACTTGTAAGCATAAGATCATATCTATTATCAACACCACAATATCAAATAATATCAAATCCAAGTAACATTATTTTGACTTCCAACAATTAAAACTTTATACTAAGTTTTAACCATATAATAGATTATCTAATTCTTCATCTTCTTCTCATCATCATCAAAGTCATTAGTTAATTCATAAACAATGCCAATGTCATTGGGATCGATGCACTAATGATATTCCTGCTTTCTAAGTTGTCAAATGCTTATTACTTTTTCATTGTACAGAGAACTTGTTAGTTTGTAATTATCATCCTACTTGAAAAATATTATATAAGTAGCTTGTAACTCCCTTCACCTATTGAAGATGTTGTTTAATGTTTAAAATATGATTTATCACGATATGGAGCTTTCAATTCATTCGATAGGGGTCATTATCAGCAATTGTATATAAAAATTTCACTGGAAGATATCTTGAGTGCTTGTTTAATTTGATGTAACTAATATCTGAACTTCAGCAAATTTTGTTTTGTAGTGTTAAAGATCTTTATTCAAATTCTGTAATAATAATTTTCTGCACTGAATTATAGAATGTTTCTTAGTGGAACTATACCTGATTCGACCTAAGTTTGGCTTGGAGGAACCAGCCTGCCTGAACTTCGAACCCAAGTGGAACCCAAAAAGGGAACCAGAACCAAAACCAAGGACTGGTTAGAAATTCACCTGGTTCGAAGGGCTGGGGGGAGAACTGGGTAACTAAGGTTTATAGGGAACCCATTTCATAGATGCCACATCTTTATTACTCTGGTACCTTGTAGTGTTCAATTAGGAGGGTCATTGTTAATTACAACAATGACTGGTAGCTTCAGGCCTCCTAAATGCTTCAAACCAGAATGCACCAATAGGGTTTTGTTAGAAACCACCCTAGAGTTGTACATATGATATGATTTCCAGTGACTGTATGCTGACAAAATCCTATATATTTCTGTAGCAAAATGACTAAATTATCTCTTTTATTAGCATTGCCTTATTTCCTCATGATTCCTGCATACAGTGCCTAGTTTCCGACTATGCCATTGCATAATCTTTTCAATGATTCGTTCAATAACCAGAAATATTCTGTATACCCGGCAATTTCTTCATGGTGCCTGTTGTATGGTCTAGCCTGTGTGTTTTTGTCTTCTGTTTGGATGTTTCCCTTGCATCCTGTTCAATGTGCGTACCATATGGGCAGTGACTTCCCTATGCTTGCTAGTGTCTCCTTACTCGTGAGTGTTTTGGTTGTCATTACAAAACTATGAACTCCAATTGTTTTATGTTGGCCAAGTTCCCATATCCATAATCTAACAATGGCAGGTCTGATGCATTCTGGCCCATATATACTCATACTGTTAAGATACCAAAATCGTTTTCTCTGCATTTAGTGTTGTTCATCGTTTATTGGCCTTTTAAATATCATGTATCATTTCTTCTTCTAGTCTGTCCTTAGTCCACATTAGCTGCTAGCCATCTACAGAGCGAGAACATTGGAGTATGAAATGGGTCAAACCCATGAAGAGGTGTCATGGCAACTCCTATTGCCACGATAGTTAAGTATTCTATGTGAAATACTTTGACATCAATATTTTCTTTTACATTAATATTTCCTTTGAGCAGACCCAGATCGGCCAACATTCCTGAGCAGATCCAGCATTTGAGCTTCTCACCTTATGATCTTACATCTGCATAATACTATGCAACGAGTTACTCCTGATTGCAGCCGAGCCATTGCTAGCACTTAAGATCAAAGGCATGCACATTAACTAGACATTGATCTCTGTCAATGCTAATGCAGTAGTGCCTCATCATCTAAGGCATGGACATTCAGATCCTGCACAGTTGTAGCAGATCGGACATCAACAGTGACACTCAACTTTTATTTCCTCTTGTTCAAGGATAATTCTTTGCCACAAAGTATACACTCAAAATAAAGGTTTATAATTTCCAACTGATATTTGCTGTAGAAGTCCATTGTTCTATTTGAGGCATTGACTGCCTATGAGGAAATGATTTCCTTACTTCTGTCTTCCATATGCCACTGTAATTAATATTCCAGATGTAGAGAATTTCAATACTTGTGATGTGTATAAATGTCTATTTATTTGCAGTCTGGCTCTGATACCATGTTAGTTTTCCAAGGATTGCTGCAAATGTACTAAGCACTGCCGGATTGGTATGTGTGTTCCAAATGCAACATCCTCTTAGATTTATATTGAGAATAGGAAATGAATAAACATGTCCCTTCATGGGACATATCTATTCATTAATCAGATAATTGATATAATAATATTTTTAATCATTTATATATGTTAAGTTTGTAACTATGATAATCTACAGGTCTGAATGTGCAGACCGCACTTGATCTTCTCCATCTTAAATGTCATATGAATGGCATTAAGTATATTCCTATACTCCTCTTGTGATAGGTGGCGACTTCTTAAAGGATTTTTTGATATTTAATACTAATCTAACACATTGTGTGTGTTGGTGATTAATTATTAATCATCTTGCAGATCGCCGATTTTTGGGAGAGGGTGTGTGCCGACTTAGGAAGGACATTTCCCTTTGACAGACATGCCCTTTAGTCATGATATTTAGGAAGGGTATTATTGCAGTTTGAAGGACACACAAATACATTAAGTCTGCTCCCTCAAGCAACAATATCCAATTGATTTATTGTAGAGATAAAACTACTTTCAGATCAAAATAAAGGTTGACAACTACTCCATACTTTAGAATTTTAAGAAGTTCATTTTCAGCAATAAAGGATAGATTACAAGTCTGATCAGAGGCACAAAATTTGCAGAAATTTTACATGGTATCAGAGCTTTGGTAGTCGAACCTAGGCTCTGCAAAATTCAGTAATTAGACTTTATATATATCTAGCAACTATCTCCTATCTTCAATGGCATACACAATCAGACCCAAGGACAGGTTTGATGGGAAAGAACACTTTGATGCCTGGAAATTCAAAATCATGATGATTCTTGAAGAGAATGATGTAAAACAATTTGTTGATAAAGCATCCAAACAACCTCCAGTTGAACCTCATAAATCTATCTGGAGCAAAGGAAATAGGAAAGCAATTCAAATCATATTAGATGGAGTAAAAAATGATATTGTACCTATGCTTACAAAACATCATACAACATTTGATATGATGAATGCATTACTAAATGCATATGAGGTCAATAATGCAACTAGGGTTCTCACATTGAAAAGGCAACTAAATCACATTCAAATAAAGAAAGGAGAATCAATGAATTCTTACTTCCTAAGGGTTGTAGGCATTAGAGATGAACTATCAAGTATAGGAACCATTGTCAATGACACAAAACTAACACTAATGGGGATAGATGGATTACCAGATTCATGGGAAACTTTTGCATAAGGAATAAGTGCCAGAGATAAGCTTCCTGACTTCAACAGACTTAAGGGCGATTGTCTTCAAGAAGAATCCACAAAATTAAAGACATGAGGGAAACTGAAAACAAAAGATGAAGAACTTCATGTTTTTAATACAAACTCTTATAAGGGCAAGAAGAAGCATTTCAAGAAGAAAAAGGGAAATCAAAAGAATGGAAAACCCAAGAAAGATTTATGCAAAATAAAGTGTTTCAAATGTGAAAAGTCTGGACACTACAAATCTAATTGTCCTGAGAATTCTAAACAACAAGTGAACTGTACAAGTGTTACTAGAGAAGAAGGTAATTATGATCCTGAGAATCGTGTATTATATTCGTCACTATCAAATGAAATATCAAATAAAGCATGGGTAATTGATATTGGATCTTCTAGACATATAATAGGATACAAAGAAGCACTAGACTCTATTTGAGAAAAGGTCAATGGCGAAGTTACCATTGCTGATAATTCAACACATCTCGTCGAAGGAATTGGAAATTGCACCTTGAGACAAAAATTTGGAAATTCTCTTCTTCTCAAAGGTGTACTACGTACCAGGAATTAAAAGAAATCTAATCTCAATTACAACACTTGAAGATGATGGGCATAATGTTGCATTTGTGGACGACAAAGTAATCACTTGGGCAAAGAACTCTTCAATCAAGAAAGCAAAGTTGATTGGTCAGAGAAAAGGATATTTGTATGAATTGAATTCAGAATTTAGTCGACCTATTCAAGCCTTAATTCATGAAGCTGAAGACAAATGAAATTTGGCACAGAAGATTAGGGCATCTAAACTTCAAAACCTTATCAACTATGGAGAAGATGGTTACTGGTTTACTTAAACCCAATAAAGACCACTCAAGCATATGCAAAGGGTGCGCACTGTGTAAGAACATCAGAAGTCCATTTCATGATAGCACTAGAAAAACAAATAATGTTTTAGAATTAATTCATTCAGATTTATGTGGACCTATGTCTGTTCCTTCTCTTGGAGGATTCTAGTACTATATTTTGTTCATAGATGACTTCTCTAGGAAAAATGGATTTACTTCTTAAAATGCAAAGAATCACAAGAAATCCTAAAGAGATTTAGGGTCCGTTTGGTTTGTGGAATTTAAAAAACTTGGATTTCTACAAACCTTGGTTTAGCCAAATCAAGGTTTTGCAAATCTTCATTCCGATTTTTGGGATTTTACTTAAACCGTTTGTTTCACTCGGATGATGCATGTGAAGACACATTTTTATGCGAAAGCTTGGACAAATTTCAAAAAGTATTCAAATCTATTGTTTTTACACTCCTTAAAAAACATAATCAAGTTTTGATTTTCAATTCCTACTTGCTAGTAGGAAGTTGGGAAACTTGGTTTTCAGGCAAAATTGGAAGTCCTGTATGCTAATTTCGTTTTGCCAATTTTGCAACAAACGCAAAAATTTTCAAATCCGGATTTTGAAAAAGCCAATTCCTGTCATCTTCCAAGAACTAAACGGACCCTCAAAGAATTAAAAACATTAACTGCAACTTATCATGACATAAAATTAAAACTCTTAGAATTGATAATGGAGGGGAATACACCTCAAATTTGTTTAAAAGGTTTTGTAAAGAAATAGGAATTAAGAGGGAGTACACCGTTTCTTGTAATCCAGAACAAAACGGGGTAGCAGAAAGAAAAAATAGAACAATTATAGAAGCTGCTAGAGCTATGATATTTGATTAAAATCTAGAATATTATCTTTGGGCAGAAGCCTCTTGTACTGCTGTTTATATTCAAAACAGAAGCCCTCACTCTTACCTTAGAGATAAAACTCCAGAAGAAGTTTTTACTAAGGTCAAACCCAATATAACTCATCTTAGGATTTTTGGGTGCCCTGTATATATCCATATTCCAAAAGAAAAGAGAATCAAGTTAGAACCCTTTGGGAGGAAAGGTATTTTTGTAGGGTATAGTGAAACATCTAAGGCATATAGGATTTTCATACTTGGACAGAAAACTATTGAACTTAGTAGGGATGTAATTTTTGAAGAAGATCTAGCATTCAAAAGAGCCCTAAGTTTTGAAGAACCTTCTTCTTTACCCAGTTTTGAAAGAAATACTGAGTCTGAGTCTCAGAGGGAGAACATAGAAGAAATTGAAGACAAAATTCAAAATCTAAATCTTGAAGAAATTCAAAATTTAAAGAAAAGACCACTTTGGGCTATCAAACCAGTAGAGGAAGCACAAGACTTTGTTGCACCATCTGGAATAGTCAGAGAAAGCAAAAGACCTAAAATATTTTCTAGTCATACAACAAACATGAATGATCTGTCCAAAACAAAACCAACCAATCCTTCAGATTCTATTATACATTCAGCCTGGAATGAAGCTATGACAGAAGAATACCAATCTATTATGAAGAATGATGTTTGGGAAATTGTTCCAAGACCTAAAGGAAAATCAGTTGTTTCTTCCAAGTGGATATTCAAAATAAAGCATGCTGCTGACGGTAGCATTGAGAAGTATAAAGCTAGATTTGTAGCTAGAGGATTTTCTCAGAAAGAAGGTATTGATTATAAAGAAACTTTTGCTTTTGTTGCCAGATATACCTCTGTAAGAGCAGTCCTAGCAATTGCAGCATCGAAGGGATGGAAAGTACATCAGATGGATGTAAAAAGAACATTCCTAAATGGAAAGATTATAGAAGAAGTATATCTGGAGCAACTTGAAGGATTTGAAACTCATGATCCTAATTTTATTTGTCAAGCTATTGACTGTTATGGGCTCCACCATTTGTATTCATTATTTAAGAGGTGATGATCTCTAAGATAATGAACACTTGTATAAAAGACATTATGAGAGATGACGATCTCTTAGATAATGTGCTAAACAGTAGAGTTCTACTGTAAGATCTAGATGAGTTCAAGATCATATTGTGATGTAGACATTGCTATGTTTACGAGTCACAATTTGGATAAATGAAGAATTTTATTATTCTTTGGAGTTTATCCTGTGTTCTAGTAGATCTTAACTCAAGATCATGTTGTGATATAGGAATACCAGTATCTATGAGTCACAACTTGGATAAATGAAGAACTTAAATTATTCTTTAGATTTATCTTGTATATTATCACTAGTAGCAGTGATTTGTCATATCACAGGTTTGGTAATATGACATTGTATCATATGTTCTATGATGCCACATGCCAAGAAGATTCAGATAGATATAGAGTATCAATTCTTGCTTGTTCATCTTTATTGATGTTGTTAGATATGATATCTCTCAGTATGATTATCAAATTAAGAGGGAGTGTTAAGTTTGTAACTATGATAATCTACAGGTCTAAATGTGCAGACCGCACTTGATCTTCTCCATCTTAAATATCATATGAATGGCATTAAGTATATTCCTATACTCCTCTTATGATAGGCGGCGACTTCTTAAAGGATTGTTTGATATTTAATACTAATCTAACACATTGTGTTGGTGATTAATTATTAATCATCTTACAGATCGCCGATTTCTGGGAGAGGGTGTGTGCCGACTTAGGAAGGGACATGCCCTTTAGTCATGATATTTAGGAAGGGTATTATTGCAGTTTGAAGGATACACAAATACATTAAGTTTGCTCCTTCAAGCAACAATATCCAGTTGATTTATTGCAGAGATAAAACTACTTTCAGATCAGAATAAAGGTTGACAACTACTCCATACTTCAGAATTTTAAGTTCATTTTCAGCAATAAAGGATAGATTACAAATCTGATCAGAGGTACAGAATTTGCAGAAACTTTACAATATATATATATATATATATATATATATATATATAAATTTCTCTCCTATATTTAAATTTAAATTTTATCTCATATAATTATATATATGTTTATTTGACAGAAGCTATCAAATATCAACACAAACAACCACCACAGCCTCAACAACATCTTTGTTTCCAGCTCGAAAGAAACCAACCACCACCATTGCTGTTTCTAGCTCAAAGAAAGGCTCCACAAAATATTTCTTCATGGTTTGCCCTCGCAATGTCGGTTGAAGAACCACACAACTGTTTTGCAAAAGAAAATGATTCATTTGAAACCATAATGAATATGTAATCTCACATCAAAACAATACAAACGATGAAGTCAGCCCCGTGACCAAGCACCAATTGACACTTTCAAAACTATTGACCACTATAATAAATGTGTCAAATAAAATGATGCCAATTACCTTTAAAAAGTTTCAGTAATCAAGTATATTCCGTACATTGAGATGCCGACCATTACAAGGATCATGCACAATGATTATAATGCCCATGGTCAAAGGGTACCAATCTTTGCTCACTGATTTAATCAAATGCTTTTATCATACCACTGAACTTAATCAAATTTAATGTTAATTTTTTTCATTTGCAAAGTCTTCAAAACATAATCATTTAACGTTTGGAGGTCATGATTACTATGAGAATTTTTATCTCTCATATTTACACCTTGATTTGAAATATACACACCTGATAAGTTATATGCACTAACTTACTAGTGACTTATATATTTTAAGATATAATAGGAGGTCAATGGTTTGTCAATGAAAGTTGATAAGACATTAATTGCTTATTCTAAATAGGAATACGTGCCATTGACAACTGTTGCAAATAAGATAAATATTAAATAGATTATCAAATAGCAAGAGTACAAATAAAGAAATCAAGTGTCATGATAACTATATCAATGAGAAATTGTTTGACCAATTACAAATCAAGAGGACCGGTTGAAGAGATATATTAATACAACTACTAATTTGTGAATACCAACATATGCATGTACCAATCTGTTCAGGATCAAACTGCTATGAAAAACTATTGATGAGCTATCATAGAACCCTGTAAGTTATCACTGTTATACTTCATAAACCATATGTTTTGCCAAATCATATGCCAAAATGGATGGACATAAGTATACTAGTTTGAAAAAGAACTGAAACCAAATCATGCTGTCATATACATGTATGGACTGAAAGCAAAGTATTCCCTGTGCCAAAGGTGTTTGCCCAAACTGATAATGGTATGTCAAAGCATATTAAAGGCAAGTGTGATCAAAGCAAACTGACTTAAGTGTCACCATACCACACCAACTGAAGTGTGGCCATACCATACCAATTGAAAACCTGAAATGAATACTTGTAATCAAGTGCCTTTGTGTGTATTTGACATCAAGGGCAACAATTGAGGACCAACTGAGGGCAACAAATATATTACATACTATCGTTTTATTTTGAAAGTAATAAGTTGTTGTTGTTAATCAACATCATGCTTTACATTTAGATTTTCTTATTCATCTTTTGGATCTATAAGGAATCATGAATATTTATATGTAATTTTTGATAGACTACCCTTAGGAGTGACATATTTAAGGTGATTGATATTTTGTTTATTATCATATGTTAATTTTTTTACATGAAGTTAGTAATTATATGTATGATAGTGTTTCTTGAATAGAAGCTTAATATTATTAAAGATATGATAACTAATTGTTTATTTGAGGATCTCCATTTGTACTTTGTATGGTTTTATGTTTCTTTCGTTCTGATTTTCCTCATAATAACCAGAGGTGAGGGATGTTCTTATTCCATCGATTTGGATGATTAAATTTGTTGATTTTATGGAGATTTTTTGTGCAATTGATGTTGAGGGGATCCCAGTTATGCCCCAATTTTATTTGTTGAAGGAATTTCATATTGTGATATATGCATTAACCTTAGTGGTTTGGGGCGTTGGATATTTGATTTAAGCTTTTGGGGAACTTTGAGGGGTTGATTCCTATATGTATTTGTTTTTGATGTCCTCCTTGATTTGATGGTCACATGTGGAACCTATTGACGTTTGAGTTGTTGAGCTCTTTTGTTTTCAAGTTTTATTGGGGGGGGGTTTCTATGAACATGGATAGGAGAGTGGCTTGCAATAGGGTTGGGGCCTGAATTGGTTGCTAGTTTAACATATTGTGGAGTTCTAATCAAGTGATACCTTATTAAAATGAACTGGGTTGGGTTTATAGATTAGTCGAGATAAATGAGTTCCTCACTCATGGCCATGAAAAGTCTTGTATGGACCATGATGATGTTATTTGTTGATTTTATGGAGTTTTTTGTGCAATTGATGTTAAGGGGATCCTAGTTATGCCCTAGGTTGATTTGTTGAAGGAATATCATATTGTGATATGTGCTAACCTTAGTGTTTTGGGGCATTGGATATTTGATTTAAGCTTTTGGGGAACTTTGAGGAGTTGATGCCTATATGAATTTGTTTTTGATGTCCTCCTTGATTTGATGGTCACATGTGGATCCTATTGGTGTTTGAGTTGTTGAGCTCTTTTGTTTTTGAGTTTTATTGGGGAGGGTTTTCTATGAACATGGCTAGGAGAGTGGCTTACAATAGGGTTGGGGCCCGAATTGGTTGCCAAGTTAACATGTTGTGGAGTTCTAAACAAGTGATAACTTATTAAAATGAACTGGGTTAGGTTTACAAATTAGTCAAGATAAATGAGTTTCTTCACCCATGGGCATGAAAAGTCCTGTGCAGCACATGGATGGGTTGGACAAGGCTCAATGATCTATGTGGCACTCATTGTCAAATCAACTTCCTTGTCCTTATGAAAGATCATTGGTTCCACATGAAAGATCATTGGCTCCACATGACTTACTTCTTATTGTAAGTCACAAGTAAGGGATGCACTCTTAATGTTCATTTGATGGGCGTTACATCCAAATTGTGCTAAAATGGTGAGGACAAGCCGAATGGTACTCATTTTGGCTGTGGGAGCAAAAGTCTCCTCATAATCAATGCCCTCTTTTTGTGAGAACCCTCTAGCAACTAGCCGAACCTTCTATTTATGAAGGGTTTACTCGATAAACCCATTTGAAGCCAATGGGCTTCTTCCCAGATGGAAGATCATAAATGACACAAGTGCTGTTGTTTAGAAGACTGCGGTATTCTGCTTCCATATCTTGTTTCCACTTAGCTATACGTTTAGCCTCTGAATAGGATTGAGGCTCATAAACACTATGGGACATAAGGAAAAATTTAGTGTTTATTATTATTTGCTCTTATTTCTAGACGATCTATCCTCAATGGGCACATCATCATGAATATCACTTATGGTCTTGGCCCACCATTTCAGCCAGAGAGTTGAAGAACCAACATCTGATTGAGGACCAACTGGACCTAGATTGGTTGGAAGAGGCTCATGATGTAGATCAACAAGTTCCTGGGAAAAGTTGGGTGGTGCAATATCATGCCTAGGAGTCTCAACAACTTCAAAAATAATAGTATACTCTACTACAAAAATAACTGAATCAGTGAATGGTGTTTAATCAGTGAAGAAATCTCGACAGTGAGTAAAGTGCTGAGAAGCACTTGAGTTGATATACCAAGCAAACGATATGATGTAATCTGGTGGCCTAGTGATCTCAATATGCTCTTCTAAATTGGCCTTCTATTGAGACCTTTCATGCTTCGTCTATTCAGAAGCCAAACGATGCCAGCAATCCTTCTTATGTGACCATACTTGTGGCAATGATTGCACTAAATGTTCTGCTTTGAGCTGTCCTGGAATCAACCTGAGCCTTTTTCCTGAGAGAATTGATTCTTTCTTTTGTCTTGAGCAAAAGAATTTGTTGTGAAGGCTTGTTCCATGGAGGACAATTTAGCAACGCTATCGAACTGCTCTCCATCTACTTGGTTGCAGAAGTTTGGTGCAAAGAACTGGAAACTTCAAGTCAAAATTAGTTGAGGTAATGTTGAGTGTCTCAATAAAGTGCTCATAAGACTTAGATAGACTTTTCAGAGTGATTATTCCCATGTCCTCTTCCTCCATTGTCAGATCAATCACCTCTAACTGAACACAAATGTCCTTGATTTTTGTTAGATGTTCTTGTAGGGACATTTTCTCATCCATCATAATTGAGAAAGGCATGTTCTTGAGAAAAATGTGTGGCTCTTATTAGATGTTTTGTGTAGGCTCTTCAAGTAATTCTATATTTAAACAACTATCTTGTCTGAAAAAACCTGAGGCAGCTGCTCAGCAGTAACTGACAAATTAATGAGCATCACAACTTCCCAATTCTTTTAATCAAATTATTCTTGTTGTGGACCTGTAGTGTAGGATGAATAGACTTGCTGAGAACAATCTCTTCAAGGCAGTGATATTAAAAAATCATCATCATTTGCTATTTCTGGACCTGTAGTGTAGGATGAGTAGACTTGCTGAGAACAATCTCTTCAAGGCAGTGATATTAAAAAAATCATCATCATACTTTTTGAGGCACAAAATGAGGTATACAAAGAAGGCTGATTGTACAAAACTTGATGCATGAATCCCAGTGAACATAAAACGACAGCTTGAGCCACAAATTTTGAGACAATATTGTCTACTAGCACAATTCCCAATGCACAAAAATAAGTCCTAGCTGCAAGTACTGAGACCTAGAAACTCTAGGTCGTGCTAGAATTTGAGATTAGTAGAGGGTAAGAGGTAAACGCTAACCATAGAAAATGGCCCAAATTCCAAAAAAAATCCAAAATCAATTGAAGCTTGACAAACCCCAGCCATGTAGAAAAATGGCTTACAATAACCCATTTGTGCATACTGAAAATCACGAACCTGTCTGTGTGAATGTAGGAATTGCAAGCATGGATCTGAGCAGACAAAGATGTGTACACATTCCATTTGCATGGAGTAAAGGAGTAAAGTGCACAATAAAACTCTGAGCATACACGTAGGCTGCAAAAAAAATAAAAAATCTTGTTGCTGTTTGTGTTTGCAAACACTGAAAAGAATATTTTCTGCATGCGGGCCACGAGATGCAACAAAAAGCTTTCACAAAAACATCTTTCGTGAAGCCCACAAGTTGCAGGTCTGCAAAAAGAATATTCCTCTGAAAAATTGTGCTGGTAAAAACATGATCACATTGATGACCTTTTACAGCTGCACAAGAACAATCTTTGTAGAAGAGACACAACGACTTTTGAACCATTGACCTTTGAAAAATTTTCACTTAAAAAATTTGATGGAATTTTTAGAGTGACAATTCATTTTTCAAAAAACCCTTACCACGCTGATATCATGCTTTAATGGTAACATAGGACATGGGTTTTGTTTTCTAAAGAATTAATTTTAATGTCCCGAACTCAAAGCAGTAACATAGCATTTTGTAATTTTAATGGTGATTATTTCCTGTCCATTACGTGATATGTTTATGATATGTTATCATTGGTAAAATGAAAGGTGTAGTTTAAGATCCAAAGTCTCATTTTGCAGCTAAACTTGAAATGGAAGATTTTGGTGCTACTAAACATATTCTTGGGATGAAAATTAGAAGAGGTAGAATGAATAGAAAACTGTGGCTAGGCCAGAGTAGGTAAGTGAATTTAGTTTTACAGATGTAGGTATGTGAATTCAGTTCAGAGTTTTAACATGCAGAATTATAGACCATTCTGTGTTCCTTTTATATTGGAACGAAGTTTTTGCTTCAGATTGCCCTACATCCTCATTGGAGATTGAAGACACTAGTAGAGGGCCTTATCAAAGTGTATGATGTATGCCATGATCTGCAATAGACCAAATAATACCCTGGCCCCAAACAATGAGAGTTCTTTTGAGACACAGGTCTTATCTCTCCATTAAGATGCAGTTAAAAGAGCCTTCAGATATTTCCCTTGATATTGATAGTTATGTGGATTCATACTAGGCAGGTGATGTTTTATGTGTTTATTTAATGGTGTAATAGTTGGATGAATAAGTAAAAAATTGCTTTGTCCATTACTAAAGTTGAGTATATGATAACAACTCACACTTGTAACGAAGTAATTTGGTTTAAGAGATTGTTTTCAGATATTGAAATAAAACAAGGTGTGTTGGCAGTTTATTGTGATAGAACGTGATCTGCTTGCTAACTAAGGACTTTATATTTCATGCTTGGATCAAGCACATTGATGTTTAGTATCACTTTGTCAGAGATATGGCTGAGAACTACAGGGTGAAGCTGGTCAAGTTAGAGACTTTGAAGCTGATTATTTAACTAAGGCTGGGATTACAGGTAAGTTTAGATGGGTTTGGAGTTTATGGGACTCTTAGCTACTAGCAATTAAAACATGATGTTACCCTTCCAATGCTCTTGCAAGGTGTCAACAAGTGGTGGAGTATTAGTTTAGATGATGTCTCAACCTTGTGATTATAAAACCTTACCATTGATAAAACCAGCATGAGAGGTTGCACAAGTGCTGAGGGAAACCTTATTGAGTGACCCAAAGTGGCTTAAATAAATCTGAGACAAGAAATGCTTAATTTTTATTATTATTAGATTAAAAAACTTAAATAGATCTAAGACAAGAAATGCTTGATTTGGTAGTTGCTTATTATGATTAGTTTTCCTACCTGTTAACTGAAGTTTATCACAAGTCGTACTAGCTCTTTTGCACTGTATATTTTCACTGTTCTAAAACACAACAGAGTTATATGTTTCTTTATAGAAAAGATTTGCAGGGCTTATGGTGTGTGCCGGAATCTTCCACTTCATGGTTGGTTTTGAGTTTCACATATGCTTTTTCATTGATAATTTAGAATTTTAAAGCTGTGTTACTAGTATGTCAGGGGAATACCTGCAATTAGGTCTGAATTGTACCCTGTTCAGGTACGGGTCCTGTATGTGAGGGGATTCGGCCAAGGTGTCGTGAGAAGCCTATGGATTCATCCAGACAAATCTGTGATAATAAGCTTTTTAAACATTTTATAAAAACTTGGCACAGGCTGTTACAGATAGTGGGGTAATGACTCACACAAGCTGTCACTGAGAAGGATATAAATGGAAGCCATGGGGGAGATAATAAGCACAACAGAGAATATATTCCATCTAGTCCTACAGCAGCGTATGGAATACGTTCTATACAGTGTTGTCTGGATTATAATAACCAGATCATATAGAAGAGTCCCCATGAATAACTAATGGCAGGGTTTTCCAGCAACCAGCAGCTGCTTGCTACGAGTGCTCTGATCTAGAATGAATTTTGTTGAAGTTATTCTGGCATGGAGGAAGGGCCCATCGTATTAGTTACTTTTGAATGAGGCTACTATCCTGACAATATAGAATAGTATTATTTAATTCTAATATTAATCTGTATTATGCTGTAGAAATCCCTCACTATTTTGAGTTAATCCTTGTTTAAGCTCTCGAGAGTCGATTAAAATCATGTAGTTTCCACAGTCCATGAAGATTTCTAGTAGATTTCTGGATTACACTGCAGGCTTTTTTCATCAATGTTTCAGATCAACTATATGAACCATCATCAATGTTTCAGATCAACTATATGAACCATCATCAGGATGAAAGTTAGAGAGCAATGAGATAAGTGGCAGAGAGAAAACTAAATTGGAGGTAGAGGGTTCTAGTAAGTAGGAAGGAATCAGAGAAGAAAACAAGTAAATTTAAATAAACAACAAAGTTAAATAAGTCAAGAGACTAGAAAGCAGTTAAATCTAGTATTTAGTATAGCAAGAACATTAACTAGTGTACATATAGTATAACAAGAGTTGATACCCCAATATATCACGCTAATTAAAAATAACAATATAGTACTATTTATTAATACAAATTAAAATTTTTGTATAAGGTTGAGAAATATTTCACATAACTAGGAAACATGTAGATTGCTATAACGGTTATGTTATTAGACTACAAGAACATTACACTAGTATACATATAGTATAACAAGAGTTGATCCCCAATATATCACGCTAATTAAAAATAACAATATATTAGTATTTATTAATACAAATTAAATTTTTTGTATAAGGTCGAGAAATATTTCACATAACTGGGAAACATGTAGATTGCTTTAACGGTTATGTTATTAGACTACAAATATTCATGATTTTTATTTGCTTGTGTATGGGCAGAATTAAAATTAACCTTATCCCCAATTTTTTTAATCCAAACTACCAAACTGGAACTGGATTCCGAGCCAGGATCAGTAACGTAGATTCAAAGGAATGATCTTATATGTGTATGCTTGAAAACTTGGTGGAATCTTTACGGTCCTGTAACTGACGAAGTTTCACTTCAAATATTTTACAGAAAGATTTTTCGAACTAAAAGGCCAATCATTGTAGAAACTTTTTCCGTCGCAAATTTTAGCTGCTTATTGCACCCATGTTTTAAATTAAAGGTGTATGTTTTATATTCAGTTTCTTTTTTTTAAAGATCTCGACTGCCTTAGCTGTCTTGTTCATGTATTGATTTTAGCTTTACTGTAGTTGAATTTTATGTAGAATCTTTATACTAATACTCTGATTGCTCTCAGCTCACTTGCAGTAGGCATTTACAATGCCACTGGCCTAGTGTTTTATCTGCTTTATTCTAATCTTGCGATGTAAAAATACTTTCTAGCATGCCTTTTCTTGACTGGCAATAAGATATGTAATAGATGGCATATAACATTCTGTTCTACAATACATCCATGTTTGTATCCTTTTGGGCCCATTTGGTTGCTGGAATAGGACTGGAATAGGAAGAGAAAATTAGAATATGTTTTATATTCGCCGTTTGGTATGGTCAATCAGAATTGGGAATAAGAAGACATATTCCAATTTTGTTCCTAAAATGAGCATATGTCTATGCCAAAAAATAGTTGTAATTGGAATAGGCCATTCCTATTCTCAATCTGATTTATTTAAAAAAAAAAAAATTAATAATTTTTTTAAAAATAATTTTTAATTTTTTTTTTCAACATTTTTAAAATTATATCTATTTGTTTAAAAAAAAGTAATAAATAGAATAAAAATGAAAATAAATTAACCTTTTTATCATTATTGAAAAAATTTAAAAAAAAAAAAAAAATTGGAGCGAAATTTTTTTTAAAATGCAAAACTTAACCTTATCCCTATTCCATTTTTGTACAACCAAACAATGGATTAACATATTCTCAATTGAATTCTAAGTGAACCAAACATGATTGGAATTGCCCTTTTCTATTCCCATTCTCCATTTCCATTCCCATTCCCATTCCATTTTTCTATTCAAATTTTCAATTCCTATGCCAGCAACCAAATGGTTTGTGAATGTCATTAATAACAATCTTAAAAATCTATTCAGATGACTATTCTCTTTCCAAAATCTCTGTAGTTAAACATTCATTTTACAAAATCTCAAGTCTTGTAAAATGACTAAATCACTCTGTAAAATCTCTGTAGCTAAATACCCATTTTTTTGTATGCATAATCTTTCTCAAGTACAAGAATTTGATCTAGTGTTATTGGAGATGCAGGAACAATATGGAGGGTATATGGTGGCGTTTGCTGGACATAAATATGCGGCAAGATCTGTTCCACATTTTGTTGCCGACTCAAATATCATTATTACAAGCTTCACATTGGTATTTAAGCTTATCTATTAAAGCTGGATATCGTAAATTTGTTTTAAGGGTAAGTTTAACAATTCTGGAATTTCCTTTTATCAGGCACTTGAGTTCAACAAAGGGAGACTGCAAAATTTATACTGGAAAGCAGACAGCTGCGATTCTTGCGGTGGAAATACAACATTTGTCTGTTATAAGAAGCAAGCCTGTGCAGTTAGACTTTCTAGTTGCAAAAACAAGGGAGGTTCAGTTGATTGCAGTCTCGGCATACAAGTAGCCTTTTCAGGCACAGATAAGCATGATGCAGTGTTGAATTCCTGGTATGAAGTAAGCAATTTGAGGCAATATTCTTTGTATGGTTTGTACTCAAATCTGAAAGGTTCCCTTACAAGTCAGTTCAACAATTTCTTCTAAGTTTTTCGAAGGCGTTATTCTTGTATACTTTGTATTAAAATCTTGTAAAGTTCCCTTACAAGTTTAGGACAAGTTCTACTAAGATTTAAAAGCTGCCGATGGCTCTCTTCATTGTTGAAAATAAACTAAAGAAGCAGCTCTGAATGCTTTCTCTAACTGGAACAAGTCATATGTTGTTCACTGAAATGCGCTCATAGATAAGATGACTAGTTGATTGTTGGAGATGTGCAACTCTCCTATTCACACATCTATAATTATTCAGTTTGATTGTTTGTTGTGCCTCACTTGTATGATTTTTCATTGATATTTTATGCAACACCAGAAGCCATTATTATGGAGTTTAACAAAGGACCTAACAGGGTACAACTTGCAGGTCTATTTTATTATTTGTATGATGTTTATTATGGACTATTGTGTGCTCATTCCGGTCTGGTCTAGGAATAGTAAGCATGCATTAGTTCAAATACTTTGAGTTTATCGTGGTTATCAGCTTGTGTAAAATAAATTATAATAGCTTATTTGTTATACATGTTATATATTGCTGCCAACTTGAATTGATTGTGTGCATTTTGAAAGAACCTTTGATTTTCTTGAAGCGTTACTTTGGGCGAACCAATAATTTCTCAAAAAGAATTGTCAATTATTCCTTTAAGCATTGAAGTTGCAGGTTGATCCTATATGCTAATTTTACCATTACCATTACCTTTCGCAAGCATTACCCTTAAAAAACATAGAAAAATGAAAGGAAGAGCAAGAAGAACACATGTTTCAAATTAATTATAATGAAAATGATAGATGGAGCTAAAAATATGCGCCGAGATAAAATGGTGCTAATTTAGTAAGTTTTTTTTCGATCCTTAAATCTAAGTTAAGAATATTTAGTGTAAGTCAAAATCTTGATATTTGTTGATATTAAGAAACACATTTAAATAGTTTTACCCAGATTAATACGCTTAAGAAACACATTTAAATAGTTTTACTCAGATTGATACGCGGTGACAATGAATTAGATTAAGAAATACATCTAAGATAAAAAAAATTGAAATCAATGCATATTAACAAATCCCTTAAATTAATACATTGAATTGCTTCAAATGAAATAGGACAATAGTTACGACCTAATGTGTCGTAGTAAGGAGCTAACAATATATACCACAAAGTAGTTTAGGATAACCTGAAAGTGTAGTTCAATGCTATTTAAATGTTTTTGCTTCAATAAGGTTTTTGTAAGCCCGAATTATGAGACGTTTAAATATTAAATGAATTTATGATATTTGTTGGGTTCAAGAAATACATCTTTGCTTAAAATCCATTCCACCAAGACACTGATTTGCTTTAAGAGAATAAAAACAATTTAGTTCAAACTGAATTTAGAATTTGTTTCAAGACACTGGTTTGCTTTAAGAGAATAAAAGCAATTTAGTTCAAACTGAATTTAGAATTTGTTTAATTTTTTCTCAGCATACATCATTCATTACAAGAACTTCCAAGTTTTCAAGATCAAATGGTCTAATGGTGGGGCTTAATAATAGTAATGGTTGTTGAATGTGGGTTTGTCTTCTTAATATTCATATTCATTTTTGGAAGAGTTCTTATTTTGAGGTTGAGAGTCCTAGGCTTTTTTGGCCATTAACAACTCTATTGGCTGGTTTCTAAGGGTGGATGAGGTAACAAACATTTTGTGTATCTCTACATTAGCTTGCATTTTGGTTGACATTGACATCCCAATACCTCTTCCAAAAGATGTGGTTCTCATGGTTGTGGATAGGCATGGACTCAAGTGTTGGATTAGGAGGGTCTCCCTTTTTATTTGTCATCGACGCTGTAGTGTCTGCCCCTGGCTCGCATTTTGTTATCATTGTTGAACTCTTTTGGAGCTAGTTTCATGTTGATGGTTAGCAACATTGTTTTGAGACTATTAGATATTGTGCTATGGATTCAGTTTATTATGTGATGAGATCACTTAGATTTTACATTTCATGTATGCATGATGATTATTTTCAGTGTTTGCAATTATTAATGATGATTAGTAAAATGATTTATTATCATATGTGTTTTTTTATGGATACTTACCTTATACTTGCATGTGTATGGTGTGCGTGTTTGTTCTTATGTATGGTGTGTCTGACGTGGTTAAGGAAGGGAGTTGTAGTCACCTGCTAGTTGGGATCTACACGATGCACCACTTCCTGCCATTGCTTGTTTAGTTAGTATATATTGTGCTTGTACATGCATGGTTTTTATGCAAGTTGCAGGTACCGGGTATCGACTTCCTTGAATTGCCAGGATGAGCGTACTTTATCACATTATCTCAATAATAAGAGAGGGGAGATAATTCTCAAGTCCAAATCCCAACCATTTAAGCCATTTGTTCTAATTGAAAATTAGGACAAGTATCTGAGTTGAGTACCCTCTGAATACGTTGGATGACGTAATTTGTGATATTAACCATTAGTCTGATTTTGTATATATTTTGGCTATGATGGATTTTCATATTTTATTCTTGTGAGTCTTTAGTGTATTTTCTATTAATTAAGCCTAATTAAAAGATTTAATTAATGGTTTAATTAAATGAAAAATTAATATGGTATTTAATATTTATTTTATTTAATTAATTAAGAAATTAATTAAATAAAATAATTAAATTTGAAAATAAAAGTTATAATATTAAATTTGGAATGTGAGAATATTTATTTTAATAATAATATATTTGGAGTTCATTTTTAAATAAATGACTAAATAATATTATTATTAAAGCTAATAAATATTTTAGCAATTAAGTTTTGGAAAACAAAATTTAAAAGTGAAAAATATATTTAAAATTATTAAAAGATTCTAAATCTCACGTGCTTAAAATATAAATATATTAAGACTTAAAAAGTGGAATTATTAAAGTTAGTGCATGAGATTTAATAAATAAATAAATTAAATTGAAAAGAGTAAAGTAAATATTAAATTAATTATTGTGCATTATTTTAATGTTTGATCACATAGGAGTTGGCAAATTCTCGAGAGTTGTCATGTAGACAACACAGGGGTTTGCACTCTAAGAATGCATAAGTTGTCTACACTTAAGAGTTAGCATTTTATTTGAGCACATGATGTCTACAACCTTAAGACTCATCTAGAAGGTTGGAGAAGACTCATGCTTGGTTGTCATGCTTATCTTCTAATTATTTTTAGACACACTCTAGATGCATATTAGAGGCCTTTAAATAGAGGCTCTCCTAGTGTGTTTGGACAAGCTTAATGGAAGCTACAAGCTACAAGCTTCAAGCTAAAAATGGAAGCTTCAAGCTTACATGCTCATATGCTTCTTAATGCTCATATGTTTCTACATGCTCATATATTTTTACATGCTCATATGCTTCTATATGCTTCCATGCTTCTTCTAGCACTTCTAGTCACTTGGAGGATTCAGATGGCTTGGATCTTGGAGGATTTGCGAATGTTGGAGAAGGAAGAGATTTTCTATGGACTTTTGAGGCATGACAAATTAGCATCAGTGTCTAGGTGCACTCGTGATAATCACATAATTTATTTGCATTCTTTCTTTCTCTTCCTATCTTTATCGTGTCTGCTATATGTGTCTGAATATTCTCTGTGATTGGATCTGCAATTTTAAAATTGGAATCTAGATATGCTATTTGGTTGAGAAGAAAACAATAGAAAAAAACCTAGATCCAATTAAGGAGAAATAATTAGATATGAATCGGGTTTGGGTTCGAATTTATATTAAATTAGAAAGACAAGATTTGGAATTAAAATAGAAATTTTATGGTGAAAATTCGAATGATTAGATGTAATCTTTCTATCAATTATATTTTTAGATGTGTATGAACAAACCCTTTTATGGTTAAATTTAGAGAACAATTATTTTAAGAGGAAATTCTTAATTCATCACAAATTGTCCTGTCGCTGCCCCTTGGATAGACCCGAACTCAGTCATTCATAACTTTTTATTTTGATCAAATTTATTTGATCGCTCCAATCAGAATTGGCGCAACTTGACCCTCTCCAACATATTTCAATTTCAGCTCGATCCAACGGTTCATTAGGGAGATATGACCCTCGTACTGAGACTGTTTTATTCAAGGACAAATATTTCTTCATTTCCCATAACTAAGAGTTCTTTATCCTTAAACTTCACAAAAATAATATATCAAAGCATAGAATGAATTAAAGATATTATTGCAATCTTCCCTTATTAGAATCTTATTAATATGCATTAGTTTTATAAGGTTTATTATCTAATCTAATTAAATCAAATTTAATTAAGATTAGTTAATAGTAGAAGAAGTGTAATTAATTATTAGTCAATCTAAGTAAATGGATTTTTAAATGAGAGAAATTAAAAGAAAAGAGATTTTAATATAGTTTATATAGTGGACTTTTTATAATGTATATTAAATACTATTTAATATATATTAAAAAATTTAGAGATGGTAATTTTATATTACGTTTTTAAATGAGGAGACTTTAATGATAATGGATTAAGATTTAATTGACATGGAGTCACTGTTATAACATTGTTATAATTTGAATTACTATGGTATTATTAATACGTTATATATTATTAACTAAATTATTGATATATTTTAATGGTATTAAGAGTTAGCTAATGAAGCTTATGTAAAGTTCTCTAGATCGATTAATAATAGTTTTGATGAGTTTATTATTTATTAATGTTTGTTGGTCTAACAAACTATTAATAAATAATGGTGTAGATAGTTATCAATAATTTCGATTAGATTTAATCTAGTGGAGATTATTTAATGATTAAAGTTTTGTAAATATATTAGTTTTTGGATTTGAAGTATAATTGATTTGTAATCAATTGATATTCATTGAGTTGATATTATAACTATGATATTAATAATTAAGTTGTGCGATAGAGTTTTATTTGAAATGATTAATGATAATACAAATTTGTCAAGGGAATGTTGGTATTCTTTCAGAGATGACAAATGTGGTCACACGAAATTATTATTAAGATTCTCAATATAGTTTTTATTTAAATATTATCAAGATATTATTATTGAATTATTAATATGATCATTTGAGTACTGAATTATAGTTGACTTTTAGTTAGTTTTTAGTCAACTGATATTAACTGGAACGTTGCCATGGATATGTAATTATTAATTAAATTAATTAGAGTTAATTAGATTTAATTAATAATTAAGCTATGTAATAAAATTTTAATTGATATGCTGATATCGATTCCTCTAGCAAAGTTGTGAAGTATGTATATCAAAGTTGACAAATTGTACTCTCATGACTTGAATAACGACTTTAGATATTATATGGTTGTCAACGATGATAACGAATAAATTAAAAGGCTCAAACTTTAGTAATATTTAATTGAGAATTAATAGAATGTTGGAAGGTCATGGACTGTGTACCTATGTTAATTGAGTTTTTTTAATAACGTTACAATCTTCTTATTTGAAGATTGATAATTGGTTCTCTTATAAACGAATAATGGTCCTTTGTTTATCTCGAAAAGTTGTAGTAACATTGAGAAGAGTTATTCAATTAGAATATGGATCATAGTTAAATAAAGAGAAAAATTTAATTAAGGATCAATGATAATCAGTTTAATGAGTAAATGTTTATCCTTAAGTTATTCTTAGAATGTAATTCTTAAGAATGTAAGGATAATGTTTTTGGGGAACAAATGGGTTGACTTGTAGGTCAAATGATGAAACTTAAGACACTTGAAGTATACTTGAAATGAAAATTGGAAACCTCTACACATTAATCAAGTATGTGATTTTAATAAACCAAAACATGTGTTTGCATTGTGTATTCTATATGCTTCTTGTTTTGGGTTTTGGGTTGACTAGTGTTGACCAGTTATAGGACATCTACCAGAGGCTTGAAGGTTATGATTGTGATGTCATGATGATGTCTTAATTTTGATCTTTATAAACCCAACCATGGTTATGCGATAGAATGCTCTATGAAATGTTTGTATTTACTGATTGTTATTGTTCATCAGTGAAGCAGAGTTATGTGTATTTGAGACACTTGATCTAATCAGTTTTGAGTCATCGATTAGTTATCGTTGGATTATTTTTCAGTCACCATGATGGGACTGAAATGTTGATTTATTTCTTGATGATGTCATGTTGTGACATGTTTGACTCAACCATTTTGGAGTCTTTGATCAGTATTGCTTTGAGATATTCTTTGGTTGCTTGTTAAGAACCAATGGATATTGTGATTCATATTGGAGATTATATTCATGAAGTTTATTTTGTGGAACTTTTATGTGTTCTTGGATGGGAGAACCATCTTATTATCAGGTTTCCTATTAAGGAACCGAGTTTGATCGTTATGAGTGTTGTGGTATGGGACACAACTGTGGATTTATGTGCTTAGGAGAGGTTGTCTAGGTACATGACTATGGGAGTGGCTTGCATAGGGGTCCGGGGCCCAAAGTGATCAGTACCAGAGTAACCTAATGCAAGTTATGTAATAAGTGATAATCTAGTAATTAAAATTTATGGGGGGAAAACACACTAAAAAGATAAGTTAGAGATATTTAAACCACCCATGCCTTGAGTGCTTGTATAGACTAAGGATGGGAGAAGTGCCTCGTCTTCTTGAGAGGGCTTCTTGGTTTTCACATGTGCCACGTTGAGGGTTCGGGGTTCAGAGTAACCAATCCAGGGTAACTCAATGTTTGAGGGTCCGGGGTTTAATGAGAGACCACTCCAGGGTAACTCAAGTAGCCATGTGATGACACTCCCTAGTATGTAGCCTGAGTCTCCTCTATAGATTTTATGTACCTTTGGTGGTGTACTTATTGTTGTGCCTCTGGGATTAGATGTCGGTTTTGTGATTAGAACCTTTGAGTTAGTATACTTTTAGGATTCCTGTTTTAGAAAGTGTTTGTGCTATGTGATTTGATATTCTATTTTTGGGACTTGAGATTATCTCCTCAGCACGGTGGGAGTGGACCACTTAGGTTCCACACGGTTGGGTGGTAGTGTATTTTTCACTCTTATCATTTGAGATCCGTCTGAGACACCGTGGCTGAAGTATTCTTGGTTGGTATTTATCTTCATTATGATCTTGGAGCATTATGATAGATGATATACCTTATGATGGATGTATTTATTGGTATGTTTCTTATATTGATGATTTGCATATGTTAGATGAAGTTATCTTATGCTTTACTTTGCATGTTAGATTACTTTCTGCATATGATGTAGTATTTTTAGGAGTGACATTCCTACTATGTTAATACCGATGATCTCTTCGGTGCTTTGGAATGTTACGCATGGAGGGATAGCTAGGATCCACGATGGTCTAATGATGCTATTTACGGTTGGGAGGAACCGTGCACTTAGTTATTTATGTTTGTAATATATGGTTATCTTTTATGATGGATGTTTATATCTTTTGTGATGATGTATCATGTATGACATGTGGTTTCATTTACTTTAATTGCATCATGGATTAATATTGAATGTTGATGTACTTTATTTACATAGATGTTTATTCTTTTAAGCTTTTCATACCTTGTAACATGTACAGAGGATGATTGAGCTAAACTAAAATGTAGTTACAAAAGGACACTTGTATATGGTTTAAGAATGTTGGATGTATCATTGTTATTTCATGAGGATGTAATGATAGATGAATAGTTAGTTTAGATGTAATTCAACGTTAAGGGATCTTTAAAGAATGTAATCTGTTATGTTATGTTTACTTTCAGTTGGATGTTACTATTGCTTCCACAAATGTTATGAATGGTTTTACTTTCATGTTTAAAAAAAAAAAAATTGTTCGACAAATTTAGGTTAATTCTTTGGATCCCTTGGCGGGGCATTACAGACGCTTCTTTATTGGTCACTTGACAATTGATTGTTCTCTCTTGTAGTGTAAAGGCATTGGCACTTTGGTGAAGGATGATAATGAGGAACATTTGATTGTCCTGGCTTTTGATTATTTCTTTGATGATGCATCAAATGCTATCAGTGACTCCCCTTCGAATGAAGCTCCTATCACAAATCTAGATGGTGCTGCTATTGCAAATCACGCTCCTATAGTTTTCATGTATCCTACTCTTGATACTGAGCCCCCCTTGGGCTATGTGGACCCCTCTTTGTCCACTGATCTAGCTCTTGTCCACTCTTAGGTTGACAATGTACAAATTTTTCAGCACTTTGCCCCTTGTGGTGATAACTTTTCAAAGTGTTTCACCACTTGCTCCCTCCTTATGTTGGGGATCCTAGTGCTAGTATTGCTTGGACATTGGTCATAAGGCATAGAAAAAATATTTCTATAACCTCTTATTCTCCTCTCCATGTGTTGGCTGAGTTACTTTCCTACTCTTAAGGTGGGCTACTAGCTTTCTAATGGTTTTTCATTTATGGCCTATCCTTGCACCATTATTCTTAGTGCACTGTTGATCTCTATTGACAACTATGGGTTATGGCTATAGATGCCTATGGGTTGTGGTTTTGTAAGTGATGAAACCTTTGTTTTGTTGTTGATTTTAACAAAAAACATAAATTATGCAACAAATACTTTCTAATATCTAGATGCTATGGCTCCCTCTGCTCTATTCAACAGTCCTTCTCGCTCATTGATTTCAAATGCTACCTCTGCGAATGACACTCTACCTGCCA
Source organism: Cupressus sempervirens (assembly GCA_028749045.1). NCBI lineage: Eukaryota > Viridiplantae > Streptophyta > Pinopsida > Cupressales > Cupressaceae > Cupressus > Cupressus sempervirens. The sequence continues at coordinate 348,557,460 of CM053785.1, forward strand.
TTGGGGGGTTCGATTATGAGTCAAGCTTGGGTGATGACTTTCTTGCCATGACTGAGAACTCTATGCTTTTCCTAGAGGTTGTATAGTCCTGTTGTTGGTGGGCTTGACTATTCTAAGCTTTGCTTGGGGTTGGCTCCTAAATTTGTTTGTCATGCCTTGTCTCTACCTAAAGGCTCGAGTTCTAAGCCTGGACTAGAATCTTGCAGGTCTTTTGGGCATCTGGTTGCCACTCTTGTTGTATCTCTTATGGCCATCCATGGAGTGGGGCTTCAAGTGGGTGTTCCTATTTTGGTTCCCTGTGTAATAGTTTTGTTCTCCTTGTTGGACTTATTCCTTCGACCCCACTCTATATTATTGGGTTTTCTACAATTAGTGTTTATGGCCTTAGGCTCAAGAGTAATAGAGGTGGAGCCCCCCCACCCTCAAAATTTGTTGCCAATGGCAGAAAAAGTTATGCTCATTCTACAAAATCCTTTGCAGCAACCCCTTTGAAGGAGAAATCTTATCCCATTTCTTGTGCCAAGGCATCACCTGTGGTGGTTTGTGGCCTAGAAGTGGTAGAAAATGCTTAGTTCTGTCAACATGGGCTAGTAGGAGATTTGTAGGTCTTTGGCCCTCTCTCACAAATCTTCATAGTTGGGCTTCCAGCTCTTGGAAACCTTTAGTCTTAGGTGACATTGAGCTCTGCCCTTTTAAAAGGGGGTTATTAATTGCTTCTTTCTCTTCACTAGAATATCGTGATTTGATCGTTAGCAAATTGTGGGTTTTGGGGAATCATTCCCTTGCTACCAAAACTTGGACAATCTCATTCAACCTTGTCACAGAACCACTTAATGTGCATTCAGTGGGGGTTCGCCTACCAAATCTCCCACTCTATTTTTGGGAGATTTCTTGCTTTGAGGCCAATGGGAACTCCATTGGTTGTTTTTGAAGGCGAACAAAGCTACAACTTTTGGCCATTCTAACTTTGCCCATATTTTGATGGATTTCAATGTCTATCAATTGCTTCCTGGGAATTTGGTGCTCATTGTTGGCGACCATGGACTCAAGTGTTGGTTTGTGAGGGGCTTCCTTTCTAGTGTCGACAGTGATTCTCTATTGGTTACATGGCTTTTGCTTTTACTCTCCTATGGTGCAAAGGTGCTGCTTCTTGGTGGAAGACTACAAGTAACACTCACTTGACTGTTCGTGTTGATAACTCCCCTTCTGAATCATTCAAGAATTCATAGGTTACTATTGATGATGTAACCCATGAGGAAAATCTTGATGTTGTCCCTACTACAGATCATGCCCAATCCTCTGTTGTTGTTCAATGACCTGTTCTTGTTGCAACTGTTGCTTTTTCCCCATTAGTGCTTTTGCCTTTGGCTAGAACATTCCTGTTACCTCTAATTTTGCTACTTCTTTGCACCAGAGCTCTGGTAACACTGCTCAATCATTTTAACACTTCGGGCATTATTTCGATAGCTACCCCAATAGAGTCTCCTTTGCTAGGGAGCCTAAGGATAGTATCACCTAGATAATTGTTTGATGAAGTAGAAATAACTCTTTTCCCTCTCCTCTGGCAGTGTGAGTTTAGGCTCAACACAAGTCAAGACAAAGACTTAAGCCCCACTAGAAGGCCCCACCTTAATTTATCAATTAATTTAATTTAATTTATATTTGTTTAGTTGTTTTGGTCTTATCTTTCAAATCCTCCAACAAAATTAATTAATTGATATATAATTAATAAAATTGATTTAGATTAAATAATCTCTAATCACATGTGAGAAGAATTGCCTTTGAAGAAAAGCCTTAAATTAAACTTGTGCACCTCTTCAAGAAGTGCAATTTGACAAATATTACCTTTCTAAAAAATCAAATCTTTTCTCCTAAGATACTATTTTAAAATATCCCACTGCTTTACTTTGTCTAACCTATATCATTGATATTCCTAGCCACAATTTTCAAGTAATCCCTTTTAAAACATGTATGATGTCCCTTGCTCAAGAAATCTAATGAATTATGAGTACTCCATTCCTCACACCTAGCTCTTACACCTCATGGGACACTTTTCAAATTACTTCAAATCATAGTTACACCGCCCTAGGTGATAGAGGGATAAAGAGGCCTTAATTTGGGGATGGTGGGGGAACAAGAGGAGGGGTGGACGGGAGGGGTGGTTATATATTCTATACATATGGTACTTAAAATGCTTGTTTTTATATATATTAAGCTTATTTAACCTCCCATTTCAGGAATCAAGCACACGATCTTTTTATTACAAAGAGAAGCAACAACTGCTGCATTGCAGGTCAATGCATACTTAAAATGCTTGTTATGAAAAGATGTATTGCAATATAAGATATAAAGATGTAAAAGAGTAAATACTTGAACATTGCATTGAGTTGGAACATCAAATAGTGAACATAAATAGTTGAATCAACAAATAGTCAACACCGGGAAGTCCCCCATCCTTGGTGAAGGTGGTGGAATGCGACGAAGCTATTGGGGACAGGAGAATGAAGTCCCCAAGCCCCAGGTGCGTCCTTATCTCCGGTACATGGGGCAAAAGGCGGTTGGGGGGAGGGCACGTCCCTATGTTACTATGCTTCAAATTCAATATGATCCTTCATCTTTACCTTTTTTTCTCTTTGTAGAAAATATATATGTTGAAAGCTTCTTAAATTATTTGGGTATTCATCTCTATTGTAATATATTGTCCAATTTCTCAATAGTAGTTTATTGGGAAACACCATTTGATTTATCAACACATCATAGTGGTCATTCTAAGGTAGACACATATTAGTCTTGATTTAATGCTATTTTAGAATATTTTACTTGTAAAGAATATGTTTTGGCTAGCCAACTAAATTTCCTTAGAATAATCATTGTATACAATGTGTTTTTGTACACTAGATTAACATGCACAAAATCCTATAGGTATGTATGCAAGCTTGTACCAAAGTCAAACATCATATACATAGTAGTAGATCCATTGTATTCGCATAAAACATATTCTATATACTATTTAGTGTTTAGTATACACAAAAATAGATAAGTAGGAGATATTTTCCACAAGTCAAATTATGATATTGATAGCAATACACAAAAATATCCATGATATACACCTGCATGGATATACCCAAAGTCTCTCTTCTAAAGGTAAATGCAATCATTCTTTCTTTAAATCTTCTTGTCGTCTATTCATTTTCTTTTTATAGAAGCCTTTGACCCCTAATCACATGAGTGACTAGGGTATCCATTCACCTTATACTTTAGCCCCACTTCTCATTCTGGCAACTAGTCACATAGGGCTAAGCTCTAACTCCCTTTTATTTTTAAAATCTCTTATAGGCCTTGGTCATAGGGAAAACTAAGGGCTCTGCCACTAGCCAACACTTGTTCACAATAGATTTAGCACTTATTAACCTAGGGGCTCCTCTTCAACACCAATCTCTTAGCGTCCTCTAATTGCTCCTAGTCATACGAGGGACTAGGTGCTCGCACTTGGGGCTAAAGGGTACCCTTTCTTTTGCACTTTTGAAAGAGGATTTGTACCAAAAATGTTATCAATTTTGATATACTAATTATAATTTGTGTGTGGAAGTATTTGAAAGATGGTTCGAAGCCCTGGATGGTGAAGTAATCTATTTTTTATATAGTTAGCCTTTATCATTAAATAAAATTCCTCAAATTCATGTTTATTTATTTACTTACTTTAAAAACTTGTAAATTTTGCAACAACCCCAAATTTCAACAATTTATTTTGATTTCTATACAAAATTGCAAGAGATCTATTGATGTTGTCTACACTTTTGATCCATCAGTATTTTTATGATTTTAAATTTGATCATTTGAATGTATAATATCACTAATCAAAGATCAAAACTAAATACTAACATTTTAGTTTTGTACGACGTCCCTATTAAGACTTATTGTGTTTTTTCATTGTCTTCTTTGCTTGTTTTCTCACCATTGAATTAGTGAGTAAATAAACATTCCCTCATTTTAATTTTAAATTAATTATTTCTTTTTATTTTAGAGGCTCATTTGTAAATGCTTTCCTCTCACACTCTAGAGTGATCTTGAGGATAAAAATATGTTATATCATGTTTTCTTTATTTTGAGAGTTCTTGGAGATTTCATCATGTTATGGGATGACTTAAATCTCATTTTTTAAATTAGGTATGTAAAGAAGCAAGAGTGGAATTTATACTTTATAAAAATGAGCCATTATCATGTGTGACTGACCTTCAAGACTCTCAATCCATTAAGACTTGTTAATTGAAGAGATGAGGACAACATACCACATCTTGAAGTTACTCATGGATACCTTTATGTGTTGAGATAAGATTCACTTTAGACAAAGCCTTTTGCTTACATTGGTAAACAATTCCATGCAATGCATACTCCCCAAAAGTCTTTCATATCTATAGATGGTACTAGACTTTGGTTGCAGTCATACCAGTTAGGATTCAACTCCACATAAGTAATTTAAAGAAAATTCTTGTCTTTTCTATTTTTAAAAATTTTTAAGGTTAGTACTTTGCGACTTGAAGCCAAAGTGACTCTCATCCTTTGAGCAATATATCTTTTTTCGTGTAATCTTTCATAAATAAAACCTATTTCTAAAATAAAAAACGTGTTGCCTTTATTTGTATAGCTTAGGGTTTTCCTCTTGCTAAGTACTAGGTTCCTATAATTTCCTAGTAAAATTTTTCATCTAAGAACACCATCCCACATCATCATACCCTAAGATCCATATCTACTAGTCAAAATAGTCCTTTTTAGGATCACTTGTAATCTACCCATTTTGATATAATCCCAGGCCATATCTAGCACTTGCTCTCTTAGGATTCATCATCAAAAATTCATTTCAATCCACATACCCTAATGCATATCCATCTCATACCTTATTTTAATTCTAGTTATGCATCATCACATGTATCCCTATCCATAGACATCCATCATATATCATCATTTTTTTTTTCAAACTAGTTTAAAATCTTCATATATGTTATGTTATCATTTCCATACACATTGTAGGTTAAACAGTTGTAACATCCATGCACATCCATATCCAAAGCCTATACACCATTAGTTACATTCTAAGTCTAATTCCTCAATATCCTAAGCTTGATCTTCATCCATAGTTTTTCATCCCCTTTATAAAACCACAAATTTATACCATCATCATGCACAACAGTCTTACATTTAGACTATAGTATACCATACAATCATCTACATCATACCATAACATCCTTTTTCATCATTAAATACACCCAAAATTAGAATAGTAGACTAATATCTTACCTACAATATTGTAACATCATATTAACTATCTTAGTTTGATATCCTCATTCTCACATAGCCATACAATATTGTCTAACCTCAAAATCAACATCCTTATTTACTTATACATCCATAACATGATTTTATCTCCCATATCCTATGATACAATGAAGGGTCATCATTACAAGTTTCCACTGGTGTCTATATTCATACTAAACAATTGTTCTAGGTTTACATAATCAATTATATCTATATCACAACATTGTCTTACCCAACATACCCATCACACGCATTTACTAATACCATATTTTATGTTCAATTCAACATCAAATTTATCATAACTCCATATTATTTGACCCTATCATTTACATATAAAATATAATTTTATATTTTTCAACCATCAAATCTCATTAAATAGTCCTTTAATATCACATGTAAACTTCACCATTCTCATATACAAATAAAATAATCTTATCTATACCATTTAAGTCATCTAGAAATCTAACTTACATCATCACCATCACCATCTATTTTAATTTGGTGAAATATAATCTTTAGAAATCAAGAATTCATATCATAGTGTGTCAATAATTATTGTATGCTTAAGAAATTTCCTATCTTAAGTAGAAAATTAATTGAAAACACAAGTCATCTCATCACTAGGGAAAACATTATCTTAGGGTATGTGGCTATCATCAATTAATTTTCCTAAGAATCCTTGTTGATCTTTCTTGAAAACAATTCTATCTCGAGTATGAAAGATTCAAATCACTATTCAATTATCACATGTCTTAAATTAGAAGTTGCCTTTGATCTAGATACCCTCATCATATATAATCAATATTAATATTATCTTCCTAACCTATGATTATATCTGTTAAGCATCATATTTGCACGATGACAACAATAGAAACTTTGGAGAATCTCTCTCTTAAAAAGTTAATAAAATACCAACTCTAGGGTTCCAGGAGGTTATTTTTCAACCGACTAGGTAGCTCAATTGAAGACAAATATTTATGTTTAAAAAGGAGGCCTTTGCTAGTTTTGTAAAGTTTATTATGTAATTATGCAAAACTTAGAAAATGATATTTTTTGTATTTTCTAATTTTTGATGCATGCAATTTTAATGTGCATCTAATATGAATTTCTAACTTCCAGATTTTGTAAAAAAAATTATAGAGATATAGGGTAATAAGAAAATAAACAAATTTTCTAAAAATGAAATCCTAAATTGGCATAAGCCCCAATGACAATGCATCTATGAATTAAACCTTCGAAAGGAATGGTAGAAAACTTATGAAATTCAGAGCTATGCAATAGAAATCTTACTGATGCAATCGTCGATGGAATTGTATAAGGTTGTATGATTTTTCACAACTCGTCAAATCGTGCATCCATGGAAGTGCACTCACACGAGATAGATTGTTAGGAACGTGCATATGGAATTCCCATTCTCTGATTCATTACTACAGAGGTATTATGCGGCTACTCACGAAAAACTCCAAAACACTAAGATCACACAAGAATTTAAAATAATAAGACTATTAGCTCCTTCGTTATTCATGAACATAAATTAACAAAGAGAATACACATTCCAACAAGAATTGCTACACATAGAATGAGAGCACCAATAACATAACTTTATTACATAAAATACCAGCCTCAGATACATGTTACATCATTGTATTTATAGGGAACCCTCTCCATCATGTGGTTTTTGGAGCTAGGGTTTTTCCCATGCAAAAGGTACATAAGGATTATTAAAATAAAGTTTTTTATGTAGAGACTGACTCCTAACATGGTACTAAGTAGGCTTGCACTCTTATTTTCCTTTATTAAATGGTGCATGAACCTTTACAAAACTCATAACTATAAATAGAGGAAGAAGATAAGAGGGGAGATATCTTAGATGAGGAATTCGAGCTTTGGAAAGTATAATCTTTCCCTTCTCCATGTGTACTCCCAAGTAACCTGTCGATGAACACAAAAAATGCGGAATCAGAGCATGAAAATGCTAAATTTAGGAACTGGCAATTGATTGGTGTCACAGTTGGAAATTGACAAAAATTGTCACACCTATGGAGTTGCAGAGTTGTAGAGCTGCGGAGGTGAAAAATGGGTACTTCAAGATCTAATGCTTCATACTTAGTCCTCGCACCTTTGTAAAAATTGTAGGTTTCTTTGTGGACTTCATCAAAACTCTCCATTTTATCATCTAATTCTTTCAATGTCTTCTTAGTTTTGAAAAAATTCCTTATGTCATCATTGTAGGACATTGCTTCAAATGATGTCTGAAATTGCTGCATTACTGCCTCTATGGAGAAGGGCTTTGATCTGGAATCATATTTAAAAATTTCTAGACTCGCCTTATTATAATGTTTGTCTGCTTCCATTATCTTTGCCTTACCTCTTTCCCTCATATCTTGGATGTCCTCAAACATAGAAAGCATGACCTTGTTTGCTAATTCTATCTTCTCGATCCAGTCACCAAACTTGTCCAATTCTTCACCTATGAAAATTTAAAGAAATATTTTATACCTCTTTCCTCTAATTCTCTGCAATATCGCAGGGTCATTGGACCATGTCAAAACTTCATCTAATAAGCCAAAATATTTATTTATCACCTCTCCTAGCTTACTCTCATTCTCCTGAATGCCATGTAACAACTACATATTAGCTTTGATAATCTCTACTCCCTTTGCCTCCATCTATAGAAGGTGTCAAAAATTGAATATCTTTGGGGTTGGGCTAGAGCTTATTTCTTGAGGGCAACCTTTAGGTCACTCTTAGGGTTATCTCAATGGGACCAGTTACCTCTTTGACAAACTCCAACAATACTTCATTTTATTTCCTCAAAACTTGGATCTCTTCTTCCCCTTGATCCAACCTATATAAGACTTGTCGCATATCTAATGTGGTTAATACCTTCTCACTATCATTGGTTGGCCTTCCCAATACTATCTCCTACATGTGTTAATCTTCAGGAGCTATGCTTGCTAGATTTACATGTGCTAGAGAAATAAACATATGAGCAATCAAGTTATCTTTCTTACCTCTTATCATGAAGGCTAACTATTGAGGCTTCTCTTAAGGTGGAATCGATGCTGGAGAGCATGACTAATGATTGATGTTCCTTCTGCCTCATCAGTGATATAAGTCCTCTTTCTGGATTGGACTGATTGAGACAACCACTTTGGAACCAAATCTTGTGAGGATAATAATTGTTAAAGTGATGGGGTAGTCACAGAGGCTAATCCATTTCCTCTCTCCATAATCTTCTCTATAGTCTTCTCCACTCTCTATTTTTCTTCAACTTGTGTGGTCTCTATTTTCCTTGGATGAGATGGAGGAAACACCATTACTAAAGGAGTTTTCTCACATTGTTCTTCAAGTTCTACTTTCTCTACATTCATACCTCTCTTATCCATCTCTTGACTCTAATCTTTAGAGAATTGTTGAGGCAATTTTTTGTATTTTGTTTCGAAGGTTGAGGTGGTACCTCTGTTGCATCTGTTGGGTTAGAGGGATATTCTAAGAGTCATCACTTTTTAGATCCTCGTATGGTGTGTCCCTTATTTATCCTTCCTCCAAATGGGTCCCAACATGCATGAAATCAAAATCCAATAGATCAAACATATTAGAGTCATCCCCAATTGTAGTCCCCGTCCAAACTTCCTTCTCCTTGTTAATGGACTCCTCGATCTAGATTGGATTTTCCTGAGTAGTGGAAGGAGTTTGAGTTTGGCTTCTCCTCCTCTTCTCTTCTTCTACTACATTTTTAGAGTAGGTTATTAAATTAAGGGGCATATAATCCATCAGATCCTCTTCCTCTTCTTCAAGATCTTCTAGGATGGTTTCAGGGATAAAGGGTGAAACTATACTTCTCCTTTTCTTCTTCTTCAATCTTCCCCCTTTATGTTTGATGACCACTATCATTGTTCTCCTTTTCTTTGGAACTAATTGTTTTGGGGTGACCTCTTCCTCTTGCACCTAGTACTCAGAGATTCATTTCTCTTCTTCTTCAAAGACTTGCTTCCTCTTCTTTCTCTTTCCCTTCTCTTCCCTTTGGAAGTAGGCCACGTATCGATCATGTTATTATAGTGTCTATGGAATTGTGAGAGATGTTGATTTCCATGTTGGAGTGGTCACTTTGAATCCTTTTCCCCTTTCAAGTTGTGTTGGCACCTTTAGAGATGGTACCTTTGGTAGGGGGTCTAGTGGGAAGGGATAATGAACCCAATCATTTTTCAACTTAATCGCATGTTGGGCACAGTGCTGAAGATCATCATTCTCTTCTCTATTAACCTTGATATTCAACACAAGTCTATTATACATCTTATCCTTATTGTACAAGTGGTCCAATATTTTGGGAGTATCTTTATTCTAGAATTTTTTGGACATATGTAATCACAATACCTTTTCTATGAGGTCCAAGTCTATTTGGAAGTAGTCCCTTATGGGGACCTCAGAGTCATCTACAAAATTCATCTAGTGATTCTTGATGGAGCCATCTAGAATTAAATATTGACTTATAACATGTTTGAACATGCCCACAGGGTCAAAACATAGGTGGGCCATAGGCAACTCCTATACCCATTACTTGGATTAAAAACGTGATGCAATACCTAATGTATGCTATCATGTATCCCCTTGTCATATCCACTCTGCTAGGCTTGCTATTGGGTGTTTGAGCAATTAATTATTTCTTTTGTACAATATCATCTACTTCTTCCTTGTTTTATCTATGCTACCGATCAACACTCTCATAAGAGATCCCATAGAATTCATCTGAGATAGGTAGGTGGAATACCTTCTCTATGTTGTCTAGCCTAATGATCAAGATAATGTCTCTAGTGATGCTTTTCACCACACTCTCGTTTAGGACATAATGGTGTGCGAGAGTCATGATTAATTTAGATGGTTGCACCGATGTGGGATGCAATACAAAAATCACGAGCCCCTTCTATATTAATGCAAAGATCATTTTGGCTCTCTCATATGGTTTATTGTAGATGAAGAGGAATTCATTCTAGTTTGTATGCCCCAGTTTTGTATCTCATATCTTTGAATGGGAATCTTAAAACCTTGACTTCTTTGGGATGCCTTTGAATTGGAAGGTTACAATCTTAGAGATATCTTTTCTATTTCCACTGCTTAAGTCGAGGAAGCCATTATGACCTTCATCCAAAGACCCTATTAGTATCAAAGTCCATAAAAGGAAAGAAAAAAATCTAAGATGTAAATACATAAAAAGGTGTACAAGATGGAGGAATCCCCATGATGCTATGCACCTATGCAACTCTTTTGGGTGTGAGTTTGAACAAGGAAAAAAATAAGGGACTTGCACATGTAGCACACTTGTGCACATGCATAGGTCCATAGGGTGTGAAATAAAGTAGTTGTTCATGGTAAGGAAATCCTCATGCAAAATATTGGGTAAGGGGGACCTATATACATGTAGAGATGCTCAACTCCACTGAGGATGATGAAGAGTGGAGGGGACATGTGAAAACCGTGCACCTACACACTTGAATAGCTATGATGTTGCACACTCGAGGAATCTATAGATGCGAATGAGAGGCAAATATTATGATGCTTGTATATATAGGTAGCGGGTGACATCAAAATTAGGATTCTACACCTATGAAGGACTGTAACTCTGCACTTGCACAAGGTGCACAAGTCCAAAGAAAAGATAAACCTCATGCAGTTGCACATGTACACAAGTGCACTACACACTTAATCTAAAACTTAGACTAGTAGACTTAAGTGGACCACTAGATTAGAACTTTAGCACCCTGACCAATGATATCTCCTAGAAGAGAACCTATTCCAAAGGTCAATATCCCAAGAATTGGGATGATTGGAAAAAAGGTAGGGTCCCCCTTTTTGGACTAAAAGTGGGGCATGGGTTGTGGAACCACAACAAAATAGCCCTAACAAAAGGAATAAATGACAAAGACATTTTTTATCAGCAAGGAATCTAAAACTAAATCAAGCAATAAATCAAAATCGAATGTTAGAAGAGGTTATAGACTATCCTAGTCAACAATTCAAAATTTAGTTTTCACGTTCACTATGTGCACAATGTCTTAATTCCTTTTGATTCTAGACATAGCCCACCACAATTGAACAACACCATGAAACTAACATTCTACTAACCAATAAGAGTCTTGATAATCCCCATTAACAATTGAAATCACCTTTGACTAGATGTGAGAATCTATTTAGAGGGCTCTTTAATGAGTCATTACACTTTTCCTTTTGATATTTATTAATCAAATTGACAACCTTTCAGAGATCACATGTTTCTGGACTTGATTACTCCTTGAAATATTTTGTTTTTGTGAGGTAGGGATTAAGTTGTTCTACCATCACATGATCTTTATTTTCTTTTTGTTCTTTTTTTTTAGTGTTGGAGTTCCTTTTATTTATTTCTTTTTTTTGATGTGTTAGGACAATGATTAGACTGTGTTGTCTAGGATTTTGTGAACTTGTCTTGAATTTTTCGTCTTTCTAACTCTTGTGTCCATCTTTGAACAAATTATGGGAAGCTCATATGCAAAAGGGTGACTTTAAGAGGCCCATAGAAAAAACACTTCTCATACTGTTTAGTTTTGAATGCCCTTAGGTACTGCACACTTGGGTTGACAACAACATGTATAATCATTTTTAAATGTGTGAAGTTTTGAGAATGATCAACTTAGGATTTGAGCTTGATGACTAAAAATCACCATCACTTAAATATGAAACCTACATACAATAAAAAATCTATTCTATTGCTTTGAAAAAGAAATACCTCTTCCAGAAATCGAGGCCAGTTGGGATGGACCACTCCTCAAAAACAACCTCGAGAACACATGGAATCCTTAACTCAAAGACTCAAAACACAGTTAAACTAACCGACTTAAAAGACTATATATATATTGGGACTCTCATACTTTGAAAAAATGCTTGATAAATTGACCATTGAATGACAACGAGACAAAATCTTCCTCTAAAGTGCATAACCTAAAAGTGTTTTCTCCTAAGATCTCTGCAATCTGATAGGGGCTAATACACAAGCATTGAAACTCGGTACAACTACCCATTTTTTCTTTCAACTTGTTCCACTTGAGGATGAGGTCAGAGATCCTAAAATATTTAAATGTTTCTCTTTTGTCAAACCAAAATTTGGCCAAAATTTGATGTTTAGCCATGTGTTCTAGTGCAATAGTTTATTTCTTTTCTAATTCCAAAAGGTTCATCAGCATGACCTAGATGTTATCTTCATTTTTGACATACCTTCTCATGAATTTCAAGGTGAGAAATTTTTAAATTCATAGGAAAGACATGTAGCTGACTGTAGACCAAAAATTTGGAAGAGGTACCTAGGGAATTCTTGACCCTTATCCTATAAGTCCATAATGCATATTTAAATTGTGTGTGTCAATCTTTTGGATTTTCATCAAGTAAATTTTTGACTACAGTAATCAGGTTTTTGTTAGTAGACTTAGAAACTCCATTTCCTTGTAGATAGTAATTAGAAGAGAACTTAATGACTACCTAGTTTTCTAAATCCCATTGTGTGAGAATCAAAGATGCAAAAGAGGTTTTGTTATCACATACAAGAAAAAAAAGTATTCCAAATATTGTTACAATATGTTCATCTAACAAACTGGTGAAAAATTGAATAGTGCAATTGAAGTACATTTCATCTTCAATCCATCGAGTGTAGTAATCGATGGCTATAGGAATGTACCTATGCCCCATTGAATATGATAGATTTAATGGCTCAATAAAATTAAGACTCCACTTGGAAAAAGGGGTGTACCTTGTGTACTACTTGCAACAACATTACAAGGTTTCTTTCTCTGTTCGCACTTGTTTGGCACACATAGTAGGAGTGAACATGCTCTTGTGTATCTTTGAATAATATAGGCCAATAGCATCCTACTTTCAAGATATAATGTATTGTAGCTTTATCCAAGCCATGCCTAGTACCAAATTTATCATAAAATTGTTCTAGTACCTCCTTCGCTTCATTCTGGTTCAAGCATTTCAAGTATATACCCTCGTAATTCCTTCTATATAGATGTACATCTTTTAGCATGTATGATGCACATTTTATCCTTAATGGTCTATGTTGTGAGTTATTCATTCATTGGGGCATCAATTTTGCAAAAAATGATAGCGTATGTATTGGTACTAGATATTTGAGATAACTCCATTAGTGTAGACATACAAAACCAATTCCTTTTCTTTCTTAGTGTCTGCTATCATTTTGGTTAAACCTTGTCGTTAGACCAATTTTATGGGCTGGATCTGAAGGTCAAATCTATAGTACAACCATTCATTTACCTCTCCTCTCCCCTGGTTCATTTTGCATTAGTAGTGACCTTACTACTGGGTTAGTTATGACGGTGGAGGTTTTTCTTCGTAGGGTATAATGCCTGAATTTATTGACAACCTTTACCAAGGCAAAGGAATGTATATCCAGATTTGGGCAATTTAGCTCAACATTTTTCAAGGGAAAAATCATTGAAGATATGGCCCTTTCATCTTCACCATCCTTCTTCTAGGTAAGTATGTCACCACATGAATGTTATGAAGTAAAGGAATATACCTTGAATGGTAATTAGTAATCTAGGTTTACGAGAGTAGTGTAGTGGAAATTGTAATTTTAATATCCTTAAAAATCTTTTTGACTTTGAGTGTCTAGTTGATTTTGATATTCTTCTTGAGCATGTCATTGAGGGCTCACTCGATCTCAACAAAACCACTTATTAATTTAGGAAAAAATCTTCTCTTCCCAAAGAAATATTTCAACTCTTTCCTACTATATGGGGAAAACATCTTGAGAATTGATTCCACTCACTCTAGATCAACAGAGGTGCCAGTCTCAGATATTATATGTCAAAGAATTTTTCATTTAGTAATCCTGAATGAACACTTCTTGGGGTTAAGGGAAATCTTGTATTTGTGGCATTTATTAAGCACTTGTTTTAGATCAATTATGTAATGGGCTTGATATTTTGAGAATACTACGAGACCATACATGTAAATCACTATGCAATTTTTCACCAACCCCTTGAATGATTTATCCATGGCATGTTGAAATGTAGCCCCAACATCGATAAATCCAAAAGGCATGCATCTATACGCAAATGCACCCCACTTAGTTTTAAAGATAATTTTTAGGCTATCTTCTTCTTGAACCATCACATGGTTGTAACTAGAATGACCATTCAGAAATGACATCATCTTAGACCCTTTCATAATTTGAAGCACTTTATCAAGTGAGGGCAGTGAGTAATTATCCTTTTGTGAGGACTAATTCAAGTTTCTAAATTCCACAGTCTAATTTCTCCACTTTTCTTTCATATTGGAATCAAATTTGCAACCCCCATGGAATGAAAGATTTGAAAAATTATCTTTGCATCTAATAATTTTTGCACTTTTTTCATGATTAGCGACACGATGATCAGATTGATGGGATGCTACCTTTGTTAGACTAGTTTTGAATCTATTTTGAGAGGTATATTGTGCATTATTATATCAGGATCATACATCTTAAGGTCCTCATAACTCTATACTACGACATCTTTGTACTCAACCAATAGTTGCAATATTTCTTTCCTTTCTTCTTTGTTACATAATTTCCCAATTTTTACCATTCTAGGATCCTCTACAAAACTCAAATTGTATGAATCATAGTCATCATTTCCCTCCTCGGGAGGAGGTCTTTTCTATCGTGTAGATTCATCTTTGTCAAATATTTTCTTAAGTTCAACGATCCCTCTAGAATGGTGTTTATTTTCAAGTTTATGACCCCGTCCTCATCCTTAGCTTATCCTTTGTCTTCACCTTCCTCCGTCTCATCATCTATCATTTTCCCTTGAAACATTCCATTGCTCATGACAAATTCTAGAATGTGTTGATCATCTTGAAAGACTTGTAAGTTCATTATATTGTTGGGGATGGACAAGGCTACACCAATTCTACAAAGAATATTTTTAGTCTAGCTCATTCTATTGGTTGTAACATAGTAGCCAATGTGGCCAATATACCAAAGACTAAATTCCTCCTTTGAGGAATAGATCTTATGTCAAAATCTTGAAAAATCATATATTAAATCCCAAATCCTTTTTTTGTGTGCCTATAATCTCTTATCGTTACATGAATATGTCCCCCTGATTTTTTTGATTACCAATTTTGAATCACCTTAAACTATGAGTACCTTCACGACCTTTTATAAGGCCAATATAAGACCTCATATTAGAGCTTTCTATTTTGCAACATTTTTAGTGCACAAAAATTTTAAGTGATAGGCAACATAATAAGACTTACCTATGGGGTTGATTAGCTCCATTCCAACTCTGTCACCTTGTTTGCATTTGGAATTGTAGCATCCTTACTCCATCTCCATCTTTTTATATATTTTTTTCTTTTCCTTGGATTTTACCTTGTCCTTGAAGGATTTGGACTTAGGCCTCCATTCCATTTTGCTCTGGGCAGTATTAGTTCATTTCATAGGGATGTTGTTAGTGCTACTTTTAAACAGAGGCTCGATGCATTCTTGTTGTTTATCATGGAGTTCACTTATCAAATCTATAATTATAAAATATTATCTGTTAGGTTTGACACTGATAGAATTCCAACATGGACCTTTCATAAATCATCACGACCTATGAATAGTTATCAACCCTTCAGAACATGATAGGAGCCCTCCTCCATCGAAAGAGTATCACTTTAGGATACATTGGGATCCTCCTCTGATAAGATTCCTTTGGGTGATATTTTTGTTGTTGTTCAGAAAAAATTCAATGTTGAATTCACTGCTCGGGGTAAAAAAAATTGTTACCGTTGCTAGCGTCAACCTCTCTAGGTATTTCCTTATTTTTGGGTAGTGGTACTTGTTACGTGGTTGGTAAGATAACACCCTTCGTGATCTCATCATTTTGGGTCCAATTGTCTGGTGATGATATCTTTTCTAGCACTCATGAGACAACATCTTGACAATAAGGGAAATTGAATTCTGAATGGTTTTCTCGGTGAAGGTGATAGAAACTAGGAAACAAGAGTATATTCGGGTCAACATCTTATTTGAGATATAGAAGATTGGATATCATGCCATCCATGGACTACTTAAAAGTACTATCATCGAGTGATAATTCTTGTAATATTTCTATGGGGCTGCCATTAGATACTTTCTGTAATTTAAATACACTGTATATGATCCCAGATTAGATTGATGAAAGAGGATCTCAATGGGAGAATTATATTCTATAACCACTGTCTTCAACTTAGGCTCTATATCAATCTTGATTTGGTTGTTTAGTCCCTTCCATGGTAGCCATAGTAGTGGGGAATCCATAGAGAATGATCCTCTCAAGAATTTTATCCATTCTCTACTTAGAAACATCCTATACACTTTAGGAATATCCACCACATGTATATCAATTATATCCTAAATTTTTAGGCTAGTTGTGAGTTGTATCCATAGATTTTTCAACACACCAATCACTTTGACTCTAGTTTTATCTAGCTGTATCACCACTCTATTTGTAGGTTGTGGTATCACACCTATCCTTTTGGGAAATTGAGAGTGGCATGACATTACAACTAGTGTCTAAGTCTATCAAAAAAACTATGTAGGTTCCTTTCAAACAACCAGAGACTTAACAAGAATGGAGGTACCTCTATTTCTTGTTTAAACATAGTAAGTATAACATCTATCATGTTAATGTTAGAAGTGAGGATTTTCTAAGTGCTTAGAGCTATAGTGGGATTTTTATGGTCAAGTGTTTTCAATGAAGCTTCCTTTTGACTAGGGTATCCTTGCAACATGTCAAACATGGAAATGTTTGCTTTTAATTTTTTTCAGCTCTTTAATTGCATTGTACATCTCCGAAGACCATGTTGTGTTTCTTATCATCATGGGAGGATTATAGATTGTCCATGCCCCTTAAGTAGGTTCCCTTGGGGGCATTGGATTATTACTTTCCTAAGGATCTAGAGGAGTGGAGTGTAATCTTGGAGGGATACCATCAGTTAGTGTGTCTCTTCTACTATGCAAGTCATGGGTGTTCCTATTATTGTTGCACAAGGAAAACATCTCTATGACTTCTAGTTCAACTTCTTGGTTAAAAGGTAACAAAAACTCCTCATTCTCTATGTTTTCCTCCTCTACTAACGATGTATCATAAGATTCTAACACCATAGAATTGAGCTAGATGGGGGAGCTATTTGCATCATGAGGATGCTGGTTTTGACTATTGTTGTAGTCATAATAGTAGTTATCATTTCTATTTTGTTTATTTACAATTTTTCTCGAAAAGTGTGTCTCGACAAAGTTGACACACTTGGCATTGTTAGTCAGAATGCTACCATTGTTTAGGTGTGTATTTCACTAATAGTTTGGTCTCGATATTCCC
Source organism: Cupressus sempervirens (assembly GCA_028749045.1). Taxonomy (NCBI): domain Eukaryota; kingdom Viridiplantae; phylum Streptophyta; class Pinopsida; order Cupressales; family Cupressaceae; genus Cupressus; species Cupressus sempervirens. Next base: position 348,575,150 of record CM053785.1, read on the forward strand.
ATCATTTGTTCTTGCACATTATAGTCATTTTCACTATTATTATTGTTGTAGGAACCATACACTGTGTTTTCATTCTACACACCTATTTTTATTTTGGGTAGTAGCTAAGCATTGGTGATTTTGAGTCTGTCCTTGGGATAACTTCATCCTTGTGAACTCATTCAATATTTGCAACATCATTTTCTTCACGACTTCCAATTAGGCTCATTTGGTGGAGTAGGTTTTTGTTCAAAGAACATCATTTTTAAGGACTCATGCTTGAGATATGTAATGGATGCTAGTGGAACAACAATAAACTACTTCATAGACATTATATTTAGCACCATAAATTGATGTGGAGCCACTTATAGTCTTGTCGACTATGGTGGTGTCATTCCTATGGTGCTTGCTAGAAAGGGGACCACCATGCTCCCTCCTCCATTAGGATTGTTTTTTTTGGTGAATGTGACCGCTTCCTAGAAAACCTTCTCCAATATATCAATGTTTGTGGGAGGAAGACTTCTCAAGAAAATGGCTATGAGATGATCCATAGAATTAAGGTGTATTTGTATTGTAGCCTCAAGTGGTACCATATAAGGGGACTCCATTATTTGGTACATCATATGGAAATGATGATTAAATCTCGAAATAGTTTCTTGGGGGTGCCTCTTGATGGAAAGAAATTGGTGGTCTAAGATACTTGTATTGATAAATGCCTTCAATTGACCCAAGAACATACTTCAAAAGACGTCTAATATGTGATAGATATTGGTGGAAGATTTACATACCGACTAAAATTTGTCTCACCCAAGGTGTAGAGGAAAAAATGGATAACCACATCCTCATGTTGAATCTACTTCCTATTGTATATTTCTTTGAAAACATTAACATAGTCTTCTACTATTCATTTTTCTTTGTAAATGAACCCTGGGAGAATTTCTCTGGATTCTTGGGGAGTTTATGGAGTTTCCCTTGTAGGCTAATTAGTAAATTTTGAACATTAGCAAAGAAATCCATTGATGGGAAAGGTGGCTAATTGTTTTGTTGGTGAGGACGTGGATAATGGTAGTGTAAATGGTGGTGGTGGATGATATAAAAGGTTGTTTGATTTTCACAACTCATCAAATCATGTAGCCAAGGAAGTTCGCACACACAAGATAAATTTCTATGAATATACATATAGAATTCCCTTTTTACACTTTGTCACTACAGAGGTATTATGCAACTAATCATGATAAACTATAAAAAACTAGAATCACATAAGCATTAAAAATAATACTACCATTATCTTCTTCATTATTCATGAAAAAATCTTCATAATGAGAACACATCCCAACAAGAATCACTACACACAGAATGAGAGAACCAATGGCATAACTTTATTGCATTAAATATTAGCCTTGAATACATGTTACATCATTGTATTTATAGGGAAACCTCTCTATCATATGATTTTTGGAGCTAGGATTTTTTCCCATGAAGGAAGTATGCAAAAACTACTCAAATAAAGCTATTTATGTACTGACTAATTCCTAACATGGTGCTAAGTAGGCTTGCACTCTTAGTTTCCTTTTTAAAAATGGTGCATGGACCTTAATATGACTCAAAACTATAAATAGAAGAAGAAGATAAGAGAGGAGACAAGTCTAAAAATAAATTAGGTCTTTAGAGCCTTCTAAAAATATGATCTCACCCTTCTCCTTGCATAACCCCAGTTAACTATTAGAAAACTAAAAATTGCAAAATTGGAGCATGAAAATGTTGAATTTAGCAACTGAAATTTGACTAGCATCGCAATTAAAAATTGAAAAAAATGATGCACTTGTAGAGTTGCAGACATGTGGAGCTATAGAGTTGAAAATTGGCTACTTCAATATTCCAAAACTACAGACTTGCAGAGGTGCCTAGACCAAAATTGGAAAAAATTCTCATAAGTCAAAACTTCATTTTTTGGCTTCTAGGTTTTCTTGTTCTTCGACTAAAATGATGTCTGAATGGGCCCTTTTGAATCTCTCTATTACTATTGCTACTTCCTCGGGATCAAACATATCTAATGATTCATATCGAGTCCTCATCCCTTTGTGAAAATATAATATTTCTTTGCAAATTTTATCAAAACTATCCATTTTATCATCTTATTCTTTAAGTGTATCCTTAGATTTGAAAGCTTTCCTTATGTCATCGTTAGAGGATACTGCTTCAAATGATTCCTAGGATTTCTACATCACTACCTCTATGGAGAAGAGCTTTGATCTGGAATCATCTTAAAAGAATTTTAGATTCACCTCATTATAATGTTGATCTACTTTCATTATATTTTCCTCAAGTCTTTCCCTCATATCCTAGATGTCCTCAAACATAGAAAACATGACCTCGTTTCCTACTTCTATCTTCTCAATTTAGTCATCAAACTTGTCTAGTTCTTCACCAATGAAAATGGAAAGAAATATTTTTTACCTCTATTCTCTAATTCTTGCAATGCCATTAGGTCATTGGACCATGTTGAAACTTCATCTACTAAGACAAAATCTTGATTTATCACCTCTCCTAGCTTGCTTACATTTTCCTAAATGTCATGTAGCAGCTACATATGAGCTTCGATAATCTTTACTCTTTGTACTTCAAAACTGTGCCTCCATCTATAGAAGTCATCCAAAAATGAATCTCCTTAGGGTTGGGCCGAAGCTTGCTTCTCAAGGGCATCTTTTAGGGAAATCTTAGGGTTAGCCAGTGTTAGCATAAATGTTGATGATATTCCTATGGGGGAGTATCCTAACATTTGGGAGAGTGTTTGTGTGATCATATGTTCCATTCATGGTAGTGTTTATCATTGATGTCAATATACTTAAGACTGACTAGTAGATAAAGATCGAGACCATATAGATCAAGGATATAAGACGAGGTCAAGAAGTTGAGGACATGTTCTACAAAGTGTCCTGATGCTATGGTTAAGAGTTCATATAGAACATCGAAGACTGGTAACTGTTATTTGAGATTTATAGAAGATAATATACATACAAAGTTCCTAAGAAGTGATTTCTATTAATTGGGTTATATCTCCTTACAAGGATAGAATTTGATTATGCATAGTTGTACAAAGATAGAAGAGATCATGATGATGATGTTAGTAAGTGAGAAAAGTTAGAGGTTGCATGTGTGAAGATTTGAGAAGACTGTGAGTTGACATTGTTATGTAATTATGAAAAGATGTATGTAGTGTGCATTGTTTTGTCTTAATGAGGTCCTATTATAATTGTAAATTGGGAAAGCCTCAAGGATGACTTAATGAATTAATTTGAGGACTTGGTATAAATGAAAGTTATTTTCCTTGTGATTGATGAATATGTAAGTGTTGTATTGAAGTAAGAAAGTGAATGGTAAGTACGAATTATATCTAAGTAAGCGATCTAAGGGATTATTGTGATGTGAGTTTGTGGATCTAGTATTGAGATTTGAGAAGTATTTGATGCAATAGAGGTACAGTGAATGAGCATAGTGATTACATTTGGTAGAGAGTGCTAGTAGAAAGTTGATCATTTTCTATTGTTCTAAAAGGAATTATACAAAGGCCAGTTGGACAATGAGTTGAGTGGTCTTGCCCATGAAGTTGTTTGGATAGTGGGTCGTTTTGCCTTTCACATCTCCTAATAGGGCTGGAATCTCGTCACTGGGATTCAAAGTCTCCTAACAGAGACTAAAATTACTGAATGTGTTTCATTGGCTCCTAATGGAGTCCATCCTCTTACAAGGAATTCATATATTAGTACATCATTTTGTGGGGACCATCCCTACCAAGGTTTTCTGTCTGATTAAGGGTTTCCCTAGTTAACAAATGTGGTGTTATTGGGTAAAAGAAAAAATCTGTGTCGCCATTTAGGATACCAAAACTTGTTTTGGTCGAATCTCATTTCTCTATCAAAACTCTTTTTTTTTTCAAAAGCTAAAAATACCCTTTTATAGATCTCAGATTCAATATCATAATTATATACATTTTTGAGTGTTTTGATTGGTTATAATATGTTATAATTTAAAAATATTATAAGTCGATATTTCAACATTTTAGAAGATGCTCCCTCAAAAAAGGAAAAAAATAGTAAATAAAATCAAAATAATTAAAAAATTATATTTATCTCTAAAGGAGAGAGTCCTCTTCATGAATATGTGATTTTTTTCCAAGAAGGTGTAGATTTGATTGGGAAGTTTTGACGGGAGGAAATATTTGTTGCATTTTGATAAGGTCGAGCTTGAGTACTTATAACAAAGAAAATATACATTAAAAAAATAATTTCTTTTTTTGTTCCTTAACTATACATGTCATCTATAAGATATTTTCAAATCAAAACTAAAAAGATGATTTGCATATACTTGTTTGACGGGAACTACACCTTATATTTTTTACAGTTAAAAAAGGGACTTCAAAATAAAAGAAATGAAGAAATTCTTACTAAAAAAAATTTAAAAAAATTATAGGCATAAAATCCATCCAATTCTACACATTTTATCAATTTACATCATCTTCAAATTCTAAACACAAATACCATTTTTTTGGTCATTAATGTTGAATTGTCGCATTTTGATATCTCGTTTCCTTATAAAAGGTGACACAATTTTTTCTTTTACCCTATTATGTATGGTTATTGCACTTGCTAATTACATGTTTCAAATATAATAAGGATAAAAAAAATTTATTTTAATTGCATAACTAAGTCACCCCCACCCCCCCTCAATTATCTTGGTAACATTTAATTTCTAACAACAATTGGTATTAGAGCATCAGGTCCTTGAAGGAAAGCTTAACAACATAGAGAGATCTATGGTGAGTCATTTTAGAAAGGATATTCTAAAGTTTTATGGAACCAACTGTGGTTGTTGGAAGGAGAAGATGAAGACACGTTTTCTATACATGCATCTAGGATATTGGCTGATTACTAAGAACGTGAAACAAGTAATTAAAGAAGATAAACTTGAAGGACGTTCTAAAACACAAAGAGATCTATTCATGTGTAATATTCTTGTGAGGGAAGCACATTTGAAAAACTTTCCTAAAATTGTGTACAATCAAGTAAAATATTTAGTTTTGGAAAATGAAATTTGGAAATCTTTGAAATCTACTTATGAAGGTGATAAGCATACTAAGAAGGTTATATTATAGAATTGGATATGTTTGTTTCAAGAAGCTAAAATTATGGTAGATGAATATGTAAGAATCTATTTTGGTAGGATATCAGAAATTGTTGTAGGAATTTAGGCATGTCATGCAAAGAAGGATGAAGATGAAATTGTGTGGAAGATCTTGAAAACCTTGACATTTTCATATAAGAAGATAGCATAGATAATTTAACAAGTTATACCATGCTTAGAGAAGTTCACAAGAGAGACTCTTCTTGGAATATTGGAAGCAATAGAGGTAAGTCTACATCAAAGTGGATATTTTCCTAGAATTGAGACTGCATTCAGTATACTGATTGTTTGACCTACCTTGTGTAGGAGTGTGAGTGCTAGTGGAGATTATGCTAGTAGGAGGAGAGGAAGAACTGAAGAAGACAAAAAGATTGAAGAAGGTATTTCCATACTTGTGAGAAGAGAACCTGAAGGTAAGAACAATTTTAAATGTTGGACTTGTAATGAATTTTATTAGTATTCTTCTAAGTTTCCTAAGAGAATAAAAAAGTATTAGAGGAATTTCAAGCCTAGAAGATCTAGATAATGTCTTTATGAAGATCTAGGAGATAGTGTGAAAAGATTCTTGAGTGAAAGTGATAGATATAGTGATGAATTAGTATTTATTGCAATTAAGGAAGAGATTCTCAAAAAGGAAGAGGTAAGAGAAGAAAAGGCATTAGTGTCACAAGTTGAAAATAAGAAATCTGATTGGATCATAGATAGTGTGTTTTCATATCATATAACTAGTAACATGAATAAATATGTTGAGTTCAAAAATTGTGATTGAGAAATTGTTAAAGTTTGGAACAATGTGGATTGTCATATTAAGGGAATATGATCTATTACTCTTGATGGTAAAACTAATATTGATGATGTTTATTTTGTTAATGGCATGAAACATAATTTTCTAAGTGTTGAACAGTTGGTTGACAAGGGATATCAATTAGAGTTCATAGGGAAGACATGTATTATGAAGGATAAGATTGGTAAGATGATTGGTAATGACACAATATCGAGAGGTAATGTTTTTCAACTGAATCCTATAGAGATGACATGCTTGGTTTCTATAGTTGATAACATTTGGTTGTGGCATAAAAGGTATTGTCATATAAATTTTGATAATATCGTGAAAGTGAGTAGTACACTTGATGTTAGGGATTTGCCTAAAATAGTGAAGCCTAATAACATGGTAGGAAAGGAATGTGTTATGGATAAGTAGAAGAAAATATATTTTATGGGAAAGAAGTTCACAACATCAACAAAGTTGAAGATAGTGCACACAGATTTGAGTGGTTCCACGAAACAAGAGCATTCTATGGTGAAAGGTACTTTATGATTATTGTTGATGATTTTACTAGGATGATGTGGGTAGAATTTCTTAGAGAGAAATATGAAGCATTTGATAAGTTTAAGGTGTTTAAGAATAGAGTTGAAAATGAATTTGGATTAAAGATTAAGTGTTTAAAATCTGATAGAGGTGGACAATTTATCTCAAATGAGTTTAACATATTTTGTGAAGTAAATGACATTAAAAGACATCTTTCAATACCTAAGACACTTGAGCATAATGGTCTAGTAGAAAGGAGAAACATATTAGTGACAAAAGTTTCTAGAGCTAGGATGTTTGAGAATGATGTCTCAAATACATTTTGAAGAGAAGCTATTACCACAACAATATATACAATGAGCAGAGTAGAAATCAGACAAGGTAATAGTAAGACTCTTTATGAACTTTGGTTTGGGCATGCACTATTAGTTAAGTATTTCAGAATTTTTGGAAGTAAGTATTACATTAAGAGAGAAGATGACATTGGTTTGTTTGATGCAAGAAGAGATGAAGGTATGTTTCTTGGTTATTCATTAAAGATTAAAGCATACAAATGTTTTAATCGAAGAACTAAGACTATTTTTGAGTGTGCATATGTTAAAGTTGATGAGAAGTTTAGAATTCAAGAAATAATACTTGATTATGATTTTGATGAAGAAAAAAATCCAAAGGCTAACAAAGAGAATGTTGATTTGTTTTAGGAAATTGACATAGATTTACAGAATGATATACAAATTGTGGAACAAAGAGATGAACCAAGAAATGAACCTAGAGTTCAAGTAAGAGTTGAGGTAGAAACACCTAACAAGAACTTGATAAAGTACCATCCAAGAACTGAATAATAAAGAACCATCCCGCTGATCAGATTATTGGTAGCAAGGACAAAAGTGTGATGACAAGAACAAAGGTACAAAGAGAAGAACTATGTTTGATTTCTCAAGTAGATCCTAAAAGTACAGATGAAGCTAGTAAATATGACTTTTGGATTCAAGCCACGAGAGAGGAGTTAGATCAAATTGAGAAGAATGACACATGGGAATTGGTTCCTAGGCCTAAGGATAAGAACATTATAGGAACTAAATGGGTTTTAAAAAATAAAATGAATGAAAAAGGAAAGGTTGTGAGAAATAAAGAAAGACTAGTATGCAAAGGATATTCTCAAAAAGAAAGGTATTGATTATGTGGAAACATTTGCACCTGTTGCTAGAATAGAAGCAGTTAGAATGTTTTTGGCTTATGTGGCTAACAAGAAATTCAAAGTGTATCAGATGGATGTGAAGTCAACATTTTTGAATGTAGAACTTGAAGAAGAAGTTTACATTGAGAAGCCTAAAGGATTTCCTTTGAAAAAAGAAGGATATATGGTTTGCCAGTTGAATAAAGCACTGTATGGTTTGAAGAAAGCACCTAGAGATTGGTATGTGAATATTTGGCAAAATTAGGATTTGATAAAGGTACTAAAGATAGTAACTTGTGTTTGGAATAAATTGAGAGTGGTCTGCTAATTATTGAAGTATTTTTTGATGATATAATAATTGGAGGAGATGATGAAGCAAGTGAAGCATTTTCTAGTGAAATGAAGGAGTTTGAGATGAGCATGATTGGTGAGATGAAATATTTCTTGGGTTTATAGATTATACAAAATAGTGAAGGTATCTTATCATCATAGACTAAGTACTTAAAGGATTTTCTCTATTGGTACACCTATGGTAACTAGTCATAAGTTATCTAGCAAAGATGAGACACCTACTATTAAGTAGAAGAAGTACAAATCCATGATTGGAGGTTTTCAATATCTAACACATACAAGACCATGTATAGGTAATTTAGTTGGCATTGTTGTGAGATTTCAAGCTGATCCTAAAGAAGCACATTATGGAACAATAAAGAGCATTTTTTAGATACTTGAAGGGTTACCTAATTTTGGACTATGGTATGATAGATCAAATGACTTTACTCTATGTGCATATATTGATGTAGATTGGGCATGCAATATAGATGACAAAAAGAGTACAAATTGTGGGGTATTTTTATTAAGAAAAAGATTGGTTTCTTGGCTAAGAAAGAAATAAGATTACATTTCACAATTTACATCAGAAGTAGAGTATGTAGCAACAACAAACAATTGCAATAAGATTACATGGATGAAACAAACCTTGAAAGATATTGGAGTTGAGTTTACCAAAATTCTTGTCATACACTATGATAACACAAGTACAGTAAGTATGTCTAAGAATCATATGTTACACTCTAAGATGAAGCACATATCTATTAAGTATCATGTTTTGAGTGAGAAGGTTGTAGAGAAAGAGATCAGACTAGAGTATGTTAGTACAAAGGATCAGATATTAGATATATATACAAATCCTTAACCACAATATACATTTGAGTATTTGAGAGGTATGCTTGGGGCTATGCCCCTTCCTACTTCAAAGTAGATGATGCAAAGATTGCATTAGTCTAGTGGTACAAGGCACTATTGTTTATCTGGACTGAATGCTAATTCTTCCTCTATGGGGGAGTATCTATGTTTGACTTGAGTCATAAAGGAATCTTGGTAGTTAGTATTTCAACCATGTTTTTGGACAATTGAGCTGATTGAATATGTTGAATAGAATATTGACATAATGATGCCTTTGTCATTGGTGTCAATGGGGGAGAGAATGCATGAAAAACCTCTCCTGAAAATTGGGGGAGAAGTATCTCCTGAGAATGGGGTAGAGTTGTACATAAACAAAAAACATTCAATGAAGAGAGTATTGATGTAAATAGGGGAAGTATATCAATGGAGGAGAAACAATACCGATGAAGAGTTATTCTTGAGAGATTCAAATTTGATTGATGGGGAGGATTTGAAAAGAAGATGACTACAACAAATGAGTAGTTGCAATAGAGTGATATGTTTGGTATTCTTGGGACTTAGATGATTTTCATCTATGTTTCCATCAATGCCAAAGGGGGAGATTGTTAGCATTAATTCTAATGATATTCCTATGGGAGAGTATCCTAGCATTTGGGAGAGTTTTTGTGTGATCATATATTGTATTTATGGAAGTGTTTGTCATTGCTATCAACATACCAAAGACTAAATATCAGACATAGATTGAGATTGTATGAATTGAGGATTGAAGATGAGGTCAACTAAAGTTGACAACATCTTCTTCAAAGTGTCTTGATGCTATGGTTAAGAGTACATGTAGAATGTCGAATATTGGTTACAAATTATTCAAGATTTATAGAAGACACTATATAAACATAGTTTTGAGAAGAGGTTCCTAGTAATTGGGTTATACATCCTAATAGGGATAGAACCTGGTTATGCATAGTTGTATAGAGATAGAAGACATCATGATGATGATGTCAATAAGTGTGCAAAGTCAGAGGTCACATGTGTGAATATTTGTGAAGACTATGAGTTGACAATATTATGTAATTATGAAAAGATGTAATGTAGCATGTATTGTTTTATCTTACCAAGGTCCTATTGCAATTCTAAATTGGGAAAGCCTCAAGGGTGACTCAATGAATTAATTTGAGGACTTCATATAGAGGAGATTTATTTTCTTTGTGATTATGAAGATGTAAGTGTTGTGTTGAATTAAAAAGTGAATTGTAATTGTGAATTATATGTGAATAAGAAATCTAAGGGATTATTATAATGTACATTTGTAGATCTGGTATTGAGATATGATAAGTATTTGGTATAGCAGAGGCATAATGAATGAGCATAGCAATTACATTTGATAGAGAGTGCTAGTGGATAGTTGATCATTTTATATTGTTATGAAAGGAATAATACAGAGGTTAGTTGGATAGTGAGTTCAATGGTCTTGCCCCTTAAGCTATTCGGATAGTGAGTCATTATGCCTTGCACAACTCATAATAGGGTTGACACAATTCCTAATAGGGTTGAGATCTCCTCATAGGGACTTTAATTTCTAAAAGATAGATAAATAGAACCCATTATCTCTTTGACAAAATCCCACAATGCTTCATTTTGTTTCCTCAAAACTTGGATCTCTTCTTCCCCTTCATCCAACCTATATAAGACTTTCCACTAACCTAATATGGTTAATACCTTCCCACTATCATTATTGGGCCTTCCCAATACTATCTCTTGCATGTGGTAATATTCACAAGATATGTTTGCCTGATCTACATGTGTGGGGGGAATATAAATATGAGAAATCAAGTTATCTCACTTATCTCTTGTTACAAAGGTTAACTACTAAGAATCCTCTTGAGGTGGAATCAATTCTTGGAGAGCTTGACTGATGATTTATGATCCTTCTAACTCATCAATGATATAAGTCCTCTTTATGGATTGTACTAATCGAGACAACCACTCCAAAATTTAACCTTGTGAGGATCCTAAGTTATGAGGTGATGGGGTAGACATGGAGGCTAATCCTTTTCCTCTCTCCATACTCTTCTCTAGAGTATTATCCATTCTTTATTGTTCTTCTACTTCTGTGGTCTCTATTTTCCTTGGATGAGATGGAAGTGACACCATTACTAAAGGAAGTTTCTCATGTTTTTCTTTAGGCTCTACTTTCTCTATACTCATATCTCCCTTATCCATATCTTAACTTTGATCTTTAGAAATTGTGAAGGAAGCATCTTTTCGCATCTCTTGGGTCAGAGGGATCTTCTTAGAGTCATCACCTTTCAACTCCTTGCATAGATTTTCCCTTGTTTCTCCTTCCTCCAAATGGGTCCCCACAACCATTAAATTAAAGATTGAACATATTAGAGTCATCTCTAGTTGTAGTCTTCGTCCAACCTTCCTTCTCATAGTTAGTGGACTCCTTCATATGGATTGGATGATCGTAATTAGTGGGAGGAGTTTGAATTTGGATTCTCCTCCTCTTCTCTTATTTTAATACCTTTGTATATTGAGTTCTTCTATTAAGGGGCATATTATCCATTGTATCCTCTTCCTCTTATTCTAGACCTTCTAGGATGGTTTTAGGGATAGAGGGTGAAACAATGTTGCTCCTTTTATTCTTCTTTAATCTTTCCACTTTATGCCTAATGATCACTATCATTTCTTTCCTTTTCTTTGGAACTAATTATTCCAGGGGGACTTCTTCCTCTTGAACTTGGTACTCATAGGTTTGTTTTTCTTCTTCTTTAGACATCAAATTCCTCTTCTTTCTCTTATTTTCCCTTCGAAAGTTGGACACATCCTGATCATGTTAGTATACTATCTTTGGCCTTATGTAAGATACTAATTTCCATATTGAAGCAGTCACTTTGACCCATTTCCCCCTTTCATGGTCTGATGGTACCTTTGGAAGGGGGTCCAATGGGAAGGGCTTATGAACCCAAGCCTTTGTCAACTTAATCACATGTTGAGCATGACATTGAAGATAATTATTCTCTTTTCTATTAACCTCAACACTCAACACAAGCTTGTCAAATATCTTATCTTAATGTACGGGTGGTCCAATCTTTTGGGAGTAACTTTATCCACACTTTTTTGGTTATACATAGTCCCAACACATTTTCTACGAGGGCCAAGTCTATCAGGCAATAGTCCTTTATGTAGACCTCAAAGTTATCTACATAATTCATCTAGTGATCCTTGATGGAGGAATCTAGAATGAACTCTTGACTTGCAACATGTCTGAACATGCCCACATGGTCAAAATATAGGTAGGCCACTTGAAACTCCTCCATTCAACCTTGAAAGAACTAATATCTTTCTTCTCCTTGACCTCATACAATCCTATATAAATGGTTCATTCCTAGGTTTTCTTATTCTTCCCTCAGATCCTATCATATCCAAATCTCAACTACCTACTTATATGCAATAGAATCAACCTATCAAAAGGATACTAGGGAAATTTATTTGTCCATAAGGTTGTTCCATCCACTCAGATATACATGAAAGTGCTGAATTTTATAAGGTAGTCCCCAACATGGTTCACCTTGGTGACTACCTCAACATAAATTCTCTTTATGTAATCATCTTCCATAAATCTTGCCACTATAAAGATGAATGTGTCATTGATGATTATGTACTTAGGGATTCCATCCTACAAAAATCACCAATTGTGAGTACACTACATACGATCATGCATTCTTCTCTTGTGGATTTCCTTTCATGTTGTTCCCTAGATTCTCAACCCTGGAAGTAAGTAAGTATACTACATAAGATGTCATGTATAATCTTGTGTCTATTATGACCGGAGTCAACTACTTGTCCAAGGAGTCACTAATGATAGTTCCCTAATCAATCAAATTGGCCTTCATTCTAATCTTCTTAATGAAGTGCACCATCCTTGTTTAAAGATGGATAGCACTAGGAAGGCCCATTACCCAACTTAAAAGTGTAATGCGATACCCAATGTCCACTATCATGTATGCCCTTGTTATATCCACTCTTTTAGGATTTCTATTGGGGGTTCGAGAAATTAAGTATTTCTCTTGTACAATATCATCTAATTCTTCCATGTTTTCTTTGTACCACTAGTTGACACTCTAATAAGAGATCTCATAGTATTCATTTTAGATAGGTAGATGGAATACCTTCTTTATGTTGTCTGGCCTGATGTCCAAGACAATCTCCACACTTATGATTTTCACCACTTTCTCATTTGGAACATACTGATGGGTGAGATTCATGATTAGTTCAAATGATTGCACCAATGTGGGATGTGATACAACATTCATGAGCCCATTCTGTATTAATGAAAAGATCATATGAGATCTCTCATGTGGTTTGTTATAGATGACTAGGAATTCATCTCAATCTATATGACCCAATTTTGTATCTGTTATCTCTGAATGAAAATATTTAAACCTTGACTTCTTTGGGACACCTTTAAATTGGAAGTTTACTGATTTTGGGGATATCTTGGATTTTTTCAATGTTAAAAATGAGGAACCCTTTATGACATGCATCCAAAGACCTTGTAAGTATCAAAATCCATACAAGGAAAGAAAAAAACCTAAGACATAAAGATGCAAAAAGCTTGACAAAATGGATGAATCTCTAGGAAGCTGCACACATTGGGCAATGCCATAGGGTGCAAGTTTTAGAAAGGACAAAAATAAGGGATCTATACATGTGGCACACCTATTAACCTACACACATGCATAGGTCCACAAGGTGCAAAGTAGAATAGTTATTCATGGTAAGGAAAGCCTATTGGGAAAAGTTAGGGGGGGGCACTTGTGCACATAAAAAGTTGTGCAGCTCTACAAGCGAATAGGTCCACTAAGGATGGTAAAGAGAAGAGGAAGAATATTAAAAATGCACACCTACACACTTGAATAACTCTCATGTTGTGCATTCAAGGACTTCGTAGATGTGAATGAGTAACAAAGAGCTTGGGACTTGTATATATGGGAAACACTTGACATCAACATCAAGATTGCGCACCTACATAGGTGCACACCTCTTCACATGTGCAAGGTGTGAAAGTCTTGAAAAAGGATGAAAGGGGACCTCACATAGATGTGTACATGTATAGCTTCACATGTGTGCAAGCATGTAGTACACTTAATCTAAAAATTAGACAAGTAGACTCAACTCGAGTAGTAGATTAGAACCTTACATCCCCAACCATCAAGACCTCTCAAAAGAGAACCTATTTTGAAGGCCATGATCCTAAGACCTAGGATAATTGAAAAAGTTGTGGAACCAAAACAATATCTTAAATATCCACCATGCAATTTATCCAAAACATTATCCTTCATCTTTATCTTTACTAGTCAAATATTTTCAAAAAATTTAAGAGGACTTTTATTTAATAAAACTTCAAAATAAGTCAAATATTATCTAAGAAAACTTAAAAAAATCCAAAACATCCAAAATATCCAAAAGTGCAAAAATTTAAGTATCTAATTCAAACAATGGGCCCATATTCCATACAAGAAGAGCCAAAATTCATAATCAAAGAAGGCCAACAAGTGTAATCAAGGGAAAATAAAATAATATAGGACCCTTGAACCAAAATATTTTTTTAAAGCAAGCCAACCAAATTTATGATGATGTTGGTAGTCTTATATGACCCTTGTAATGATACTAGTAGATCAACTATGTATGATTCTTATCATGATGAAAATGTTGGCAGTGGGCCAATATACCTCACAAGGTTCATGGCATGGATTAACCACCTCCTTTTTATTTTATAAGTCTAGTGGTTGTATCAAGCATGAACATGGAACTCTTTTGGTGTAGTGACAATCCTAGCAAGTTAACAAGTGGTATCAAATCTTGTTCACAAGTTCAAATCCATACAGGCCATCAATGACTGATGCTGAGAGGGGGGTGTTTAGAACTAGTCCAACATCTCTTGTAGGGTTTGCATCATGGCTTAGCCACCTCTTGTGTCTTCTATAAGTCTAGTTATTGTAATTGACATTAAAATGTTGATCTTGTGGTGTAACAACAACTCTAGCAGGTTAAGATAAACCATATAAATTATTCCTTAAGAAATATTACCATGTGATACCCTTCCATATGTTTCCACTTCTATTTGTGTTGAGGACCTTTTTTGAACATTGATGTGTTTGATGGATTTTCATGATTCTTTGATATTTTAGGACTTGTTGTTGATATCATTTAATGACCTATGCATATGGTGGATACATTTATGTTTCTTAGATAATTACTTGTGATTTTCTTATGATTATGGTCTATGATGATTATGTTTTATTCTAATAATGTATTTTTATGGATGAACCTATGATTCAAGTGATACTTTTAAGGATGGAATAAGAGACCCATATGTTTTATTCTATAAATCAAGTTGATCCTAGCTATGATGTGTTTGTGTAGAGAGGGATGATATCAAATATGTTATTCGCGAGAGAAATATGATGTAATGAACCCATCCATTGATTTATATTGATTGACATTATATATGTCATATGTATATATGTTATTTTCTTATGCAAGTATTAAGTGTTGAATTCATCTAGCTACATAGATATGAGTGCACCTTAATAATCCTCTATATTGGTTGAAATGGAGATAACAAAAATTCCCATTGGTCCTCACCTTGATATCATGTTTTTAAAGAACAATATCAATCTCAAGTTACTCAATCAAATTGTTGTGATGAAAATTTTCAATTGGCTTATTTCTTTGTCTATATTTTAGTTTGCATTTAAAGGTGATGATGCATTTATCTCAGATTAATTTATTACAATTTATTTTTTCTTTAAGGACATTGAATTTATTATTAATTATTATTATTTTAAAATATTATTTCCCCTTAATGATTTCATCATATTTGATAACTTTAATTATTATTTTGATTCTATGCTATGCTTGTAATTATTGTGCAGATTACTCTATTATTTAG
This sequence comes from Cupressus sempervirens, assembly GCA_028749045.1. Lineage (NCBI taxonomy): Eukaryota > Viridiplantae > Streptophyta > Pinopsida > Cupressales > Cupressaceae > Cupressus > Cupressus sempervirens. The sequence continues at coordinate 348,590,939 of CM053785.1, forward strand.
GAGGTGACTCTCTCCCTCTCTTTGTGTGTGTGTGTGTGTGTGTGTGTGTGTGTATTATAAATTAGTGATGATACTTATTTACTAAGTAGGTGAATATAATTATAAATCATTAATAAAAAGGATTATTAAATAAATTTCTATATATTATCATTTATTGGGAATTGGTTGCTTTCCCATACAAGTTTTGGGGAACCTTTATGAATTTATTTTTATTTCATTTTGGGGATGTTTGTTGGAGTTTCGATGAAGGAGTTTTTTGGTGAGAATTTTTAAGGATAGATTAGGTTGTGTACCGAGAGAATTTGATTGTTATTTTTTGTGATTTAATTGAGAGATCCCATTTGATTGATTATAGAGAGGTATTTGGTAGTGGATTGGATTGTAGTTGGTTTTGGATTACTTGAGGCTTCTTGGATTGTTTTATATGCATTGGACTTCTTAGGAAGGATCTAATTTAAAGGGAGATCTTTCTTCCTAAGTCAAATATCTATGTGGACTCCTTCAAGGCCTTATCTTGATCTTTATAGGGTTATCTAAAAGACCCTACACTAGAGGAACCATTGATCTAACTCCTCTTCCCACAAAGACCCCTCTACAACCAAGTTTTTCCTTCAACCTACTAACTCTTCCTCTATTGAACTCAACTTACTGAGTTCATCTCCTAGTACACCATGGTTCATCTTAAAATTGGATGGATGGGCTTCCAAAGTACACATTGTATCCCAAGCTTACATGATTTTTTTCATACTATCCATAGTTTCTCTACCGATCTCATGAAACCCTTAGTATAACACTACTAGCACTTTAGGCCTAATTAGGTCTCCAAATGAGGTTTTTGTTAAACAATGCCCAAAATTTTTAAACAAGACCTCAAACTTACCACCATTATAGATACCATTTTTAGAGCACTAAATGAATTTTTGGGTTTCAGACCCCCAACTTGTCTGTACAACCACGTCCTAGAAATAGGCCTAAAACCAAGGGTTTCAAGCTTCTATGTTCTATAATGACATCAAGTGACTCAAACACTCAACAAATGGATTAAAATTTCACTCTCCTTTGGGGAAAAATTTCTTTAAAGTTTCCTCTACACATTCATGAACTTGGATTTCCCTTGCCAACCCATTAAACCTCGCATCCTTTCATTGTTATCACCAAGTCTCCTAACTGGGTACAACAAAACTCGCCTAGGGCTTGGTAGTAAAAATAGAAAACCTAAAAAACATGAGCCCAAATTGAATATGGAACTATTTATAGTTTTCCATAGCATGTCCCAGGAGGTCTTACAGGTCCCATTATGTGATTTCACTCTAAAGCCATTTTCGGACCTTCAACTCTGTATAGACTAGTGAACTAGTCACACTGGAATTTATATATATATATATATATATATATATATATATATATATATATATATATATATATATATATATATATATATATATATATATATATATATATATATATATATATATATATATATATATATATATATATATATATATATATATATATATATATATATATATATATATATATATATATATATATATATATATATATATATATATATATATATATATATATATATATATATATATATATATATATATATATATATATATATATATATATATATATATATATATATATATATATATATATATATATATATATATATATATATATATATATATATATATATATATATATATATATATATATATATATATATATATATATATATATATATATATATATATATATAAATATATATATATATATATATATATATATATATATATATATATATATATATATATATAAATATAATTGTACAATAATAAATTAAATTCAATGTACTATATAACCATACAAATAAATATCTCAAGTCAATCCATTATCATGTGGTTGCTTGAGTTGCAAGGTGACTATAAGTGCGTATGTAGGAAAACTATTAGGCTTTATTAGGCAATTTGGTATGTACAAAATTTACAACCTCCATCTTAGACCTTGGATGGTCTTAAAGAATTAAATTATTTGTGTACCAATATTTAGAATAGACCCACACCTACTTCTTACCACCTTTTCAAGTTTTTTGCCAAATGTTGTCATGACAACATTGCAAACTTGCAATGTTTTCATTGACAATTTTAGCAACTTTGACATTTTGATGCTCTTGCAACTCATACACAATCCAAATGAGTTAAAATTGATCATATAAGATTATCTAATCCTATTTAACACATTTTCACACCATTACATACATTTTGAGGTTAATTAGATTATGTGACCAATCTTGCTCTACTTGACAACTTGTGATAATTCTTTGACAACTTTTTGGCATACATTGGAAAACTTGTGCCAAAACATTCTATTGACCTCCTATAGACTCTACCACACCCTTGGGATTATTTTTATCCCTTATTCATTAGTGATCTAACTAAAATCACTTACAAGACAAAAATAGATTAGGGTTTAGCCTAAAACCCTAGGTGCTCCTACACCATTTCCCCCATGCAAAAAGGAAGTTAGGTTATGTATACAAATAGGAGTTCCTTGCTGATGCCAAGATTTCTAAAATCAATCTCTACTATCCATGTAGCTTCTGATTCAAGTTGGTGTCTCCATTTGATGAGGTGCTCCATGTAGATGTCATGTCTTGGTTTCTTTTTGACCCTTGAATCCAAGATCCTTTCATCTTGTGGCTTCACTTGGACATGTACCTTGATCTCCATTACATCCTTACTAACCTCTATGTTATGTTCCTTCTCTACTATATCAGGACATTTCTTTTTCACCTGATCTTGCACATTGAATATTGTTGAGATAGCTATTTCTATGGGAAGATCCACCTTATAGGTATTCTATCCATACTTAGCCAAGATTTTGCATGGTCCTACTCTCCTCATTTGAAATTTACCTCAAATTCCCTTCTAAAGTTTTTCTTTGTTCAAAATCACCATTACCCAATCTCCTAATTCAAATTATAGATCCTTTCTTCTATCATCCACCTTAATCTTGAGATTCTAATTTTCTTCAGTCAAAGTATTTCTCAACTGATCATGGACCTATTTCATGGACTAAGAAAAATCCTCAACATTTCCACTCATTTCTTCATGACTCTTAAGTTCCCTAAGTTCACACACTCCCCTTGGATAATTGTCATAAACAATCTCAAATGGACTTTTTCCAGTTGTCCAATTCACACTCTCATTATAAGAAAATTCAGCTTGAGGTAATACTTGGTCCCACATCTAACCATATTCCTTTTCCAATAAACTTATAAAGTTTCAAGGTACCTTGTTTATCACCTCAATTTGGCCATCCATTTGTGGATGGTATGTAGAACCAAATGCCAAGTTAGTTCCCAACATTTTCCATAAAGTTTTCCAAAAATGCCCCATGAACTCCACATCTCTATCCAAGACTATGCTTAAGGGTAGGCCATGAATCCTCACTATTTCTTTGAAGAATAGATGAGTAATATAGCTAGAATCATGAGTTGTTTTACAAGGGATAAAATGACTCATTTTACTAAATTTGTCAACTACCACAATTTTTTATATCAAAACTAGCATTAGTTCTTGGAAAACCTACTATGAAATCCATACTAAGACACTCCCATGGTCTATTAGGAGTAGGTAAATGTTGGCACACTCCTACATTGGAATATGTGCCCTTGGCTTTTTGAAAAACTACACATTTCTCAACATATCTCCTTACATCTCTTTGCATCTTTGGCTGATAGTAGAACCTTTGATCTAGGTCTAGTGTTTTATTAAGGCCAACATGACCATTGAGAATGCCATTATGTTTCTCTTATATGAGGTTTTCCCTCATAGACCCCCTAGGAACACACATCTTGCCTCCTTTGAACAACAAACTATTCTACGGTGTATAGTCATAAAATTGACTATAAAAATCATTATTAAAATTAACACATACCTTGTAGGCTTTTTAGAAGTTTTCATCACCTTCATATAGGTCTTTGAACCCTTCAACCCCAATACTTTGTAATTGAATCTCTTGAATTGTGGGAAACTTCTTACTAAGTGCACATGTCACCTTGTTATTTTTACCCTTCTTATCTTTTATGTAAAAGTGTAGGCTTGTAGGAACCCACACATTTTATATGTATGTGACTCAATTTTTATTGATTATTGATGTAACTCAAAGCCTAGTTGTTAGTGAATACCACAAATTCCTTTGGCAAAAGGTAATGTGTTGTCTAATGTGGAGTCTGATCAGTCCCCAAGTGGGAGATTGTTAGTTTGTGGCGACTGATTAGGGAAGTACTATACATTTTTTTTTGGCCTGTGGCCGACGTATGGCCGACATATGGCTGACATGTTGTAACCCTAAAGCAACATAAAAATACTTGTATAAAAGGTTTTAGGGTTACGGATTATTTCATTAGAGTGATGCAAAAATTTCTTCTTACGATGGTATTGAGCTGTAAGGGATTACAGATTGTAATTAGGTTGTAATCATTGGATCATAATAATATTGGACTTGCTGTTTGATGGATGTAGCCTAGGGATTAGGTGAACAACGTTAAATCTTGGTGTCTTGTGTTCTTTTTTGTGTGATATATTATTTTCTATTATTAGTTATATTTGCATGTAATTGTTATTTCTGTCTGAAGTTTAATCCTAACATAATGCCTCCATTTCTCGAGGGCAAAAACCAAGGAATAAAGTTATAGGTAATAAGAAGAGTATTTCTTCTTGGCCTCATTGAGCTTCTCTCTAAAAAAGTTAATAGGCTTCCCTTCTTGACTTAACAATTCTCCTACTGCAACATTGCTTGCATCACACTCCACTGTGAAAAACTTGGCAAGACTAAGATGGGTTGGGTAGCCACTTTTTGTTTTAGTAGCTCAAACCCATGGTTAGCTTCCTTGGTGCATGTTAACTTCTATTTCATTCCTCCCTTTATAGTATCTAGGATAGGGGCACATATTTCACTAAATCCTTTGATAAACTTCTTATAGAACTGAGCCAGTCCATGGAAACTTTTGACATCTATGCCTATTTTAGGAGTAGGCCAACTAAGAATGACTTCTACCTTGCTTGGATCTATTTTGAGGTTACCTTATGAGATTAAAAATCCCAAGTACACAAGCACCTATTTTAAGAACTCGGTCTTTTCTAGGTTAATGGCCAACTTTTCTTCATGCAACCTCCTTAGCAAAATCCCTAGGTGTTTCAGGTGTTCTTCTTTTGTCCTACTAAAAATAAGGATATCATCCAAATAGACAACCAAAAACCTACTTATGTAGTCCTTGAGCACTTCATTCAATAATCTCATGAAAGTGATTAGGACATTTGTAATCCCAAATGGTATCACTAACCATTCATACAAACCCTTTGTGGTTTTGAAAGCTATTTTCCATTCACCATCTCTTTCATTCTACTTTGATGATACCCACTTTTATGATCAGTTTTTGTAAATTACTTGGCCCCTCCAAGATAATCCATTAGATCTTCTATTCTAGCGATAAGAAACCTATATTTGATTGTTATCCTATTAATTGCACTAGAATCAATACATAATATCCATATACCTCCCTTTTTGGGTGCCAAAACCACTGTAGCAACACATGGGCTTATACTCTTTATTATTAGTCCTTGGTCAAGGATCTCTTGGACTTTTCTTGCTACTTCCTTGTTCTAGTCTAGTGTCATCTTGTATGAAACCTCGTTAGGAAAGGATGTCACTGGCATAAAGTAAATATGATGGCTAATGGCTCTTTGAGGGGGAATTGTTCTTGATGTCCCATCACTGATGATGTCATTGAATTATTCCAACAATTTCTTGATCTTTATAGGTAGTACACTTGCTTAGGTTTTTCCTCATCTTTGGGATTCACAACAATGAAAAATCCTACTCCTTCCTCCTTGGGATTATGAAAAAATTCCTTTCAAATCAATAAGAGTACATTGGAATCTATTATTTTATTTTCCCCTTCTTCTACAAGGGATTGAATCTTATAGGTCACTCTATTCTTCTTGAAGGTGAACACATTATTTTTCCCATGATGAACTACATCTCTATCATATTTCCATGGTCTCCCTAATAGAAATGGAAAGAATTCATGGGAAATACATCACAAAGTATCTTGTCTTGGTATTCTCCTATGGAAATTTCAACACAAACCTACTCATTAACTAAGACATTTTTCCATTTGTTCAACCAAGTGACCTTGTGTGGATGTATATGAGGGATCTTGGTTAGCATCAACTTTAGGACTACCTCCTATGAGATAATGTTATCTATTGAGACCAAATCTATGATGACTCTATGCACCTTACCAAGAATCTTACATTTCACTCTGAATAATGCTCTCCTCTATTTGGGTTCTCCCTTGACAAGTTCTTTGATTAACATCCTCCTAAAAATAAGGTTCTCCCCACTTTATGAATCAAGATTCACCTCAAGAAATCTAACACTGCTAGGTTTCTCTTGGGCATAAAAAATCTTCTTCTCCACTTGTGAAGTTTATGTTTTTTCAGGGCACCTATAGTTAAGATGGCCCAACTAGCCACAATTATAATATTTCATGCTTGCAAAACGAGAGCCTCTACCAAAGCTTCCAAATATACATCTACCTCCACCTATGTGATATGGTCTTATCACTTCTACTCCCATGTTTGCCTCTATGACCTCTAGAGTCCCTACCTTTTCCCCTACCTTTTCCTCTACCTTTGTAGTGAGTTTCTTGCTTCTTTTTACTCATCTCTTCCAATTTAAGGTCTACTTGGTAGCACTTATGGACTATATTTGGACTCAAGAGACTAAGATCCTTTGTATGCCCCACCTAAGGCTATTGAGGTACCTAGATACTTTAATATTCCCATCTTCTTTCTCCTTTAATCTCAAAGATAATTTTTAGAATTCCTTTGTATAGGTAGCTACATCTAAATCCTTTTGCCTAAGGCCCTATCTGCTTTTGTGTAATTATATCTCACAATATCCAAGTAGATAATTTTCCCTTACCTTAGCCTCATTAGATTTCCAAGAAACTATAGGCTTCTTTCCTTCTTTTTCCCTCTCTATTTGGAGAAATTTCCACCAAGTTAGGGTTGGTCCCCTCATCCTTGATTTTTCTACTTTCACCTCCTGATCTTCACTAATTCCTTCACACTCAAATTTATTCTCTACTCCTTATATCCATTGTATTACTAGTTCAAGTTCCATCTTTCTTTTAAAAAGGGGTAGTACTTCAAGAGATTCCCCCCTAATGCCTTTATAGCTTCAAAAAATGATTCTTCTTGTAATGGTGGGTTTGGCTCAGGAACTTCATCCTCAAGTTCCACTGCCTTACCCTTCTCTTCACCATCATTCAACTTCTCCTTTATTTTATCATTTGTCTTTGCCACTTCATCTAATTTGGTTTTCATAGCCTCTAAAGCTTCCTGCAGGTACCTATTCTCCTCCTTTTTCTCTAACACCTCTTTGGCCAACTTTATGTTGGCTATCATGATTGACTCACTTACTGATTTACACACTGAGTTTGTCATAGACTATGTCTATCTAAAATCTTTAACTAGGGCTCTGATACCAATTTTATAGGGATATCTTTCTTCCTAAGACCAATCTATATGTGGACTCCTTCAGGGATTTATATTGGCATTTCTAGGGTACTCTCGAAGGCCCTACACTAGATTAATTCTTACCCCAATGTCTCTTCCCACAAAGACCTCTCTACCAAGTTGTTCCTTCAACCTAATCACTCTTCCTCTATTAAACTCAACTTACTAAGTTCATCTCCTAGCACAGCATGGCCATGATCATCTTCAAATTGGATCGATGTGATTCCAAGCTAAACCTTGTATCCCAACCTTGCATCATTTTGTTCATACAATCTATAGTTTCTCTACTGATCTAATGAAACCCCTAGTATAGTGTTACTAGCCCTTTAAGCCTAATTAGGTCTCCAAATAAGGTTTTTGTTAAATAACTCCAAAACATGTTAAACAAGCCCTCAAACTAACTACCATTATAGATACCCTTTTTAGAGTACTCAATGGATTTTTAGGGTTTCAAACCCCCAACTTGTCTATACAACCACTTCCTAAAAATAAGCCTGCAATCAAGGGTTTCAAGCTTGTATTTCTATAATGACCTCAAGTGATTCAAACACTTGAAAAATGGATTCAACTTTCCCTCTCCTTGTTAGTTTGTGGTGATTGATCAAGGAAGTACTATACATAGTCCATAATTCCTCGGTGGGGTTTGGGGATACTTTTTGTTTGGGCCAACATACTATAACTAATTTTAACCCTAAAGAAGAAAAAATATTTATATAAAATGGCTTAGGGTTAGGGATTTCATAATGTTTGATGTGAAAATTGATTTTTGCAACAAAATGTATTAAGGTTGTAATCATTGGATAATAAAAATATTGGACTCGTTGTAGTCCAGGGGTTGGGTGAACCACATTAAATCTTTGTGTCTTGTGTCCTCTTCTATGCAATTTATTATTTTATAATATTGGTTATATTTACATGTAATTTTTATTTTCTGTCTGTGGTTAATCCTAACAAGTGGTATTAGAGTGAGGTTTTTTTTCAGTTATCCTGTATGAGAAAGTCTCACAGTTGAGTGGGAATGATGATAGACAAGGGTAAGATGAAGGTTGAGAAGTTTAATGGGTAGAACTTTTAGTTATGGAAAATGAAAATGGAGGATTATCTTTATCAAAATGATTTATGGTGGCCATTGGAAGGGAACACCAAGAAATAGGGAAATTTGAACAAATGAGAAGTGGGAAATTTTGGATAGAAAGGCACTTGGAAGTATTCAACTATGCCTGGAACAGTTGATGACATTTAACATTACAAATGAAAAGATGATAGAAGAGTTGATGCAAACCCTAAAGAAACTAAATCAAAATCCTTCCGCTTCACATAAGAGTGAGGAAACTTGTAGGAAAACTTTAGGTGGATATACATTAGGAAGTTATTTGAATGCAAAAAGTAGAGGTAGAATGATTGAAAGGGAAAGTAATTCTAGAAATCATGTGAAATCAAGAGGAAAATCAAAGGGGAAGAGGTCTCAATCCATAGGACCAAGATATTTTTAGTACTGTGGGAAACCAAGGCATAAGAAGAAATATTTCTGGACTTGAAAGAACAACAAGAGAGGTAAACCAAAAGGGAACAAGGAGGAAAATTTGGTAAGGAAAAATTATAAAGAGGATGCTTTGCTTCTTTCTTTAGAAAGTTTTGATGATTCTTGGGTTTTAGATTTTGGGGCTTCATTTCATGCTACACCCCATAGAGGTTATTTGATTGATCATGTCGAAGGGGATTTTGGGCTTGTTTATTTGAGGGATAATGAACCTTGTTAGATTGTCAAAAAGGAAAAAATTAATATTAAGTTATAGAATGGGAATTATTGTCTACTACATGAGGTAAGACATATTCCAAGGCTGAGTGGGAATTCAATTTCAGCAGGGCAACTAGGTGATGAGGGTTGCACAATTACTTTTAATGATAAATAATTGGAAGGTTTCAAAAGGTTCCCTTGTAGTAGAAAAAGGTGTGAAATTAGGCACCTTATATCTTTGTACAGGTCATAATGTTCCTTCTACTTTAATTGTTTAAGAGAAAAATGAATATTCTAGGACAATTGCTACAGTTGAGTAGGGAGAACAAACAATTATTATAGATTATGATACAACGCTATGGTACAACAAAATTGAGCGCATGAGTGAGAAAGGTATGAAATTAATTCATTCAAAGAAAGTTTTAACAGGTCTCAAATGTGTCAATATGGATTTATGTGAAAGTTGTGCGCATGGAAAACAAAAGAGAGTGAGTTTTGTGAAGAGTGGGAAGGAAAAGAAAAATGAGAAATTTGAGCTTGTGTATATAGATGTATAGGGACCAGCTTAGGTATTTTTCCTTGGTGACTCTCATTGTTATGTTACATTTATTGATGATGCAACTAGAAAAGTATGGGTTTATTTCCTTAGACATAAATATGATGTATTTATAACTTTAAAAAATGGAAATGTTTGGTTGAAAATGAGACTGGTAAGAAGCTAAAATGTCTCAGATTTGATAATGGTGGTGAGTATTACAACAATGAATTTGAAGATTATTTCTCCACTAATGATATAAATACAAATAAAACTATTCCAAGAACTCCACACGAAAATAGAGGGCTAAAGGCATGAACAAAATAATAATGAAGTGTGCAAGGAGCATGAGGTTGCATGTTGGATCACCCTCAAATATATGGGTGGAGGATATCAATACTATTGTATATTTGATTAATAGAGGTCCCTCTACTCCTTTGGGTTGTGGTATTCTAGAGGAAGCATGGATTGGTAAGAATGCGAGTTATTCTTTTCTCAAAAATTTTGGCTGTGAAATATTTGCACATATAGATTCTGAAAATAGAACCAAGCTAGAAGCTAAGTCAAAGAAATGTGTATTTGTTTGATATGACATTGATGAATTTGGTTATAGGCTTTGGGATTTTGAAATTCATAAAATTGTAAGAAGCAGGGATGCCATATTCAATGAGAAAGCATTGTACAAAGATTTGTTGCAGTAACATGAGAAGAAAGAAAATGATTATGTAGTGTTGGATGATACTCAAAAGGAAGATGTTCCAATAATCCTTCATACTTTGCAACAACCACAACAACAAATACCATACACCCTAGTGAATGTTAGATGGTCAACAAGGCTAAGTAGACCTCTCAAAATATTTTCTCCTTCTTTATACTCTATTTTACTAACTAATGTTGGTGAAGTTGAATGTAATGATGAAGTTGTGCAAGTGGATACTAAAATTTAGTGGGAGTCTGTTATGACAAAATAAATGGACTCCTTGTTGAAAAAATTAAAATTGGGATTTATGCAAGTTTCCTACAAGTAAAAGGGCTTTACAGAATAAATGAGTTTATAGTTTGAAACAAGAGGATGGAAGTAAGAAAAGATTTAAAACCAAGTTAGTTGTCAAAGGATTTACACAGGAAAAGGGCATTAATTTTGATGAGATATTCTCTCATGTTGTTAAAATGACCTCTATTCACACTATTTTAAGTATTGTGGCTACTAAAGATTTGCATTTGGAGTAGGTTGATGTTAAAACAACATTTATTCAGGGTGATATTAATAAAGAGATATATATGGCACAAGCAAAGGGATTTGAGGTCAAAGGTAAGAGGCATTTAGTGTGCAGATTGAAGAAAAATTTATATGACTTGAAGCAAGCACCTCAGAAATGGTTTTTGAAACTTGAAAATTTTGTGTATGAGCATGGATACATTAGGTGTTAAAGGATCTGGGGTCAGAAAAAAAAATCCTTGGCATGTAAGTTTGCAGAGGTAGGAAGAACAAAAAATTGACATTATCTTAGGATGATTATATTGAGAAGGTGTTGTAACATTTCTCTATAGAGAATGCCAAAGTTGTCAGCACAACTTTACCTGGTCATTTGAAGTTGACTAAGGAGATTTTTCCAAAGACACAAGAAGAGGAGGATAAGATGTCCAAGGTACCTTATGCTTCAACTGTAGGAAGCTTGATTTATGCTATGGTATGTATGAGGCCAAATATTGCACATGCAATGGGAGTTGTTAGTAGGTATATGAGTCATCCTAGAATTGAGCATTGGAATGCAATAAAATGGATTCTTAGATTATTTGAGAGAAACATCCAATAAATGTTTATATTTTGGGGGCTTTGCTACTACTTTACAAGGCTATGTTGACTCAGATTTGGTAGGGGATATTGATACCAGGTGGAGTACTAAAGGATATGTACTTACTATTGGTGGGACCATAATGAGCTGGGTTTCTTGGTTATAGAAGGTGAATGCTTTATCTAATACAAATGCATTATAGTTTTTTGCTATAGAGGCATCAAAGGAGATGATATGGCTTTAGTTTTTCTTAGAAGAAGTAGGAAACCCACAAAGGGATACTTATTTGTTTACTAATAGTCAAAGTGTCATTCATCTTGTCAAGAATTTTTCTTTGTATTCAAAGAAAAAACACATACAGTTGTAGTCCCACTTCATTTGGTCAATTTTGGATGATGGACAGTTAAAGTTAGAAAAGATATGTACAAATGATAATCCAACAGATATGTTTACAAAGATAGTGATAAGGGAGAAGCTGAACTCCTCTTCATCTTTGGTTTGTCTTCTCAACTAAACATAATAAAGGTATTGTAGAGTCCAGGGTGGTTTAATCTAGTGGGAGTCTCATGGAGTAGAGACATTGCTGCAAGATTAGTCTCAAAGTGGGAGATTTTTGTCTAGTGTGGAGCCTAATCAGTCCCCAAGTGGGTGATTGTTAGTTTGTGGTGATTGATCAAGGAAGTACTATACATACTCCATAATTCCTCGATGGGGTTTGGGAATACTTTATCGATATTTTTTGGGCTGACATGTTGTAACTAATTTTAACCCTAAAATAAAAAAAATACTTATATAAAATGGCTTAGGGTTAGGGATTTCATAATGTGTGATGTGAAAATTGCTTCTTGTGGTTGTATTGAGATGTAAGGGATTACAAATTATAATCACTAGATAATAAAAATATTGGACTCTTTGTTTGGTAGACGTATCCTAGGGATTGGATGAACCACATTAAACCTTTGTGTCTTGAGTTCTCTTCTGTACAATTGATTATTTTATGATATTGGTTATATTTGCATGTAATTATTATTTTATATCTGTGGTTAATCATAACACTCCTTTTGGATAGAAGTTCTTTAAAGAGTCCTCTACCCATTCATGAACTTGGATTTCCCTTTCCAATCCATTAAACCCTCTAATCTTTCAGTGTTATCACCAAGTCTCCTAGCTAGGTACAACAAAAATTGCATAGGGGTAAGATAATTACAAAAGATCAATCCTTATAAAAGGAGATCAAAACCTGAAAAGGGTAACCTAAAAGGTAAAAGCTATTTAATAATTACTAATTAATTATTAAATAGAGATGCATAAGGTGCATAAAAAGAAATCTTAAGAAGGGAATAAAGTGAATTTAAAAAAAAAAAATAAACTAATGCTTTTCTCTAACACCCCCCTTAAGATGAGCAACAATGCAGCTATAGACAATGTAGAAAGAGCAAGGAAACTACAATGATTTGCTGAAAGAAAACTTGGGTCCTAGCAACAAGGCCTGATGATGTACCCAATCACAACTAAATATCTATGAAATAGAGAAATAGAGATAACCTAGTGGGAAAAACTTTATTTCAAAAAGAGATAGAATGAAAAATAAGGAAGGAAGGATTCATCACTGAGACCCCCCAAGGACAAATTCCTTCACCCCAAGCATAGAACACAATTGAAGATACCATAGGGATGCAAAAGGTGCCATCCTAAATGAGATGCCTAATGAAGTGCATGTGAAGTTCAATGTGCTTGGTCTACTGATGCTCAACTGGGTTGTGTGAAATGTGTATAGCACTTTGATTGTCGCACCATAGAAAGGTGGGACTATTAGGAGAAAATCCAAACTCTTTCATCAACTGTTGAAGCCACAAAACCTCCTGACTAGCCAATATAGCAGCCCTATTTTTTGCCTCTGTAGAAGATAATGCAAGACCATGTGATAGGAAAAGAACCAAGACAAAATACAAAACCATAAGTAGACTTGCGATCATCAATATCACCAACCCAATTTGAATCTGTGAAACCAACAATGTAAGCATCCCTTGATGTGTAGTGAATGCCATAACATGTACTTGTACCTCTAATATACCTCAAGATATGTTTGGAAGATTGCCAATGACCCTTATGAGGATCATGGGAGAATTGAGAGACACGTCCAATCGTAAAGGAAATATCAGGATGCGTGTGTGTTAGTTACAAAAAACTACCCACAAGTTGTCTATATAGAGTGGAATCCACTATAGGAGTAGAGCAAGTGGTAGATAAAACAACACTTGACTTAAAAGGTGTGGGGGAAAGCTTGCAATCAAGCATGCCGAATCTCTGAAGCATATCAAGAGCATACTTCTTCTGGAGTATGGCTATCCCATCTAAAGATTGAACAACCTATAGGCCCAAAAAATAGTACAAAATTCCAAGATCTATCATCTCAAACTACTCTCTCAATGCTTGTTGAACACCTTATATCATGGAGACTGAGCTTCATGTGATGATGAGGTCATCAACATAAAGCACAAGTATCAATAAGTCAGCCCCATGATACTGAATGTAAACTATAGGATCAGAGTGACACCAAGTGAATTGCGAAGCAACCAAGAAGGAATCCATCTTCTCATACCAAGCCCTAGGGGTCTCTTTAAGACCATATAAAGACCTCCAAATCTAGCATACTGTTAGGATAAACCATGGACAGAAATAAAAAACTACATGCAAATATAACCAATAACAGAAAATAATAGATCACATAGAAATGAACACAAGGCACCAAGATTTAACGTGTTTCGCCCAATCCCTGGGCTACGTCCACCAAATAGAAAGTCTGATCTTATTACAATCCAGTGATTACAACCTGATTACAATTCGTAATCCCTTACAGCTCAATATCGCCGCAAGAACCAATTTCACATCACAACATAATGAAAAATACCCAACCCTAAAACCCTTTTATACAAATATTAAACCACTTTAGGTTTATAACATGTCGGCCATAATTAGCCATAACTTTAGTGGCAAATCTACGAATGGAAAATAGTACCAAAACGATTGGCAAATAGTACCAAATTTTTTTTGGGGGCGATGCCTCGTACCCCACTAATTATGAAGTATGTACAATACTTTCCTGATCAGTCACCACAATCTAACAATCTCCCACTTGGGGACTAATCAGGCTCCACACTGAACAACAATCTCCCACTTGGAGACTAATCCTGTAGCAATACCACTACCACATGGGACTCCCACTGGATCAAACCACCCTGGACTCTGCTGTTCTTTTATTCATGTTCAGTTTAAAAGACCAACCGAAGCTGAAGAGGAGTTCAGCTTCTCCCTTGTTACAACCTATGTCAACATATCTGTTGGATTGTCATTGGTATGTATCTTCTCCAGCTTTAACTATCCATCCTCCAAAATTGACCAAATGAAATGGTACCGTAACTGTATGTGTTTGGTCTTAGAATGCAAAGCTGAATTCTTAGCAAGATGAATGGCACTCTGACTATCTGTGAACAAATAATTATCCTTCTGAGGATGTCCCAATTCTTCCAAGAAGAACTGAAGCCATATCATCTCCTTGGCTACCTCTATAGCAGCAACATACTCTGCCTCTATAGTGGATAGAGCATTAATCTTTTGTAACCTAGAAACCCAGCTCACAGCTGCCCCACCAACAGTAAAGACATAACCTGTAGTACTCCGCCTGGTATCAATATCCCCTACCAAATTTGAGTCAATATAGCCCTGTAAATCAGTAGTAGAGCCCCCAAAGTGTAAACACTTATTGGATGTTACTCTCAAATATCGGAGAATCCACTTGACAACATTCCAATGCTCAAATCCTGGATGACTCATATACCTAGTAATGACTCCCACTACATGTGCAATATCTGGCCTAGTGCATACCATAGCATACATCAAGCTTCCTATAGTTGAAGCATAGGGTACCTTGGACATCTTATCCTCCTCTTCCTATGTCTTGGGACACATCTTCTTAGTCAATTTCAAATGACCAGATAAAGGTGTGCTGACAGCTTTAGCATTCTCCATAGAGAAACGTTGCAACACCTTCTCAACATAATCAGCTTGAGATAGTGTCAATGTTTTGTTCTTCCTATTTCTGCAAATCTTCATACCAAGGATTTGTTTTGCTGCCCCCAAATCCTTCATAGCAAATGCATGTGCTAATTGGCATTTTAGCCCCTTAATATGATCCATGTTAGACCCAGCTACAAGCATATCATCAACATATAAACATAAAATAATGTAGCTATCATCATCCAACCTCTTAAAATAAACACGATAATCTGAATGACACCTGTTATAGCCATGCTCATGCATAAACCTGTCAAATTTCAGATACCATTGCCGAGGTGCTTGCTTCAAGCCATATAAACTTTTCTTCAATTTGCACACTAAGTTTTCCTTACCTTTGACCTCAAATCCTCATGGCTAGGCCATATATATTTCTTCATCCAAATCACCATGAAGAAAGGCTATTTTAACATCCAACTACTCTAAATGCAAATCTTCAGTAGCCACAAGACTTAAAATAGTACAGATAGAAGTCATTTTAACAACAAGAGAAAATATCTCATCAAAATCAATTCCCTTTTTCTGTGCAAATCCTTTTACAACTAACTTGGCCTTAAATTTTTTCTTACCTCCTTCCTCTTCTTTCAACTTGTAAACCCACTTATTCTGTAAAGCCTTTTTACCTGCAGGCAACTTGCATAGATCCCATGTCTTATTCTATAGCAAAGAGTCCACTTCATCTTTCATTGTAGACTCCCACTGAATCTTAGTATCCACTTGCACAACTTCATCATAACTTTCAGGTTCACTAGCATCAGTAAGTAAAATAGAATACAAAGAGGGAGAAAATCTTTGTGGAGGTCTAATTTGCCTCGTTGACCGTCTAACATTTACTGGTGTGTGTGGTATTTGTTGTTGCAATTTTTGCACATCATGAGGAATGGCTAGAACATCAGCTTTTTGAGTATCATCCAACACTACATAATCATCTTCTTTCTTCTCATGTTGCTGCAACAGATCTTTGTACAACACTTTCTCATTGAATATGAATCTCGACTTCTAACAATTTTAAGATTTTCAAAATCCCAAAGCCTATAATCAAATTTATTAATGCCATATCCAAAAAAGACACATTTCTTTGATTTAGCTTCTAGCTTGGTTCTATTTTTAGAGTCTATATGAGCAAAATCTTCACAACCGAAGGTCTTGAGAAAAGAATAACTCACCTTATTACCAGTCCATGCTTCCTTTGGAATACCACAGCCCAAAGGAGTAGAGGGACCTCTATTAATCAAATATACTGTAGTATTGATAGCCTCCACCCACATGTGTAAGGGCAACCTAGCATGCAACCTCATGCTCCTTGCGTGCTCCATTATAGTCTTGTTCATGCGTTCAACCACTCCATTTTCCTATGGAGTCCTTGGAACAGTTTTCTGTCTACGAATACCATTAGTGGAGCAATAATATTCAAATTCATGACTGCAATACTCACCACCATTATCAGATCTGAGACATTTTAATTTCTTACCGGTCTCATTTTCAACCAAGCATTTCCAATTCTTAAAAGTTTGAAGTACATAAAATTTTTGTTTAAGGAAATAAACTCATACTTTTCTAGTTGTGTCATCAATAAATGTAACATAATAATGAGAGCCATTGAAGGAAGATACCTAAGCTAGTCCCCATACATCTGTATGTACAAGCTCTAATTTCTCCTTTTTGTTTTCCTTCCTAGTCTTTACAAAACTCACTCTCTTTTTTTTTTTCCATACACACAACTTTCACAGAAATCCATATTAACACATTTCAAACTTGGTAAAACTTTGTTTGAATGAAGTACTTTCACACCTTTCTGACTCATGTGCCCAAGTCTGTTGTGCCATAGTGCTGTATCAAAATCTACAATAGCTATTTGTTCTCCCTGCTCAATTGCAGCAATTGTTCCTGAACATTAATTTTTCTCTAAAACAATCAAAGTAGTAGGAACAATATGACCTATACAAAGATATAAGGTGCCTACTTTCACACCTTTTGCTACTACAAGGGAACCTTTTGAAACCTTCCAATTTTTATCATTAAAAGTAACTACACAACCCTCACCACCGAGTTGCCTGGCTGAAATTAAATTTCTACTCAGCCTTGGAACATGTCTTACCTCATGTAGTAGCCAATGATTCCCATTCTGCAACTTAATCTTAATTTTTCCCTTTTCAACAATTTGACAGGGTTCATTATCCCCCAAATAAACAAGCCCAAAATCCCCTTGGACATAATCAATGAAATAACCTCTATGAGGTGTAGCATGAAATGAAGCACCGGAATCTACAACCCATGAATCATCAACACTCTCTAAAGACAGAAGCAAAGCATCCTCTTTGGATTTGTTACTTACCACATTTGCCTCCTTGTCTCCATCTGATTTATCTCCTTCATTTTTATTTCAATTCCAACAATCTTTCTTTTTGTGCCCTGGTTTCCCATAGTACCAACAATCATTTGGTCATCTCGATTAAGACCTCCTCCCCTTTGACTTTCCTCTTGATTTCCCACGATTTCCAGAGTTACTTCCTCTTTCAGTCGTTCTGCCCCTGCTTTGTGCATTCGAAGCACTTCCTGATGTAGATCCACCTGAGGATTTCCTACAAGTTTCCTCACTCAAAACAACACTGATCACATCATCATATTTTAGGGTACTAGATCCAGGAACAGAATTACTCACTGCCATTACCAAGCCATTCTAGCTTTCAGGCAAAGAACACAAAATCAAGAGAGCCCTAATTTCTTCATCAAAATTGATACCCATAGAAGATAACTGACTATTAATAGTATTAAACTCATTTAAATGATCTGCAACAGATCCACGTTCTGCCATTTTCATATTAAATAAACATTTCATGAGAAATACCTTGTTTGAAGCGAAGGGCTTTTCATATAGTGTTGCTAGGGTTTTCATCAAATCTTCTGTCGTCTTTGTTTTTGTAATATTAAATGCCACCGATGGTGCCAAGCATAACCGAATGCTTTCGAGTGCCTTTCTATCCAAAAGATCCCATTTAGCCTTTGACATAGTTCCTTGATTCTTGGCTTTGCCTTCCAACGACTTCCATAAATCCTTCTGATATAGATAGTCTTCCATTTGCATCTTCCATAACTAGAAGTTCTGGCCATTAAACCTATCAACCCTCAACTTACCCTCATCTGCCATTGCTCCCACTCAACCGTGAGACTCCCACTTAACCATGAGACTTTCTTGTAAAGGATAACTGAAAGACAACCTCGCTCTGCTACCACTTGTTAGGATAAACCACGAATATAAATAAAAAACTACATGCAAATATAACCAATAACAAAAAATAATAGATCACATAGAAATGAACACAAGGCACCAAGATTTAACATGGTTCACCCAATCCCTAGGCTACGTCCACCAAACAACAAGTCCAATCTTATTACAATCCAATGATTACAACTTGATTACAATCCATAATCCCTTACAACTCAATATCGCCGCAAGAACCAATTTCACATCACAACATAATGAAAAATACCCAACCCTAAAACCCTTTTATACAAGTATTAAACCGCTTTAGGGTTATAACATGTCGGTCATAATTAGCCATAACTTTAGTGGCAAATCTACGAATGGCGAATAGTACCAAAACGATTGGTGAATAGTACCAAACATTTTTTAAGTACTTTCTTGATCAGTCACCACAATCTAACACATACCAATGAAGAGTCCTGCACAAAACCATGAGGCTACTCCATATAGATCTCCTCATGAAGGTCTCCATGCAAAAAAGCACTCTTCACATCCATCTGAAAAACTGTCCATCCCTGTGAAGCTGCTAGAGAGAGTACAAGGCAAGTAGAATTCATCATGGAAATAGAGGACAAGGTCTCAGAGTAATCAATACCCTCAATGTGTGAAAAAACTTTGCAACAAGACATGCCTTGTACTTATTAATTGAACCATCTACAACATACTTTGTATAGTACACCCAAAAACACCAAACCAACTTTCTATCTTTCAGAAGAGAACAAAGATCCCATGTGTGGTTCTTCATCAAAGAAGAGTACTCCTCATCCATAGCCCTATCCCACTCTAAGTGTCCTGACACCTATGAAAAAATTTGAGGATCATCTGAAATGACATGACTCAAAAGGCCACTACCTACAATCTGAGCATGAGTGTGACTAGTATTTGTAGGATCATCTGCTAAAGTCTAGCTACATCAATAGGATCAGGAGCCCACTTGGACACTCACAAAACATCTGGTGGAGGTAGTGAAGGGTGATAATATCAAGATCCACCTTAGAGGATGCACAATCAGATGGAGGAGTAGAGGAAGTACTGGGTAGTGAGGAAGAAGCTGGAGATGGAGGATAATGCTCATCAAACTGAACATCTTGTCAAAACAAGACATCTCTAGAATTAGAATTAAACAACCTGTATGCCTTAACATCCTCACAATAGCTAGCAAAAATGAGTGGTCAACTCTTCTTCTCCATGAATTTCCAATGAGCATCTGGAATAAATGTGCAAGCCTCACTACCAAAAATGTGGAGAGTAGAAACATTGGGCTTGACATGAGTTCAAGTCTCCTTAGGAGTCAAGTGTCACAATGCCTTGTGAGGCATCCAATTTTGAATATAGTTGGCACAATTGATAGCCTTAGCCCAAAATGAAAAACTCATAGCTCGAGAGTGTATCATAAAATTGGCCATCTCCCGTAATGTCTTGTTCTTTCTCTCTGCAACCCCATTTTGTTGTGGAGTGTGGGGAACTATGAACTGATGTTGTAAACCATGCTCAGTAAAAAATTCTCTGAAAGACTAATTCACATATTCCCCCCCATTTCCAATGTGTATATGCCTGACTAAAAGACCATACTACTTCTCCACAAATTTCTTAAAGATTCAAAATGAATCAAAGACATCAGACTTGTACTTCAAAAAGTACACCCATGTGCATTTAGAGAAGTCATCAATGAAGGTGAGCACATATCAAGCACTTTAAAAAGATGGAGTGGAAAATGACATAAGATCATTGTGTATTAACTCTAATGGTGCCTTAGCACGTGTGGATCTACCTTCCAGAAAAGGATCTCTATGATGTTTGCCAACTACACAACCTTGACACACACCATTAGTACAAGAGATCTGAGGTAACCCAATCATTAGCTCCTATGTACTTGTCTATTATAGATTTCTATAGTTGACATGGCCAAAACTCTCATGCTAAAGCTTTCTCACTGTGTCTACAAGAGCAATGAGAGAAACACCTATAGAATCAAAGCTCTCAAAGCCATCAAATTGATATAATTGAGACTGAAGATCAACACTCCTTGTAGAAATAACCAAGTTAGGATCATGGAGGTCTCAAATAACCACATCATGTGGTGAGAACTCAACTATCTTTCCAGAGCCTAAATGACAAATCTGAAAGATGGACAAGAGGTTTGTAGAAATGGATAAAACCAAGAGAACATCCTGTAGTGAACCACCTTCTAAAGAGATAGTTACTAAACTTGTGATTGAAAACTGAGAAGAATCACCAACTGCATTCTATGTAGTAACACTCTAAGCAAGTGAGGTAACCAAATCAGGTGAGTGTTTCATATGATGTGAAGCTCCAGAATCAAGAATCCAAGTAGCTATAGAGTATAATGCTCGTGTAGAAAGGGCATGTCCTTTCCCTAAGGGAGGAGGTGGTGGCCTTGGAGAAGCAATACTGTGCTACTGCATGGCCTCCTCTAAAGCCTCAAGACATTTCCAACACCTGGAAATTGGATGTCCTTCCTTGCCACAAAAACTACAAGGATCACCTGTGAACTTCTTAGTCTTGGAGAAAAACTCATAGACTTAGAAGATTTACCCTTCTGAGAGGGTTTCTATACATTTGATTTAAGAGTAGACTTGGAGAAACTCTCACTACTTGTTGAATCTATCATGGGCTTCAGTTTCCCTATAGATGTCTGAGCAACCAATGCCTGAGTCTTTGAACCAATGATAGTATCCAACTGTGTAAGCTTGGATTGCTCTCTAGTCAATCAATCACAAAAGACCTCAAAAGTGGGCATGGTAAATCTGGGACCCAAGGCATTCATAGTGGAATGGAAGCTAGAAGAGAAAATTTGAAAGTTTCCTCAAATCTTTGAGAGAATTAGGTAGATGCACTCCTTATCTATCTTCTCTTTCCTGCATCCCTATAAAAAAGTTCTCTATTGTTTGAACCTCATAAGAAAGTCCTCACTAGAGGAGAAATCATTAAGTACAAGAGAAGTAAGCTCTAACTCTATCTGAAGTGCTCTGAACTCATTGATGGTGCCAAAAAAGTCTTTAAACTTGTCCCATGTTTCTTCAGGGGTGGAACACTCATCAAGATGAAACTGTAAGCCATCTAAAAGATTCAAATAAATTAGACCCATTGTTTCATCCATCTTATTCCTATGTTGCAAAGTCTAGTATTGACTTTGAAAAACTGGCTGCACTGTGTCTAGACAAGACCACAAAACCTTTGAACGGAGAAGCCGCTACATATTGGATTTCCATGTATGATAGTTATGTGGGTTTAGAAGTACTAGAATAGAAGAGGTCTCAACCATTATTTTAGAAGGGGTTTTTTGAATGTTTTCGATATGCTGATATAATAACATAAAATAATATAAAATCACCCCCCACAATGCAAATAACCAAACCCAAGCTTACACAAGGAAAACGTAAATGAGAAAAGAGAAAAATAGCTTCAGATGAATCAAAAATACCTGGTACAAACTACTGGTGAAATAAAAGAGAATCTGTAAAATGCTCGAGAAGAGCTTTCCAACACCTTTTTCGAAATGAAAAATAGAGCTATAACAAAGAAGTTATGCCCCCCAAAAGATAGAAGTCATCAACAGACTTCAAGGGCCAAAATAGGTAGAAATCTAAAAAAAAATCCCAAAAATTCTTGATCCATCATCTCCGTCTCAGAACCAGCTTTTTGTCACTTCTTTTGGAACAAAAAATTACCCCTGTATGCTCAAGATATTGTCAAAAACCTATAGGGACCCCAAAAATGCATCAAAAAGAAATTATTATTATTTAAAAAAAATAAATTTAAAAAAACACACCACCCCAAGAAAAGTGGCGGTGGGTGCTCGGTGGTGGGAGAGAGGTACTACAGAGGAGCAGAGTAGGAAGGATCTAGGTGGTGGCGCCATTGGCAGAGTGGGGCTATGGGGGAGGGTGGATCATAGGCGCCTGTGGTGGTGGCAAAACCCAACGTTGATGGTTGCCAAAACCACTACGGTTGGCGGGGCTGTTGGTGGTTAACGTTACGACTAGTGGTCTTAGTGATCGCTAGCAATTTTTTCAAATTGTGTTGGCCCAAAATCACTAAAAATTTTAATTTAATTTTTTTGCCTCGAATTGCATGTAGAGGTTGTATGGCCAGGGTAAACAATTTTTTTTTGCTTCCCGGATCAACATTGTCCAAAATGGATAAACTTTATATGGAAATAGGGGTTTTGACATCTTTTGGATCTAACCGTGATGTCTGTTTGGCCTCTACCTTCTCCATAAATTAGAGACCCCCCTATTTTCACAAAAAAATACTCAAAAAACTCTAGATCTATTCTGTCAAACCCTCGTTCTCCTTTTACTCCAAATAATGAACAAGCTATAACAAATTTGGCTCTAATACCATGCAGGATTTGATTAATACAAATCCACAAAGCCTTCGAATACCTACATGTAAAAAACCTCTCACAAAAGAAAAGGACAAGAGGAGGCAAGGGTTTTGCTCTGAAAATATGAAAATTGTATTCTCAAAAATGAAAAAGATGTAAGATAATTACAAAAGATCAATCCTTATAAAAGGAGATCGAAACCCAAAAAGGATAACCTAAAAGTTAAAAGCTATTTAATAATTACTAATTAATTATTAAATAGAGATGCAAAAGGTGCATAAAGAGAAATCTTAAGAAGGGAATAAAGTGAATTTAAATTAACGCTTCACTCTAACATTTTACCTTCTCCTTGGAGGGTTTTTGGGTAACCAAATATCTTGTGTCATACATGTGTTGAATATTATTTACTTTCAAGTTATGTATGTGCTCAAATTGGTTTTTCAGTTTACATGCATAGATTATGAGATGGATGTGTGGTGAATGAGTTTAAGGTTGAAGTTTTAAGTACTAATTCAATCCCCCCCAAATCTTAGAGTTTACTTTCCCTATTGTATTTCCAACACTTTCCTTCATCAAAGAATTGCTCACTTTCACATGAGTTATCACTTGGGGTCCAAGGTCTAAAGAGTTTTCCTAGGTAATTCTTGATGGAGGGCTATTTGTTAGGATTAAACCATAGACATAAATAACAATTACATGAAAATATAAAAAAATAAAAAAATATTGAATCACACGAAAGAGAACACAAGACACCAAGATTTAATGTGGTTTACCCAATCTCTGCGCTACGTCCACCAAACAACAAGTCTAATATTATTATGGTCCAATGATTACAACATGATTACAATCCGTAATCCCTTACAGCTCAATATCACTGCAAGAAGCAATTTTCACATCACACATTATGAAAGATACCTAACCCTAAGCCCTTTTATACAAGTATTTTTACAACTTTAGGGTTACAACATGTGGGCCATACGTCGGCCACAATGTCGATCGCGACCCCAAAAAAATTCAAAATTTTTTGGGCCATGGCCGATGCATGGTCGAGATGTGGTTGACGTGTTGTAACCCTAAAGTGGTAAAAATACTTGTATGAAAGGGATTAGGGTTAGGTATCTTTAATAAGGTGTGATGCAAAAATTGCTTCTTGTGACAGTATTGAGTTGTAAGGGATTACAAATTGTAATCAGGTTGTAATCACTAGATCATAATAATATTGGACTTGTTGTTTGGTGGACATAGCCCAAGGAATGGGTGAACCACATTAAATCTTGGTGTCTTGTATTCTATTCTATGCAATCTATTATTTTATGATATTGTTTATATTTACATGTAATTATTATTTCTATCTGCGGTTTAATCCTAACAACTTTTACTATCAAATTTTATATATCAGGTTCATATTTTCCCTTATTACAATAAAACTACATTAGGAAGATTGAAATTCAATAGATCCAATAGATATCCAAATTCCTTTTTATAGCATATAACAAGATTCAATGGAATCACCACAAGGAGAAGTCTCCATTACAACAAAATTCAAGAACACCATGATGATTCTGAATCCAATTTTGCTCCACTACAAGTTATACTCCAATCAATCTACAAATAAATAAAGGAAACCATGGAGAGCTCACCTACCAACCAAGGCCTTGATGTGAGCCCACAACCCAAGCTTAGGAGAACTAGTAATTGATCAGGTGACAATTAGATACACTCACAATGACACACTCAACAAATAAATCTCATACAAGGTATGCAAAATAGGTTCCATATTGAACCAAGACTAGGGAGAAGGTGAATTTTTCTAGGTAGGAGATTTCAATCACAAATGAAAACCATATGCCTCTTCCGAGGCTACCAAAATACATAAAACATAAATTTCTTTCTCTCCTTATTTCCCAAAACAAAATCAGTTTGTATTGACAAGTAATGGTTCATAACACCTTACTTTCTCCCTCTACTCATTATGAAGAGAGACTCTACACTAACTTAGAGTCCAACTAAATCCCTTCTCCCATACATCGCCACTTCTGCCCTATCCGAGGGTGAGTAATGCCAATACACCCTTCATAGATTTTCCAATAAAACCAAAAAGTAAAACATGAAAGGAAAGAAAATAGAAAACCCACAAATACCCATCTCTCACATGTTACAACGCAAACACAAAATACACACATGCAAGAGATCTACATAAGCAAGCAATGAACAATGCATGAAGAACATGGCCATGAAGAATCCTACCTATACAAAGGTTATGACAATGGAGTTTTGTGATAAGCTAATCCTTCTTCCTCTTCAATTCCAAGCTTTAATTTCTCTAAATGTAGAGAATGGGTGAACAATCTTCAACTCTAAAAATGACCACTAAATAGGCTTCTAAACTCACCCACCCAAAATGACAATAACTCCAGACTTGACTTGAGCCTTCTATGGTTTTCCCATTTGTTCCTACCATCAAGGAAACCTTTTAGGAGAAATGTAAACTTGATAAACCTCATGGAGATGGTCAATTTTCGCACTAAAGGGAAAATGAGATATTTAGGGTGTCATAAAAGTCAACAGAAGGATCTAGAAGGGTGGAGAAGATTCCCAACCCTTACACATACCCCTTGGGCACTTGGATTACATTAAATTTGACCTCTAGGATAATTTTAGGACCTATATAATTGGCTTGAAAATTTTGATCTTTTTAAAACCCTAAGAATGTAACCTTTCTACTAAACCCTAATTAGTGTAATTAATCTAGGTTACCAACTAATTAGTCTTAGATTACTAACTTAATCAATCTTTGGGTAATGAGTTATATTGCCAATCCTAATTAATATGTTGATACACATATACGTATTACGAGTGTCAAATGACACCATAAGATTAACTGTTATGTAACATTCAACACCTTAAAAAATACAAAATGATACACACATTCATATTACAATACAAATAAACCACTTGACAAGAAGGTTCAAATCACTTTATTGGATTCAACCTTAGTCTTATAGTTTGCATATCAATTATCGATTCTCTGATAAATTACATGGTTAATTATCTTGCATACTCAATTCAAATATTATTAGTTTGATAACATCACATTCATATATTTAAACCAAATTTGTATAATCACATTAATCAAAATATTAAAACTTTTTGTTTAAATTGTCTCATAATTGAATCATCATAACATATTCATCAGTTTGAATTAAACTACTAAAATAATCATCATGATGCATATGTATACCTACAACATCCTAAACATCATCAATAAGGCATACTTGATGTAGGAGCATCTTGGGTTTGCTTGCAATCCTGCATGTTTGGAGGGATTTTGGTTAAGTGTTGAGGAGCATCGAGCTTGGATTTTGGTAGAGTTATGATTTCATGGTTAGGGATGTGTTGGAGATACATTGGAGAACCTTTTCTCAAGATTTCATAGAGATTGGATGGATTGAGTTGAAGTTTGA
The DNA here is from genome assembly GCA_028749045.1 of Cupressus sempervirens. Lineage (NCBI taxonomy): Eukaryota > Viridiplantae > Streptophyta > Pinopsida > Cupressales > Cupressaceae > Cupressus > Cupressus sempervirens. The sequence goes on from CM053785.1 coordinate 348,617,760, forward strand.
GTCATTTTTTTAACTTGCTGTTGGAACTGTGCTTTATTGTTTCTGGGTGCCTGTTGCAGGCAATGTAACTAATTTTTCCCAATGAATGAGAGGATTCAAATTTTGAGGATTTAAGAGGATTTAGATTACTTCCTTTTTTAAAAGGCAGAAATCCTAATTCATTATACGTTGGGAGATATGGAATTTCTCCTGGAGTATCGATTTCTAGCAGTTTGTGCGATGGGTTTTTGTGCGTGACTTTCAAGATGGATGTGTAGATATCCTTAATGAATCAGAATTTTTGAATTTATGGGGTTGTAGAGGACCTAAATTAATACCATTGGTTTGAAGCAAAAGTTCTAATTCAATCGAAGCTATGAGATATCGCAATTTTTCTCGGATATCAATTTTTAGACATTTAATTTTTGTTAGAGGCCGACTTGTGGCTTGGATTGGTATAATTAGGGGCCTTGTGGAGTCTTTTAGTTATTTAGTTGGGATGGAATGAAGGATAGATTCAAATTTGAAGAGCCAGAGTTGTGGCTTAGGAACTAGAGGATCTCTTGGTGGAGCTGAGGGTAAAAGTGTGGATTCTTCTTGGTGTTCTTATCCAATTGTGTATCTGGACTAGATGAGATTGGTTTTTTAAGTTGGATCTTGTTGGATCTTTCAGAATTGATTTTGTAATTGTTTTTTGTATTTGGTCCTAACCCAGAAGGCCTTATAGCTGGGCATATTGCATGTAATCAGTTATATTTTATGAACAAATTATTGTAATTTGGTATCAGATCTTGCATTGTTGCTTCTTGCTATTGTGTTTTCATTGTGTGATTATATTGCTGGGGGATAGGACATCTCCTTTGGGGATTCTCCTTCCTTGCACTGCATCAATACTAAACTATCTGAATGCATATAACCTAATCATCAAGGTACCATCATTAAAATCATCATCATAAGGTGAAACACCTCATATCATCGTTAGTACAAATCACTCTTTAAATAGTCGAATAATGTAGTAAGCCTCAAATCAAGGGGTATCAAAACATGAATGTATCAACTAATCTCAATTTCTATTAGGAAACCTGAACCATAAAATGTTAATTCATATCCATCATCATAATTATTATACATAAGATATCAATAATTTATCATGATGTCGTCTACATGGTTTCTAGCAAGAACAACAACATTTCCCCATAACATTTCCTTGTCGTGCTCATATATCCATTCAAATATACTATAAAGGATTTATTAGAAAAAATCATATTTAAATAAGTACATAAGAGGAGGGGTCTTACAAGGTGTAGGTTTTGTTACAACCTTCTCAAGGCTTTTCTTCACATTAGGCTCAACAATGACAATTTTCTTGCCTCTTCTAGCCTATGGCTTGGCACCACTATCTCTTGCCTTTTTCTTCTACATCTTCCTCATCATCATCACTACTTTTTCTATCCTCTCCTTTTCCTTCTGTAATCTATAATGGCATCTCATGCTCAGCTCCTTCTCCCAAAACATTTTCCAAGTTCTCAATCATTACCTTCCTCTTCTTATTCAGCTTAAGTGCACTAATTTGAATTGTGATCTTCACCTTTGTTGTCTCATAATTGTCAAATGGATTGGCATCCTCGTCCACTTCTTCATCCAATAGAGCTATGATAGTTGCAGTTACTTCACAAATATTAACCTCATAAGGTAGAGGTCTAAATCAAGCAACCCTAGGTAGAACTTTTTTTAAATAGGTAAAATCAATGTCTACCAAGAAACATATATTATTATAATATTCGTCTACTTGGTATTATGGTATCCTAGACCTATTTTTCATTTTCCTCTTGAATTATTCAAAGTAACCATCCATAACATTTTTAAAATTATCACCCGTTTGACCAATAAATCTATTAATCTACTAGGTAATTGGCTTTGTCTTATCCCAAATAACATCACCAATGGTGGGAAACATGTTTTGCACATAAAAGAAAACAAAAAAAATCAAAGAACCAAATTTGAACATATTGTTCTTTTCTTTCCTTACACTTTCCAAATTCTTTGCTAATTGTGTAAGATGGAGGTCTGCTAGGTCATAGTTGTGACTCTTCTTGACAATCTTCCATGCCAAGTCTATTACACCACATGACACACTATCAGGTTGGCTTGACTAATAAAATTTGTGTGCGATGAATCTGACAACAAATTCAATCTATGCATCCTCAATGGTAGATATTGTCATTACTATTTTGTTCGATATAGCCAGTGTGTTGGCCTTAATTGCTTCTCTTCCTTGAAAACAAATGGTTTAAACGCTTTTAGTGATAGGGTATCCTATAACATGATGGATAATATGCTTTCTTATGTTAACTAGTATGTTCTCCAACCATAATTTCATATCATGTACATGGATTAAAACAAATTTGATTCATACAACCTTGAAATTCCTTTAAATTTTTAGGGCATGTGTTAACCCTTTCTCAACAATAATCTTATGCTCATCCTTCAATATTCTATTCTCACATAATTTATCATATGCATTCCTTAACTCAAAATCTCTTACTTCACCTATCTTCCACATATAAGAAGATCTTACATCATGAATCATTATAACACTAGGTGGGATTGATATCAGGGCACTTGAGGAATCACACTTCATCGTAATTTAAGGATAAGCTTTGAATTTAGGTGGGGGAAAGGCATCATTTTTGACTAATTGGGAGTTACTAACATTTAACTCCATTTTCTTCTCAGATGTTGATGCATTTGATGTCATTTCTTCAACTTAGGGTTCACTTTACAAATTATACACACCTCATCTTCAATGAAATTGCTCACAATTCACTTCAATAGCCAATGGTTCTAACCACATCATCACATTCCTTTCTAAAATTCTCTTAGATGCTCGAACTCAATGTGCTCTCTAAAAAACTTGAATGTTGTGTGATCAGAATGACTTAAAAATTCACTATATAACTTAAAATCTTAAATTTAGGGCCTCATCAATGCTATGTACATATAGTGGGCGAGTTATAGTTGTCTCAGCCATTACATGGAAACTCAAAAAATACACTTCCAAACTCCATTTACTCAATCAATGCTACAACTTGGTCATAACTAATATTTTGGCTCAGTCTCTTTAGGACTCCAAAATTGACACTTTGTTATCACTTTCACTTCAACTTGGCACCAAAATTACTTCACTCAATTCAAACCTCTAATATGTCCTTATGCATCTTATATCATGTTGATTTGGACTTTCATGTATATTATCTTAGGAACTGATGTATGATTTAACAATTTGAAAAGAAGTTCCATACATACTTCTTTGCTTAGTTTGAGGTGGGGGAATCACCTAATCCATTGGATTGGGTGATTACAACTTCACCATTTGAACTATTGCCTTCTTCAGTTTTATTTCTCTAGGTCTGATTCATTTGGCTTCTCACTTCTTCAGTATTTACCTTTTCCTTTCCATTATTCTCTTCAACATTAGGTGTTAGTATTTGATTCATACATACTCTACTTAGATGACAAACCTTCTAATAGTTAAAATATACTATTACAAAATTACTCCAGTTTCCTAATCTTCCTCTAAGATGTATCCTTGCACAATCTATTGTAATATGTTCATACTTTCCACATTATTGATATTTGACCCAAGTATTGTGATCCCAATTTATAGTTTTTCCTTTCCTAGTGTCTTTGCCTTGACCTTTAGGTGTCCAACTATTCTTTTCTTTAGATATGAAACCTTGTGTCATATGACCATACTTATGAAATGCATAACAATAAAATTCAAATCTAGATGTAGCTTGTGTCTTACTAATCTTTGATCTACATTCATGTGCTCGATATCCATGTTTGTTCCAAGTGAAACAATTACCATTGAATTTAGGCTTAGGATTTGACTTGCTGATTTTGCCCTTGCAAATGTTTGTTGTATGACCTAGTTTTCCATAGTGATAGCATGTGGGATTCTTGTTCTTAGTATTCCTGTTTTCTCCATGCTTTGATGACACTTCTTGCTCACTAAATGATATGAACTTGATATAACCAACTCCATTAGTGTCATGAGGTATTCTTTGTGCTCTTAATTGTTCATCAAGTTTTCTCATACAATCTATAGATATGCTCATTATTTCAATGATTTTTTTCTCATTTCTCAAAAATTTTCAGTTATTTTTGTTCTCAAATCTCAAATTTCAATCTCTTACACCTTCCTAGAGATCTCAAGATTGGCACTCAGTAACTAATTGATCATGTCAAATTGATTTTGAGTAAACCTTTGTATCTCATTGATTCTCTCATCAAGATTTGTATCCATTTTCCTTTTGTCTCCTTTAGCCATTGTCTTGTCTTCTTCAACCCTTTTCTTTTGTTCAATCAATTCACATAGCCTTACTAACTATATTTCATGTTCTCTTTTTAGTGCTCTTACTTATTCATTTGGAATTTTGTTCTCTTCCAATAGATCTACTATTGTTGCATTAGTTTTACTGGATCTGTCTTTATCACATAGGTCTTCAATGCTTTCTTCTTTGTATTGAGTGTCATTTTGTTGAATTTACATCTCCTTCATTCTCTTTAGAGATTTCTTCAATTCCTCCTTTGGAACCTTGACTTGATCAAATGCAAGCTGTAAATCAATCTTTTGATTCTCAATAACCTTTCCCAACTTGTAGCTTCCATATCCAAGATATTTGAATCTCAAGTGGTCAGAATTCTTAGAGAACTTTGCTCTACTAATAATCGTTGGAAATCTAATAGAGAAAGTAAGATTCTGAGAGGGGGTGAAGCAGGATCTATATGTTGATAACAATTATTCAATTATACTTTGTCATTGATGTTACACAAATGTTATACTCTAACCGAGCACTGCCAGTTGGAATCAAGTTCAAAAGACTCCAGTATCAGTTGAGCATAAGTTTAGAAGAAGAAAAGTTCAGGGATTCCTGTGTAAACTGAGGCAAGTAGGTTACCAAGGAACTCAGTGGTAATCAAGTGACCTAGTTTTCAGTTTTAGCCGACCTACAATAGATTAGTTTTATTTATTAGTTGGTTCATGCAAGCCAACTCAGTGGATCTTATTTGTTTATTTGAAAGGGTACTCAAGCTAGCTTGACATTGGGTTTTATATATATGAAAGGTCAAGAAGTGGATCGAGATATGAGAAAGTGGAGAAAAAGATAAGATGTGAATGAAGAAGGATATCTGATTTAGAGCATAGTATCCAAGGAGTTGTAAAGAATATTCTAATAAGGGAGGATCCAGAGGATAATTCAAAATAGTGATTTGAATCTACAATTTGGTTCCTTTGTCAATCAATTCAATCATTGTTACTCTCTAACAATTGTAGTGGTGAAAAAATCTTTTAACAGAGTTGACTTAATAGTCATTTTGTAAATCCTCTAACCAGGTGAAATTTCTAGATTGAAGTATCTTAAGACCTCTAACTATGCCACTTCTAATAGGGTGATACAAATAATTTAGTAGGGTCACACCTAACATTGTGTTTTTTAACCTTTAATAGGGTTGGCTCCTAATAGGACTCACTTCAAAAGAGTAAAAAGTTGGAACTAGTTGCATTGGTGGTTTTCTCAAATTGGGTTTCCATGTTAAATCTTGGTGTCTCATGTGTTCATGTTATTTTCTTATTTCTTTATCTTTCTGCAACTAAGTTACTAAAGATTAATGTACATCATTATTTTAAGATTGTTTTGTTAACCGAGTTACAGTGAATATCTAGTTCTAACTGAGCTATGAGTTAAAAGGAAGTTTGTATTGACATCTAATGTATTTGGAATTATTTTAGTGGTAATTGATTCACCCCTCCCTTCTCAATTACTCTTCTTATATTTCCAACACTATAAAACTTTTACCACTTCAAACATAAATCACATCCACAATTAATTCACCACTCACATCTCTGCCTTAATCTTGAACTTTTGTATGTAACATCATATATCAACATGTACTATTAGATCTAGCATCTAATAACATGAATAAAAGATGTAAGAAATAAATCAACACACAACACAAAGATTTGGTAATGCAAAAACCCTCCAAGGTGAAGGTGAAACTGTGGTGGGGTTGACAACCACAAAATCTTCACTATAATAGCAATAAAGTTTGCATGTTAAGGCTAAAAAGTTTGATTACTTTTGATAATCTACTCTATGAGGGATCTGCCTTTTTAAGAGCTTACAAGGCTTATTCTACCTTGATTAAAGGATTTTAACTACACAATTAAGTGAGCACTCTATTAGGAGATTTACATAGGCCTATCAGAACCACTCTGTTAAGAGATTTACCTTGAAATACTTGTTAAAATGTATCAATACCTTGATCTATCACTATGCACATTGAATTTTGATGAAAATTCACCTATATACAATATGATATCACCTCTCTATGATAAATATACTTTATCTCCTCTCTACACTACTCAGTCATATTACTACTCTATAACACTTAACTCCATTGAATTCACCTTCAGCTTCGCATCTAAAACTTCTAACTCACAACCTTAAGAATTAGGTCTAAACCCTTCCTTAAAAAACCACATGATGAAGTCTCTAGATATCAACCAATGATCTAAATTCATCCTTTTTTTCGCTTAGACCTTCTAATTTTCTCATTTGTTGATCCTTAGTTACATGCATAATTGACTCCTTGATTAACTCCTTGATCTTTAGAACACACTTCTAGCTCAGCAAAAATAGTTTACATCAATGTTTTTTCCATTCCAAACATTTATACAAAACTATGTAACTCAACACATGTACCTTTCTTATGCTTGGTGCATACTAATTCTTCATGTTGTCCCTTGGCTCATATTATTCTTAGCTTCTACTATTTTTCTCAGCCTTTGTATCACTTGTCTCATGTGTTGCCTCATGTAAAGCTTGACAACAACTGGAGTATTCAATGACACTTGGTTTTCTCAACAATCACTACTACTCGACAACAACTAAATGTTTATACTTCTCCTATACATAGCTTAGCCTATATAGAGTGGCTCAGCCACATTGTTGACCAACCAACTCTTCTTTGTAAATAACTAAGTGTTTTACACTAATTGACAATACTAGTTTTCCTTTAGGTTCAAAAATAATAACACATAATAACATCACATCTAGTGCAGAGGTCAAAGGAAAAATAATGGTCACTATGACAATCACACCTGCTTCATCTAGCATGGTGATATTGTTGGAAAGTTACTTAAGAAAAACTATTGCTCATATAGATAATGATGAAAATATTGAATCTTTTGATGAAGAATATCTAATGAAGATATCATTAATAACATTTTCCAAGGCTAAAGAGAGATCATAAAAGAAATCAGAAAATAATACAAGGATTCTAAGTATACCTTTGGGTAGATTGCACAAGGCATTACCCATGAAGATATTCTTTCAAGGTAATGATGTTTTGGAGAATTTAGACAAAGTTCTTAATGATTTGATGCTCACTTTACTTTTCTAGAGGAATATTCTAAGACAAATGCAAACTAGGACTATATTGTAGACAAATTCCTCAATGTATGTGCTTCTATATTAACTAACATGAAATTAATTGATGAGAACATTAAAGACATCAAGAGATGTATATATTAATTGTGTCAATTCAACTAAGCATTTGATAGCGGTAGATAAGGGAATCAAGGAGGAAGAAGATAAGTTAGAGAAGATTGTAGAATTTTTTAGGAAATCAAACCAACGTGCTATAGAGTTTGACAAGATTGTGAGTCAAACATTTCATACAATATGCATGTTGCAAATGGAAAGAAACAAGGTGATACAAATATTTTAATTACTGTGAAGTCTACTCTCACCAAAGTTAGAGATTATGCAAAAGGAATTAGAGATGTTGGATACATCCAAGAAGTCCTATGAAGTTTTCAGGTCAACATATCTACAAGAAACATAAGTAGCATCATATGCAATTTGTCGTAAAATTCAAGGTGTAAAAAACATGAGTTATGAGATGCAGATATTTTAGCCTTCAAAGCTATTTTTCCAAACATATTGATCTTTGTGTAATATACTTTTGGTTGGATGATTTTTCTATGTACGTAATATTTTTGGGATTGTCTCTTTTTCCTTTGATGTCAAAGAGGGAGTATAGTATAGGTAGTAAAAGATGTGAAGTCATATAGTATATTTAAAGGGGAAGTAGTATGAATAGATAAAGTTTTTTTTGATAAGTTTTTATTTTGGCATTAGCACTTAGTCATTTTTCAATGCCAAAGAGGGAGATTGTTGGAAAGTGATGAAAATTGAAGACATAGATATTGTCATTGATGGCAACATAATCGTATAATAAGGTTGCTTAACTTAATGATCAGTCTTAGTTTTGGATAATCAAAAAAATGTTTAAATATAATACAGTCACCCAATTTTGACCAAAAAGAACAAGATATTACTCATATATTGCTAGAATTTTGGAATATTAAGGTCTATACCTACTTTAGATATCTTTTGGAAAATGTTTTGGTTGGAAAAGGTAAGACTGGCATAATATATAGTTGTTGAAGAACAATCTTAATGGTCAAACAACTTGTAATAAGGAATTGAATTTCCTTATTAATTCAATTGATTATAATTGAAAGGAGAACATCCAAGATGTTAACCCTTGGATAACATATTCTAATCTTTAGTTTGATTAACATGCCACACATTTTACGAAAAATAGTTTTGAAGCCCGATTGGGAAAATAAGTTGGAAAGATATAAAAGGGAATTAGTTTTTGAATGTGAGGTATGTTGGTGATATGAAAACTTTATATGTGATGTTATGATAATTCTTTGATGTCGTACAAGTTTCCATATGCGAGATTTGGTGATTTCTCAAATCAGATATGAGATACATAAAGGACTAATCAAACATTGTGATGTTAATATAATCATTTTGGTATTGGAACTTATATCTCTTGTATATTGGACAATGAGTCCTTATTGAGCAGTGAGATCCTATTATAAAATAACTCCTAACAAGGTCAAGACCTCTAACAAGGTCAAGTATTCTAATAAGGACTAATGTACTAAATATATGTAATGACTCCTAACATGGTCAAAACTCCTAATAGAGTATTTTCAAATTAGTGCATAGTTGTGGTTATCATCCTCGCCAAGGTTTTCCTTTGGACAGGGTTTCCTCAAAAATAAACCATGGTATTATCAGTTATTTACTATTATGTGCTTCACTTTTTAGTATTGTTCTTTGTGGAATTATATAGTTAAGTTTTTGAATTATTAATTGGTGCAAAATTTCTATAGTACTAATTCACCCCTCTCTTAGTATTGCCTATTTCTAACACATACGAGTCAATAATACAAGTACTCACCTAGGAGATAGGGCCATAAGGACAACATTTGCAATAGAGTCAACAACATGAGCTCTATCATAATAAGATTAAGACATCATCGAGTCAAATCCAATAGCCACAACATTCCAAAAATCCATAGTAGATAACTTCCTCATAGTAGCATCAATAGAAGGCCTAGGAACCTCATCTACAACAACCTAAGAGAAGCTCCTGTAAGTGGAAATCTTGAAAATACTGTAATGTTGGACAAAGGAGTTTTTGCACCATAAAGTGGCCCTTTTATATTTATTTAGTTCATACTTAGACACTACATGACCAATTATAAAACACTTCTAACACCTAAAGGGGATCCTTTCATAGTGTAAAGATTGAACCCAGCAACCCTTAAAAGAAACAAGCTTAATATCCTTATGAAGCCCTTTAGAGACATCTAAATCCACCAAATTCTTGGCAAAAAATGAGTGTTAAATATGAGAGGAATCCTCATCCATCATTGAGAATTGCTTAAGAACCTATTCCATTTCCTTAAGATGTGATGAACCCAAAGATAAATGGGGAGGTAGGGAAGTCTATCCCAGACAGGCATCTTATTGAGAGTTTTCGAAGAAAGGTTAAAATATGGATGCTAAGATTTAACCATCACCATCAAGCAATCCTCTGAGATAAATAAATGACCACATAGTATCTTATTTCTATCAACATCAGAATCAAAATAAAAAATAAAAAATTCCTTAGGTAAGGGAAAATTTATGGACTATACTAGTAATAATAGGCTCCAACTCTTGGGATATCCAAGCATGTAGCTTTGAGAGGTTGGGCCTGAAACCATTGAATCTGCTAATTAATTCTTGACAAGAAAGATCAAAGATGACCTGATCAATTTTAGCCACCATCTCAGCCAAAGAAAACTTTAAGAAACCCCCTTCTTGGAAAAGGTGTAAAATCCCAACGAACCCTATATTATCTTGGGTAGAAAAAAAATTGTTGGCGAAGTATTTTAATTTGAAAGGGAAAATAATAGTTTGTGGTGGCAATTTTTTTAGCTGTATAAAAATTCTATAAAATTTTGGAGAATCTTTCATTATTGAAGAAAATCATGGTCAAAAGTATACATACCTATCAACCATCATTTCACCATTATTATAATACGAAGCCTGATTGATTATCATACTTGAAGGTTAAATTTTCCTCACTTTAATCACTAAAATTTCCCTCTAAATTATTGCATGGGGGTTTGGGTGAAGTACCTCCAAGATAGGGTCAAAGGTCAGTGTCCCTTACAAGGTCCAGAGATAGTGCTTGTGGTGTGCTCCTTGTCGCAATACAAGGCGGGGTCAAGGGGCAATGCCCTCGTGGGAATTTTTGTAGGCATTTCCCCCAAAAGCTCATATGACTTTTAATATTTTAGTAAGGAGTCCTAAGTTTATTTTATGTCATCTAACATATAGTAACCCTATTTTTTATAATCATTGGATGATCCTAAATGAATGGAATAAATCCTATTTTGGGCCAAATTCTTAAAGGACGCTAAGTTATAGAGAAAGTCTCCAAAATAGAGACATGTGTCCACAAACAAATTTATTTTGGGCTAAAGATTGAAAGGATAAAACGTTCAATTGAAAGCCTTCATAATAGAGACACATGTCAAATCTATGTACTTTACATATACCCTAATTTAAAATTTGACCATATATTGGCAAATATGACCATTGATTAAGACAAGCTTTGAGAAGTTTAGGAAAAAATATTCAATTTATCATGTGGAAAAATTATTTCTATTGGTGAAGTCATAACTTGAATATAAATAATTCCATATCATTATTGGTGATTAGCCTATGCATGAGACCTAATTTTTATGAAGCATGTGTGACATGACCACGTTGAAAGTCCATTTATGGCTAGATTCTAGTTCACCGATGAGTGACATTCATTAATTGGTGAATATTTTCCACTTAAATTATCTGTGGTATTAGTTTCCAACGAAATAGTGATAGACTTAGAGACAATGAAGGGTTTTGTCTCCACTAACTTTTGTTTTATACCAGGCCCCTAAGAAATTTACAAACTCAAATATGTGTTTGTTAGATCTATATTTTATTTATTTTACAAAAGTTTCAGAATTTATATGATTTGGGATAAATCTAGTGGAAAATGATTGACCCTTTATAACAAAAGTCAATGAGCTCACATTAAAACCCTTATTTTTCAATCTTATTTTCTTTGTTTGTGTTTTATAAACAATGTCTTATAATTTATACTGGTGAAAATTGTATAAACATTTTTTTCTACTATAATTTGAGTTCATTTTAACTACATTATTCTTTAGGTGATAACAAGTTTACAAAGGACAAATTTTTTTATGGAATTTTCCCCCATGGTATTATTTTATCATGATCTCACTTCTTAGTATGGAAAATTGCCAAAGTTATCTTTGCAAAGGATAAAAAATTAAAGTCCCCTTGTGGGTTCTGCTAAATAACTATTTTAATATTTTCTACTATTTACATGTTAAATTTGTATTGTATTAGTACTATTTGAGGATATATGTCATGATAAGGTTTAATGTCATTGGAAAGATGGTATGATTATGGACTTCATTATATATATATATATATTTTTAACATGTTTATGTGTGATTCATGTGCATGATTTAAATATGAGTGCATTTTAATAGAGTTTTAATAATATATGTTGAAGAGAAGACATCAAGCTCAAACCCTAATGATTAGGGTCAAGTTCTCCATGGTCACTCCCTAACTAGGCCAACTTTATGAATTTGTATCATGGATATATGAATAAAACATGCACATATATGAGAAACTTCTAAAAGTTTTCAATAGCCTTTGAAATATAAATTAGGGAACAAATTGTTGACTCTCAAGAGGTGCCACATACTTGCATCATTTTGACTTCCTAATATATTAGTCATTTGAATGTAAATGATTTTATTATACACCATAATGGTGATATTGTGACCTTCTGTTGTCTTTTAAATTCTCATGATAGTTGTTACCTACTAATAAAATGCAAAGAAATTTGATGAATCTTAAATCTCGAGCCACCACTTGAAATATCATTAATTAATATTGGAGACCTTTCTCATTAGAAGATCTCATTCACTTGTATCTTCTAGGATTGCCATTTGATAGATCCAAGTATCTTTCCAAGATTTAATTATATATTACTTGTATGCAAGAGAGTGTGCATGGATCCATTTGGAGGGATAAGGAGGATCATCTACATGTATTTTTATATTAAATTATTGGCTTGATCAATAATGTACTCCACTTTTGTCACTATGCACTTTGTAAAACATCCTCATTACCATACAAAAATATTTAGGTATTTATTATATTTGAGCTTGAGAATCACACTTGCTAGTATTATCTACACTCTTGATCCTTGTAAGCTTGTGATGTTTAGTCAACCTTGATAAATTTTATTTCTCATATTTGGCATTTAAAAGCTCAAAGGTCTAGCTAGGAAAATTGTTTGATGGACCCTAAAGCATCTTATGTCAACTTTTCTAATAAACATGTGGTTGAGATCTCACAAGCATAAATTTGTGGACTGTGATTAACCTAGACTTGTTGAATAAATAAAAATGTATCTACCTTCTATCTTATAGGGAACTAGCAAATCGGTTGAAGGACCAATAAAAAATAATATAGTTTGGCACATGTCTACTCTTAATTCACTTGAACCATAATACATGTCATAATCAAGCCACACGTCCCACATATAAATCTAGGCCCCATGGTATTCTAATTGATTTTCAAACTTCAAGCATTTTCTTGATTTTAATTTATACTAAGAATTTACTTTGGATTAGCACAACCAATACCTTGTGGTAATTATTTGATCCTGGTACTAACCAACACAACCCATACTTTCTATCAATTTTAGTTTAGGAACTAATGGTCTTCCTCAACAAGTTCTATTAAATTTCACAATCTATAAACCCCAATGTCTTGCACTAACAAAACATCAATAGGCATGACAATATTGATAATAAAGGTTTGGTGATACAAACATAATCTTATAAAAATGGAATTTGACAATGCTAGAGATTTTAAGGCCTAGCCATTATAAATAGGTAATCTTATAGGTCAAGTGTTTGGAGATTTTTACTATATAATGGAGTTTCAACAACCAATGATACACACCTAAGCAAGAGCATGTATGTTTTCCTTTGGTAGGAGAGTCACTTATACAAAATCTAATGCTAAACACTTAATCAACTATGTACTCCGTCCTTGACACAATACAATATGAAAAAGGGGATTCTATTATTGTAGAAAATATATTATAAATTGATTTCTGATTTTTGAATTAAAAATTGCACTCATTCTAAATACTTATCAGTTTGACATTTCATGTCACTACAAATTTTCAAGAACCAATCAACCTTGATGTAGTCAATTTCTCGCATTCAACATTGCTTTATTGTAGAGGTCCAAAGTATCAATTGAATGGAGTTCAAAAGATCGTGAGTAAGATTTTATATTAGGTCCACATGAAATCTCAAAATTGCAAATTCATAGACCTTAATCGACCCTAACTCATTCAATCGATTAGATTGTACCTAATTCCCCACCTCCAACAAACTCCTAAATCGGTTCAAGGGCCAATAAAACTTGATAGAACTTTCCATGTCTATTATTGATCACCTTAGACAATTATTTATGTCACTACTAAGACATATTTTAATCAACCTAAAAATGCAAGTCCATAAACTTTAAATTGATATTTTAACTCCAAACTTCAACAAAGTTTTAATTTATTTATATTATTATTTTTTGAGAAAATAAAAACACATTAAATCACCCCTTTGTTCAAAGGAACAAAATAAATGTTTTGTACCACGTGAGTCTTTAAAAACAAAAGGCCTCAATTTCAAACAATTCTTTTTCCAACAATTTTAGCTAGTTTTTCAATTTTTTGTTGTTCTTTCTTGACCTCAATAAACAATTTTATTTCTTCCTCTCTTTATTTCATGTTTTAATACTCTCCATTTTTTAGATTCTTAATTTTTCATAAATTATTTACATCTTTCTTTTCCAAACTCTTAAAAATCTTCCATCAATTGTGAATTGTGTTTCTTAGTTTTCAGCACTTCTTCCTCCAAAACATATATCTCCTCTTTGTCTACCTTCTTTTGAAGCGGGCTAGTAGCTTTTCTACCAATGCGTTGTTTATGGTCCTCTCTTGACCCGAGCATAAATGGCTTTTCTGGTCTATAGTTGTTGTTTTTGTTGTTTGTACATTATGATCTCTATTGATGTCTTTAAGCTATGTATTTGTAAAGGGAAACACCCTTTTTTTTGCCAATTTAAATCAATAATATATTTTTCCTCTCACTCTCTCTTTCCTATCTTTTTTAGGAAAAAAATGACTCACATTTTTTAGAACTATAATTCCTATTCTCTTATCAACTATGACTATAGGAACAAGACCATACGTGACAACCTCTCCTTTGAAAAAACTTTAGCCACTGAAACAATTGTTCTCTCCTTCAACTTTAAAAAAAAAGAAACAACTTGTTCAGTTAGTGCTTGTAAAAATGACTATGATCTTCTATGCAGTTTTTCCCAAACTTTCAATTTTGAAATCTTTTGAAACTCTTACCAATAGCAACCAACACTCTCATAATCTTCCAATCTTTTTGACAATCTTCCTTTTAAATTTTATTTCTTGGTCATCAATCTTCTTTCTTTGATACTAAATGTAGCTTTTTTTAAAGCATAGAAAATAAACACGTGCAAATTACTTCAATGCACAACAATTTTTATTTATTTAACTTCTTAAAATGAAATTAAAAACATCCTGCTAATCTTTTCCATTGAAAACAAAAGTGACTCGCCTTTCTAAAAATTACAATTCCTCTTCTCTATTCAGCGACAGTTGTAAGTACACCAAACATGTGAACCTATGCAATCTCCTTTAAAACAATCTACAACCACTCAAACACTTGCTCTTTCCTTTGGCTAAAAGAACATTGATCACTTATTCAATTTTTTATCGTAATAACATCTCATCTCCTCTACAAATTCCTCAAACTTTTCAATTTTACAATCTTTTTAAACTCTCAAACACCAATTTTCTCAAATCTTCCAATATATTCCACAATCTTGTGTTGAATTATGTGTAAGCCCTAATCTTCTTTCTCAAATACCAAATGAAGTTTTTTTAAAATGCAAAAAATACACATATGCAAAATATTGAATGCACAACATTTTATTTAACTTCTCAAAATAAACATATAACTTATTTTCTCCATAGAGATCTAAACTTCTACTCTACATAAATCAAACCTATAATCTTGACAAGAAGGGGAACTCTTTATAAAAAATTTAACCCCCAAAATAGAAAGCAAACACATGGAAATTACTCATGCAAATTCATAGAACTTAATCGACCCTAACTCATTCAATCAATTAGATTGTACCTAATTCCCCACCTCCAACAGCCTCCTAAATTGGTTCAAGGACCAATAAAACTTGATAGAACTTTCCATGTATGTTATAAGTCCCCTCAGATGAGTATTTATGTCACTACTTTAATCAACCTAAAAATGCAAGTCCATAAACTTCAAATTGATATTTTAACTCCACACTTCAACAAAGTTTTAATTTATTATTATTATTTTTTGAGGAAAAAAAACACATAAAATCACCCCTTTGTTCAAAGGAACAAAATAAATCTTTTGTACCACGAGTCTTTAGAAACTAATGGCCTCGATTTCAAACAGTTCTTTTTCCAACAATTTTAGCTATTTTTTCAATTTTTTGTTGTTCTTTCTTGACCTCAACAAACAATTTTATTTCTTCCTCTCTTTATTTCATGTTTTAATACTCTCCATTTCTAAAGATTCTTAATTTTTCATAAATTATTCACATGTTTCTTTTCCAAACTCTTTTAAATCTTCCATCAATTGTGAATTGCATTTCTTAGTTTTCAACACTTCTTCCTCCAAAACATATATTTCCTTTGTCTACCTACTTTTGAAGTGGGCTAGTAACTTTTCTACCAATGAGTTGTTTATGGTCTTCTCTTGACCCAAGCATAAATGGCTTTTCTGGTCTATATTTGTTGTTTTTGTTGTTTGTACATTATGATCTCCATTAATGTCTTTAAGCTATGGTTTTGTAAAGGATAACACCTTTTTTATGCTGCCAATTTAAAACAATAATATATTTTAGCTCTCTCTCTCTCTCTCTCTCTCTCTCTCTCTCTCTCTCTCTCTCTCTCTCTCTCTCTCTCTCTCTCTCTCTCTCTCCTATCTTTGTTAGGAAAAAAATGACTCACATTTTTTAAAACTAAAATTCCTATTCTCTTATCAACTATGACTATAGGAACAAGACCATAAGTGACAACCTCTCCTTTGAAAAAACTATAGCCACTCAAACACTTGCTCTCTCCTTAGCATTAAAAAATAATAACAACTTATTCAGTCAATGATTGTAAAAGTGACTACGATCTTCTATGCAATTTTTTCCAAACTTTCAATTTTGCAATCCTTTCAAACTCTTAGCAATAGCAACCAACACTCTCCTAATCTTCCAATCATTTTTGCAATCTTCGTTCTAAATTTTATTTCTCAAGCATCAATCTTCTTGCTTTGATACTAAATGTAATTTTTTTTTAAAGCATAAAAAATTAACACGTGCAAATTACTTCAACACTCAACAATTTTTATTTATTTAACTTCTCAAAATGAAACAAAATATGTCCTGCCAATCTTTCCCATTGAAAACAAAAGTGACTCACCTTTCAAGAAATTGCAATTCCTCTCTATTCAGCTACAGTTGTAAGTACACCAAACATGTGAACCTATGCAATCTCTTTTAAAACAATTTGATCACTTATTCAATTTGTGATTGTAACAACCTCTTATCTCCTCTGCAAATTCTTCAAGCTTTGCAAGCTCTCAATTTCACAATCCTTTTAGACTCTCAAACACCAATATTCTCAAATCTTCCAAAATTCAATTTCACAATATTTTTAAACTCTCAAACACCAATATTCTCAAATCTTCCAAAATCTTCCACAATCTTCTTATTGAATTATGTGCAGGCCCTAATCTTCTTGCTCAAATACCAAATGTGTTGGAGTTGGTGAAAGCCAACTCCGAAGATGCCCAAGATCACTTGCATGTGAAAACCTGTCAAAGAGAAGCCAAGGAGAGAAGAGCGTGGAGCAAGGGAAAAACCCTAAACGAACATGAGAGACCACAAAATATTGAAACACAAGAGAAAAAATATTTACAATATGCAAGAAGTGATGTTAAAATACAATGAGGGAGCTCGAATATAAAGAGCTCCAGGAATCTTCTAGAACAAGCTAGAAGATGCTAGGAGATAAGTGTGACAACTAAGCATACATCCACTTAAGGTGGAAAGTCCTCGAACAATGTGAGAGGATAAGTATGACTTAGGAGAGAACAAACTCCCGTATTGTCAACAACTTATAACAAACTCCTAGACTACAACTAATAAATAAAGTGCATTTACCTAAGTATGCTTAAGTAAATAGAATAAATAATTAATAAATTAATTATTTACTCTAACAAAATGAAGTTTTTAAAAAAATACAAAAATAAACATATGCAAAATATTGAATGCACAACATTTTATTCAATTTCTCAAAATGAAACCGATTACTTATTTTCTCCATAGAGGTCTAATCTTCTACTCAACATAAATCAGACATACAATCTTGACAAGAAGGGGAACTCTTTATAAAAATCTCGAACCCCTAAAATAGACACTAAGCACAAGATTTGTAAAGGACAACACCTTTTTTTTGCTACCAATTTAAAACAATAATATATTTTAGCTCTCCCTCTCTCTTACCTATCTTTGTTAGGAAAAAAATGACTCACATTTTTTAAAACTACAATTCCTATTCTCTTATCAACTATGACTATAGGAACAAGACCATAAGTGACAACCTCTCCTTTGAAAAATTTTTAGCCACTCAAACACTTGTTCTCTCCTTCAGCTTTAATAAATAATAACAACTCGTTCAGTTAGTGATTGTAAAAATGACTATGATCTTCTATGCAATTTTTTTTCCAAACTTTCAATTTTGCAATCTTTTCAAACTCTTAGCAATAGCAGCCAACATTCTCATAACCTTCCAATCTTTTTGACAATCTTCCTTTTAAATTTTATTTCTCGGCCATCAATCTTCTTGCTTTGATAATAAATGTAGTTTTTTTTTAAAGCATAGAACATAAATGCATGCAAATTACTTCAATGCACAACAATTTTTATTTATTTAACTTCTCAAAATGAAACAAAAAACATCCTGCTAATCTTTTCCATTGAAAACAAAAGTGACCCGCCTTTCTAAAAATTGCAATTCCTCTTCTCTATTCAGCTATAGTTGTAAGTACACCAAACATGTGAACCTATGCAATCTCCTTTAAAACAATCTACAACCACTCAAACACTTTCCTTTGGCTAAAAGAACATTGATCACTTGTTCAATTTTTTATTGTAATAACATCGCATCTCCTCTACAAATCATTCAAACTTTTCAATTTCACAATCTTTTTAAACTCTCAAACACCAATCTTCTCAAATCTTCCAATATGTTCCACAATCTTCCTATTGAATTATGTGTAGGCCCTAATCTTCTTTCTCAAGTACCAAATGAAGTTTTTAAAAAATGCAAAAAAATAAACATATGCAAAATATTGATTGCACAACATTTTAGTTAACTTTTCAAAATAAACATATAACTTATTTTCTCCATAGAGGTCTAATCTTGTACTATACATAAATCAAACATACAATCTTGATAAGAAGGGGAACTCTTTATAAAAATCTCAACCCCCAAAATAGACAATAAGCACATGGAAATTACTCATGTGAATTCATAGACCTTAATCGACCCTAACTCATTAATCAATTAGATTGTACCTAATTGCCCACCTCCAACAGCCTCCTAAATTGGTTCAAGGACCAATAAAACTTGATAGGACTTTCCATGTCTATTATAGGTCTCCTCAGATAATTATTTATGTCACTACTTTAATCAACCTAAAAATGCAAGTCCATAAACTTCAAATTGATATTTTAACTCCAAACTTCAACAAAGTTTAATTTATTATTATTATTTTTTGAGAAAAAAAACACATAAAATCGCCTCTTTGTTCAAAGGAACAAAATAAATCTTTTGTGCAACATGAGTCTTTAGAAACTAATGGCCTTGATTTCAAACAATTCTTTTTCCAACAATTTTAGCTATTTTTTCAATTTTTTGTTGTTCTTTCTTGACCTCAACAAACAATTTTATTTCTTCCTCTCTTTATTTCATGTTTTAATACTCTCCATTACTAAAGATTCTTAATTTTTCATAAATTATTCACATGTTTCTTTTCCAAACTCTTTTAAATCTTCCATCAATTGTGAATTGCATTTCTTAGTTTTCAACACTTCTTCCTCCAAAACATATATTTCCTTTGTCTACCTACTTTTGAAGTGGGCTAGTAGCTTTTCTACCAATGAGTTGTTTATGGTCTTCTCTTGACCCAAGCATAAATGGCTTTTCTGGTCTATATATGTTGTTTTTGTTGTTTGTACATTATGATCTCTATTAATGTCTTTAAGCTATGGTTTTGTAAAGGATAACACCTTTTTTTGTTGCCAATTTAAAACAATAATATATTTTAACTCTCCCTCTCTCTTGCCTACCTTTGTTAGGAAAAAAATGACAGACATTTTTTAAAACTACAATTCCTATTCTCTTATCAACTATGACTATAGGAACAAGACCATAAGTGACAACCTCTGCTTTGTAAAAACTTCAACCACTCAAACACTTGCTCTCTCCTTGGCATTAAAAAACAATAGCAACTTATTCAGTCAATGATAGTAAAAGTGACTACAAAGTTCTATGCAATTTTTTCCAAACTTTCAATTTTGCAACCTTTTCAAACTCTTAGCAATAGCAACCAACAATCTCCTAATCTTCCAATCTTTTTCACAGTCTTCCTTCTAAATTTTATTTCTCAGGTGTCAATCTTCTTGCTTTGATACTAAATGTAGTTTTTTTTTTTTAAGCATAAAAAATTAACACATCCAAATTACTTCAACACTCAACAATTTTTATTTATTTAACTTCTCAAAATGAAACAAAATATGTCTTGCCAATCTTTCCCATTGAAAAAAAAAGTGACTCACCTTTCAAAAAATTGCAATTCCTCTTTCTCTATTCAGCTACAATTGTAAGTAAACCAAACATGTGAACCTATGCAATCTCCTTTAAAACAATTTGATCACTTATTCAATCTGTGATTGCAACAACCTCTCATCTCCTCTGCAAATTCTTCAAACTCTGCAAGCTCTCAATTTCACAATCTTTTTAAACTCTCAAACACCAATATTCTCAAATCTTCCAAAAATCAATTTCATAATCGTTTAAAACTCTCAAACACCAATATTCTCAAATCTTCCAAAATTTTCCACAATCTTCCTATTGAATTATGTGTAGACCCTAATCTTCTTGCTCAAATATCAAATGAAGTTTTTTTTAAATGTAAAAAAAAACATATGCAAAATATTGAATGCACAACATTTTATTTAACTTCTCCAAATGAAACCGATTACTTATTTTCTCCATAGAGGTCTAATCTTATACTCAAGATAAATCAGATATACAATTTGACAAGAAGGGGAACTCTTTCTAAAAATCTCGAACCCCTAAAATAGACACTAAGCACTAAGCACAGGAAATTACTCTCTTAAAAGTCACCAAAAACCAATATACAATGTTTTCCTAATGAATCCCAACTAAATTGGCATCACATTCCCTTCAATTCCATGCTTGACATCATGAATCCGAAGGCGATAGAGGATCAATCGACATGAAACATATCACTCATCCAAGGTTGGTGCTAACTACAAGCTCTCAAGCTCCAACAATTAGTTGATCTATTATCTACCTGGGCTTCAATTAACAATGGTATTCCCGAGAGAAGGATCAACTCAAGACACTGCGCGCTTGATCCAACGATATATACCAACCCCTTTTTACAATGAGTTAGATTAAAAAGAATATAAACAATGGTTCTTCTTCAATGACTGCATTCCTTATGAGCTCAAAATGGCCAAAAACGTATCCTTGAATCGTTAGGAGAATTTCCACGGATCCACCGTATTTCCAGTTCTCTCTAATCCACATTCTCAAAAAATTTGAGCCGGGATATGCACCCAAATAGTTATAAATGGGAGCAATTTTTATCGAAGATCTAAACATGTTAAACCGTATTGTATAAAGAATTTGACCTAGGGTCAGGTTTCAGATTTCTTATAGCATTCATTTTCTTTCCGGGCATGAAATAAGGATCGATACGTGATATTCCTTCGAGTTGCAAGAGTAATTAGTTGATTGGGAGGGACAGAAGGTCTAAAGTCTGATGCCTTGAAGACAGAGAGATGGGGGCACTGAACAAAGACTGATGTGAAGTCATTCTCACACCCATTTGATTATTAAAATTTAGTTTGTATAATAAGCTGGTACTGGACCAAATAACTTTCTCTTTAACGTAATGCCAGCAATTAGATATTGAACTTCTACGATCTGAATCTTCTCAAAAGCTTTAAGATTGGAATCTGATCCTACTAGCATTGCATGCACTGAATCTAATTAGGACTATTGAACTCATTGATGGAAGCTAATTATGAAGATCCAACCATAAAATTCCAAAATAAGCCTTCAATTCCTCTTTCTTTACCTGGGGAAAGAACAACTCACCAATCAGTAGGAAACCACTTCACAATTTATTTTGGTCTTTTTCACATAAGGACTCATGTAGAGACTACTTACCAATTAGTAGGAAACCAATTCACTATTAATTTTGATCCCTTTAACACAATGAATCACATAGAATAGTTTCAGATCAGTATGATAGTATTGTCAAACTCCAATGCAAGCCTTCGATACCCACTTTTTTCCCCTGGGTGGAGAACCCACTTGTTAGCATATAAACACTTAATCAGACTCGTAGATCCATTTGACATTAGAATTATTTTTTAATAATTTTTCTGATGGAAACATGTCAGATTACATAGAAGTTGGCATCTCCACTTTTTATAGCAAATGAAAATGATTTGAGTAAGCATGCATCTAACATACAAGCCTCTTTCAGTTAAACAGCCATGTGCAAGTCGGTCTAGTTTTCCAAATTCACGAAAAGGTTGAACCTAGACCATATATCTTAGAGGGTTTGAACCTTGATAGATGACTTTTATATCTCATTCCATCATCCTATTATAAAACTATAGCTCAAGCTCCAGTCCCTCCTTTCCTTTCTTTACCTTGGATGAACCCACTTACAAGTTAAAGGAAACTGGTTGACTAGTGAGATTCAACTCTTTTTGAAACAAGGACTTCTATTGAATGTATGATTGATATGATTCTACTGTAAAACTTAACTACAAACCGTCAATCCCATATTTCTATGACTCGGAGATAACCCGCTTACAAGTAACAGTGAACCACTCAACCAGTCATGTCGATCCCTTTGACACAAGGATTTCTGGAGAATAGTTAGACGACTAATGTGATCCGACTATTTAAAATCAAGTGAAGGCAGGTCTCCTATCTCTACTTTCTTTACCTGGGGAGATATCCCAGGGACCAGTGAACCAGTAATTGATTCCTCTTTGACACAAGGGCTTATTAAGGGACCCAAAAAAACAAATCAAATTCGATTCTCTTTACTGCGTTAAGTCCACTTAGTATTATGAGATTGATTCAATGTAGAGTGGTCTATGAATTTAAGCTATCTTGTCTTCCATCGTGATTCGACAGTGGAGGATAGTTTGTGTGTATCAAGAAAGTATGTTTATTGCAAATTGTTAAGAAAACAGAAGAATGTACACTTAACTACAGTGATCACTACTTTGAGCAAAAGGAACAGAAGCATTAAACACATGATGTGCTCAATCTTTTACTCAATAGGAATAAACAATTGAAGCAGGCTATCTAACAATCCAAAAATATTTTCTCGAAGAGCATAGGATCATTATGTTTCCAATTGTAAGCCCAATTAGAAGAAGGCTGTGTAAGCATATCATCCAACACAACATTGTTTGGAGAGTATCAAATCATATCACGCAAACTGTTGTATCCAACTCTCACGAGGTGCCTTTGAAGACACTTAGAGATGTAGGAAATCATCATATTTCACATTGGTCGGGATGCATTTTTTCAATTTCATTACCTCATCACGACTCTCATTTGTGTAAGTATTGTGAATATTTGAGAGTGACTAGTTATAGACTATCCACACTTTCTTCTCTTCCTTCCTCTTCAAGTTCACAACTGCAAGTGCAAAAATGATAGTTTTGTGCAATGTAAATGAGTAAATAGGTTACAATTAGGGTGTCTTTCATAAGGGGCATGAGAGGAATTTTGAGCCTACCAAACACTTTTTTTTTTTGGTACAGCTTCAGTTTTTTTTACCAAGTAACTTTTATTTATATTAGAAAAGGGGGATGTGTACCCACTTTCCGCAGAGGACAGGGGACAGTAGTGGGGTGGGGCTATGTGTTAGGGATGCACCGCACTGTGTCACTGATGAGCCATTAACTACTTTGGTTGTAGACAACGTTTTCATATTGTTTCCACATTAATGGCACCTGTGATACTTAAAACATGTATATTTTCGTAGTTGATTTATAATTCCCAAATGATGCAATCAAATTTGATAAGCATTTTATTCTTTAAGCTGATGCCAAATTGAGTAGGACAATCTTTAGCTAGGTACATAAAAATGATGTAATTTAAATGTTATCATTCATGGGAATTAGAGAAGGCACAATAATTTGTTTAGTGAAGGATGCCCTTTCTTGCTGCAGTTAGAGAAATCTCTGGATCAGTGGGATTACATTCATTCTAGGTGCAACTTTTGCAATAGTACATAGATGGGGTGTCAAGTTGTTCTGTAAGCTCAGCGAAGCTCCTTGCTGGCCAAGGTTTAATCTTGGGTGGTTTTAAAAGAAAAATATGCAAATTTTTTATTCATTAATATGCTGAGGCCATAATAAAGAATGCAAGGAGTATTTCCCATATCAACTAAAGAATCCTCCGTCTAGTGTTCCAAAGGAGCAGAGTCTAATATAGATTGAGGGGCGAGAAAAATCATCTAAGGAAAAGAATGAAAATACCAAAATCTAGAAGCTCAATTGACAGCACAACATAGATAGGCAAAACAATGACCAAATGATTGATTCGGTAATGATCAACAATGCATGAATAAAATGCCCATTGATTTACAATGTAGATATGCCTGAATATATAGGCAATGGACGATAACCAGGAGTGATGCAAGAGGTAACCTATCAATCAGACTAAGTGTAATCACAGTTCCACTCGTGGTGGATCATCCTCCATTGTACAACAAAGTATATGCAACAATGACAAGATGATAATGTGATAAAAGCACTAAAGGTGGATCTGAGGATCTCACACATAAAGAGGTACGAAATAACAACTAACTCCACTTCAAGTGGATTTCTCCTACACCGTGCACTAAAATGAAATGTAACGTGTCTACATGACAGCTAATATGCAAATGCATTATCCTAGGTAAACCTATGTAAAGTGTAATTAAGAATGTTTAATTACACCAACAAATTAGAACATAGAACAAACAAAACAAAAAAATATTTGATTACTTTAGTCATCAACAAATTACAATTTTAAAGATACAGAAGACTCAAAGGTCTTGCTACAAAATAGCTAATTCATTGGACAACCAACTGCAAATGAATGAAAAAGAACTGCCAATGTTGACAATAAACTCCAGACTACATATCCTTTTTGACACATACACAAAATTAATTCAGTTATAAATTATATTTTCTAACACTCTTCCTGATGAACAACTAAATCTTGATGGACTCCTAACATATCTGTATGTAGTACAAAACGGGAAGTAAACTGATCAACAACATAAAACAAAACAATAGAAAATATATTATGTAAAAGTTGTCCTTTGAAAACAGTTCCAAGACTAGAAGGACATCTTGAAGCTGCTCCCAATTATATGTATAGTTGTCTAGATGTAATCTAAGGTCCCAACATCGTTGGACACCATTTGCTCATGAACTATTTGTCTCATCACCCTTGTAAAGGTATAATGCTTTACTTCTAGATTTCGGATCTCCCCTAAACTATTGGACATCAGTCCTCAAGTGTACATCATAAACCCAATGAGGTATAGTTTTTTTGATCCACACGCACCTCAGACCATTGAGCATCTATCTATCTGCTGCTACATCCCTCCTTGTCTTCAAAGTGTTGGCCTCTTAAAAATAGGACAAGCGCCTTATCTTCAATGAAATCATCATGTCTATGAACTTCTAGAAGTTCTTCAACAACCACTACATTTACTGATTTTTTAACTTTGCCTTTGAGAATGTCATTTGTAGGAATTTTAATTGTAGTATGACCTAATTTTCCTGCAGTAATAACACTCAATCTCACTCTTGCCTGATATTCTCTTTCCCACCTTCTCTTTGAGTATAATGCAAATTCTTGTTGAGCAATTCATCCTGAATCTTTTCTAATGTTCTCTTTTCTTCGACCAAGAGCACTTAAATCACATCTTCTAAAATTTGTGAAGGCATCAAATTGAGAATAAAAATTGCATTGCTATATTTTTAAGCCAATCTATTAACAAGATAGCTTTAGAATTTTATTATCTACCACAAAACCAACTTCTTAGGCCTTAGTAAAACCCACATCCTCCTAAAACCCCAAAATGGCAACATAAAAAAGAAAAACTTAGGCATTTTCAGTTCATTTTTACATACCATAAAATGTTTGCAACCATGTAGAAAGTCAGAAAAACAAAGAGGAGGTTTGGAGGTGCCATTGGAGAACAAAAACCAACATTCACTAGCAAAAAACGAGAGCATTGAGGCAGCAACCAGCAAGAGAAGTGAAAGATGTATGTTATTCTAAGATTCTTCCATCCCACCCACAATGATAAAATGTATTACTTTTTTGTCTTTTTATTTCCAATTTGAAAAAAGCAAACAATAAAATGAGCACCGTAGTTAAAGTAATGGGAATATTGAGAGGAAAGAATAAAATGAAAGCAAATCAGTTGAAGGGGAATGGTGTTAAAGATATCTATCCGAATGCCCTTTAGAAGTTTTAAAAACATATGCAAAATGATCTTTTATCCTAAAAAACTCTTCTTCAATTGCAGCTAGTACTTCTAGTAAGCGGCCAAATCTAGTTGCAGATTTGCTCAACGTGCATACACAAGATGTGGTAGAGCCCTCCATAGCCAAATCTTTCTATGCCAATGACAGGCCATTCCATGTAGCGCGAGCTAGAACAAATGTTTAGAGATGTGGCAGCTATTGATACTGCATTCACTCCCCTTGAGAACATACACTATGCACAACACTCCTTGATATAATATTTCAAGGTGAGTGTGGTGATGGAGGACATAAGACTGTTAAATAAGGACGAGCTTTGCTATTGTTATGGATGGGTCAATTGATATTTATAGATTATATTATAGTCACGTTTAGTTGGCTCATTTTTCCCTAGTCATTAATTGTTCTAAGTGCAAAGGATATACAACTCCAATTTCATATTTTGAGAGATGCCATAGAGGAAGTTGGGGCATTTGGTCTTGTGTAGGTGGTCACTAATTTGGCACATGTGTACAAATTAGCTAGTTTGGTGATTGAGGGTGCTTACAAGCACATCTTTTGGGCCCCTTCTTGTGTTCATTCATTGAAGAACACATTAAAAGACATAGAGAAGATAGCTTGAGTGTAACTAGTGGTTCTAGAGCTTAGAGATACCTAGATGTTTATTTGCAACTATCACATCTCACTTGCTCTCTTCACAGCATATTCAAAGAAGGAATTTCTCAAGCCCATAGAGAAAAGGTATGCCAACAATTTTATTTTGTTGGAGAGGATTCTTGAAGTGCAAGAGGCTCAATAAATAATGATCGTTAAGGAGGTGAACCTACTTTATACATAATGGATACCCCTTTATAATCTTTGTGGTCCAACATTTGGAAAACCAATGCCCAAGGGAGATAGAGCTACATTGGTTAATTCACAGTGGAATAGATCGTCCAGTGCAAACATAGCAGAAGGGAGAAGAATCAAATAAAAAAATCCTTTGATGATGATTAGTGGTCCAGTGAGCTAAAAAAAATTATTAATAATTCTTTTTAATAGATTGCCAATTTTTATTTTATTAATAGATTTGAAATTTATAATTGGGTTCCTGATTTTAGTATTCTATGTTCTAACTTATTTTTTCCCAAATTTTTGTTTGCAGATATTTCTGCTCCTTCATTTCACCAATTGTGGATGTCATTAGATATGGATGTAGACTCTCCAAGTCTTGGAGAGATTTATGAGACATTTGACAAGCAGCTTGGAAAAATGAAGCAATTATTTTCTAATAGGGATCCTAATTCAGGATAATATGAAAAAGAAATTAAGCTCATTGTGATGATGGTGATGATGGCACACTATGAACATCCCACTTCATATGGCAACCTTTCCTCTCAATCTTAAATGGTATGCACCAAGACATGGTAGGTTGCCTCCTTGGTAAGACAAAAAGGTGAAAGACGGGTTTGTTGAGCCCCTTGCGAAAATGTATTCAGTTGAGGGCATGAACCTACTTTGTACACAACGGATACACCTTTATAAACTTTGTGGTCCAACATTTGGAAAACCAACGGCCAAGGTAGACAGAGCTAAATTGGCTCAAAAGAATCCTATCGGATGGTGCACATGAAATGAGAAAGATGCATCAGAGTTGAGGACGCTTGATGTTCGCCTCCTTTCACAAGTAATCAATTAACACTATTCATTAACTTTATTAGTGTTAAACATTCATATCATCATAAAATTTGAATTTCCTGATTAGTAATTTATTTTCACCTTCTTTCATAGGATGCTAATACCTCTACTATAGAGACGTATGGGTCAATATTCAATTGTATTCACTCTATCAAGAGGAGTAAACTGACCACTAGACTGTGCATAGTGCTTTGCAACTCTAGGATTGTCAAACTTTAGAGTATCAATAGACTGTAGCATTATGGTGGGGTGCTGATCCAGAGGATGCTGCCTAGATTGACGAGAAGGATATACAGCAGAAGAGATTGACTTGAGTTCCATTAGATGAGCTAGCTTCTCATAACTGTAGTGACTCAAGTTCTGATTTTGATGCAATGTTGGCAGATGCCAATTAGAGGCAGCCACCATACTTTCTATTCCTATGTTTTTCACACTTGTGACTGTCATTTTGATATTTGCAGTTTGTAGCCTTTGGGCATTTTGGTGCATGCAGTATCACTAGTTTTCAGTTTTATATCGTATGCACATTGACTATTTGATATAAATTATTGAAGCAATTAAATAGTACTTTTATTTTGTCAAACTCTCATCACTCATCATGTGAATTCTATTGTTTTGTTTTACTAAATACTTTTGATTCTATAATGCATATGTCAATCTAATTAGATTTGAAACTTAATCAATGTTATCATATGAATATCCGAAATTTCCCTATATTTTTTAAATACACACATACACACACATATGGCCCTCCCCTTTACCATCCCCCAAAATGGCCTAAAAATATCCCATCCTTGAAACCCCACCCCCCATCCCAGAAACTCGGTGGAACCTTGAACCTTGGTCTTTTCATCTCTACATTCCAATCAATTTTACTTTTAGCATTTGTAAGTAGTACTTCCATGCCATTCACCATACCCCATAAATTTTTGTTCATCAATTGCATTTTTATTTTCACCTTTCCATGTGTGAAGATTGTGACCATTAAAATATTTCATGAGGTGTTTCCATTTTCAGATACTCTGACAAGCAAGAAAACAAATAACTTTTTGAATGGTTCACAGCAGAAGGATTTGCAGCAGCAGGGGCCTTACTGACCCTCTTGCACTCTGTTACTCTTACTCTAGCTTTGTGAAACGGCCTTCTTTATAGGCAACACAAAGTTTGAGGACGGCAAGACTTCTTCAGCAATTGTCTCCTTCAAGACTGAGGAATTGGCTATGCTGCTCAAACTAGCCCCAGATGCTGCAGTAAAAAATCTCATCAAGCATCTTCACATAAATCTATGCTTCTGCTATAGTCTTCTCTTTAACAAAATTGACACAGTGCTCTCGGCTTTTCAAATTCCCTTCACATGGGAAAGGCAGAGGAGTGAGATTTGCTCTGGTATCAAATTAAATCAGAGAACAAACAGAACAGAAAACTATTTGATTGACTTATTTACCGAAAAATTACAATATCATAGCTGCAGAAGACTCAGTAGTCTTCTTACAAAATAGCTAATGCATTTGATAGAAAACAGCAAATGAATGACAACAAATTGTCAATGTTGACAACAGACTAGAGACTAACAGATCCTTATTGGCATGTACATAGGACTAATTTAGTTATGAGTTATATTTTCTAACACTTTTGTGGATCAAAACCTGGAGATCATTCAAGCAAATACAACTCATGGTTCAAAAGAAAAAAGACCCTCCCTGAAAAACTCTGTCCTTTCCTAGAATACAAGAGAGCATAAAATGAAAAACTCTTGGCGGCAATTTATTTTATTTTCTTTCTATGGTTTTTAGTTCTTACAACTTTTGGACCCAGGCTAGTCAAAACCATTTGTAAATTTACTTCAAGAATCCATGGAACTGACAAGTAAGAGCATGGTATATATACTTATCCTGAAGTCATAGTGCATTAAAGGTTCTAGTTAAGGAGTATTGGCCATGTTACGAAGTCAATAACGTCACCAAATTTGCAATCTGCATTCACATGCTTCAAACTTCAGTAGTATTCTCCTATGTTTAATTTGTTTGTTTGTTTTTTAAAATACATCTTATACAAAGAAAATCTATCCCAGCAAAAGCATGGAAAGCAACCTCCTTTGGCGTCAACATCTCTTCTTTTCCCTTGATAACCCTGCTTATGTGAGAATAATTTGTGAGAGCAAGTGCATACATTGTTTATGATTGTCCACCAAGATGAACTGAGATACATCATGTTAATGATTGTATCTGAAGCAGAGGCAGATAGACACATGGTCAGACTTAGATGGCCCAAACAGTGCTTGTTCAATTGATTTTTGTGCTCTAATGAAGAATTCAATGAAGATGTTCCAGAAAAAGAAAAGAACACAAAGATGCGATGAATTATATTATATATAGAGACCATAATCCAGTCAATCAAGGCAGGCAAGAGAGCATAAAACATTTTTGAATGTCAATTACAATTCAAGTATTGTTATGATTTTATTGTCACTTGAATTGTTTTAATTGGAATAGAAGGTTGAAAATATATATATATATATATATATATATATATATAAAATCTTCTCTGTAGACATCCTATCAATTAAGTTGTTCCCCTTAGCGAAAAGAATGCAAATATAGACAAACGATCATAACCCACAAGCAAGATAAATTGTGTTCATATAAATGGTAGAAGCAATCTTTTACCAAATTTCATATTTCCATGTAATTTTGAAATCAATTAAGGGCGATGAATTATTTCAAGAGTAAACAGTTTACAATAGCCTTTTTCTAGGCCGTCATTTCAATATATTATTCTTTTCTTTCTACTGATACATATTTGAGTTATAAGATTCATCCCAACTAATGCAATCTAAGAGATTTTACCGGTCATATGCAAAAGACTGTTCAGTGGTGTACATATGGCTAAAGAAAGAATTGTAGAAATACTAAAGCTAGCAGATTGGCACCATACACCAGTCTCAAAGAAAATTGAAATACATATCCGTGGTTTACTTCTGCTAAATCAGAAACTTTAATTTGATCAATAACAGGGCCACACAGGGAAGTGTTATCTAGCATTTTTGTGTTGTAATACAGACTGTAGAAGGCAATCTTAGTGTTCTCAGAGTTCGCTGTGAAACTAAGATTGAAGACCTGAAAAGAGTCACTCATAACGGAGCTGTAATTGGCAACCTGTGATTGATCCCCTGCAAAGGCCATCACAGCAAGGGGTCGATGGCATTTGTCCCCTGCATCTCCTAACAAAAATCTGAGACTGTATGTTTTGCCACTGGCTGTTTTTATGGTCTGTGAAATGGAGCCTTGATTGCCTGAGAAAATAAGAACAAAATTATATTACTGTCCACAACTAGCTAAAATGGATTGACAGATCTTTGAAATGATATGTTTTGTACCTGAAAGCAACTGTATGGCCCTCTTTCCTTCTGGAACAGTGAAATGATTAGAGTCTATGTATCTCACAGCCTTGCTTGATTCTACAATCCAACCAGGTAATGGAGATATTTCATAGTCAAGGTTGGGGGGTAAGAGGACTCCCACTGAAGAGTTTGGGAACATGAAAGGACCCTCTTCAAAATCTCCATTTATCACCAAGTTCTCTGCAAACACAGAGAATTAATTATATAACAGTTCTGGTGAAAAATAGTTGAGTGGACTTCTATACTGGCTAACAATTTTTATGGCAACTAAAGATTTGTTCCACTTGAATAACAGATAAAGGAAGAAACTATATTAAAGTGCAAATGCTCAAAATAAGTAACCATGGCCAATGAATAGACAAGAGTAATGCTCAAGTTCTCTCCAATAAGCTAAAAAGTTGGAAAATGATTACCCACATGGGAAGACATACAAAATTGATCATTGAACAGTAGTATAAGAAGTATTGATCCGATTTATCAATTTGACGAGAGAGGAGCTTCTGTCATAGCAACTATCTCAAGGTACCAATACAGAAACATCATCCGACTATTTCTTCACATAACTAACAATAAGGATAAAAGGAGCAGGTCAAGCAAGAGCTTACAGGGACCATAAACCAACCTACCTTGTGTTAATAGAGTGATGAGCAAAAGCTATAACACTTGGTGAAGGTTTTGCATATGGAGTTACAAGCAGAGTGGGTTTAGCCATGGAGGAAACTTTGTGGTTAAGTGCGTTCGAGCTGGAGTAGTGCTGGGATGAGTCCCAGTGCTTCACCTTTGTGAGCATCACCTAGATCCAATGAGTACTAAGTGTTATGTTCATTGTCATGAGAGATGGGTTTGAGTAAATCACTACTCATGAAATATGGGTCAATGAGTTTGACTCAATAACTACGCAGTTGAATCCTTATAGCAATCTCAAAATTTGACTTACTGTAGAAAATATCTCCTACTTATCTATTGATGAGCTTAAGGGGCTTTCTAATGAATGGTTCATAAGGTGCAACACTTTGTGAAGGTTTTGCAAATGGGGTCGCAAGCAGAGTGGGTTTAACCATGGAGGAATCTTCGTAGTTAAGCGTGCTCGAGCTGGAGTAGTACTGGGATGGGTGACTTCCCGAGAAGTCCCGATGCTTCACCTTTGTGAGAATCACCTAGATCCAATGAGTGCTAAGTGTTATGTTCATTATCATGAGAGATGAGTTTTTGTAAACCACTACTCATGAAATATGGGTCAATGAGTTTGACTCAAAAACTACACAATTGAATCTTGATAGCAATATCATAAATTTGACTTGTGGAAAATATCTCCTACTCATCAATTCATGAAATATGGGTCAATGAGTTTGAATCAAAAACTACACAGTTGAATCCTAATAGTGATATCATAATTTGACTTGTTGTGGAAGATATCTCGTACTTATCAATTGATGAGCTTAAGGGGCTTTCTAATGAATGGTTCATAAGGCACAACACTTGGTGAAGGTTTTGCAAATGGGGTTGCAAGCAGAGTGTGTTTAACCATGGTGGAAATTCCATAGTTAAGTGCGCTCAAGTTAGAGTAGTACTGGAATGGGTGACCTCCCGAGAAGTCCCCATGCTTCACCTTTATGAACATCACCTAGATATAATGAGTGCCAAGTGTTCTATTGATTGTCATGAGATACGTGTCTGTGTAAACCACTACTCATGAAATATGGGTCAATGAGTTTGATTTAGAAACTACACAATTGAATCCTGGTGGCAATATCATAATTTGACTTGTTGTGGAAACTATCTCCTACTTATCAATTGATGAGCTTAAGGGGCTTTCTAATGAATGGATCATAAGGTAGAACACTTGGTGAAGGTTTTGCAAATGGGGTTGCAAGCAGAGTGTGTTTAACCATGGAGGAAACTTCGTAGTTAAGCGCACTCGAGCTGGAGTAGTACTGGGATGGGTGACCTCCCGGGAAGTCTGGTGCTTCACCTCTGTGAGCATCACCTAGATCCAATGAGTGCTAAGTGTTATGTTCAGTATCATGAGAGATGAGTTTGTGTAAACCACTACTCATGAAATATGGCTCAATGAGTTAGAATCAAAAACTACACAGTTGAATCCTGATAGCAATATCATAATTTGACTTGTTGTGGAAAATATCTCCTACTTATCAATTGATGAGCTTAAGGCGCTTACTAGTGAATGGTTCATAAGGCACCACACTTGGTGAAGGTTTTGCAAATGGGGTTGCAAGTAGAGTGGGTTTAACCATGGAGGAAACTCTGTAGTTAAGCGTGCTCGAGCTAGAGTAGTACTGGGATGGGTGACTATCCGGGAAGTCCTAGTGTTTCACCTCTATGAGCATCACCTAGATCCAATGAGTGCTAAGTGTTACTTTCATTGTCATGAGAGATGGGTTTGTGTAAACCACTACTCATGAAATATGGGTCAATGAGTTTGAATCAAAAACTACACAGTTGAATCCTGACAGCAATATCATAAAAGCTATAAAGCTAGATTTTTCATGATAGAGTGAGATAGCTTTGTATTTTCCTAAGACCGGTCCTCTGCTATAGCTAGTTGCAGGCATAGATATTACAAATTCAAGAAGCATTAGAGCTGAAATCAAGCAACTGTCTTCTGTTCATCAGTTGCCAAACTGGATGGACATATTACTTGTTCTTGTTAATCTAGAAAAGAGTTTTTCTTTAAAGGAAGAAATGCAACATGTGGAGGGGTATGACAGCAGAGTTGTTAAAAGATCAAAAGTGCAAGAATGCCACTGATCAAATCTGCATGGCACTGGCAACCTCTCTGGTGTAATGGAGTTAAACTTGTCCAGCCATCAATATCCCAGCCTTAATTTTCCTAACTTGTACTTTTCAGATCCCATAACTATTGTGTCGCCTTCGTCTTAATGGGTGTATACAAGATGTATAGCAACCAAACATACTCATTGAACCTGGTGAAAGGACTTAGTTAGCAATTTGATATCAAAGAGCAGACAAAAGAAGTTCAAAGTTGAAGGGAAGTCCTAGATAGTGATTATCTAATGAAAAGTGAAGGAAAAACTCGTAAATGACATGAATAAAAGAATCTAAATACCAGTGAAAGAATAAGAGAATTTAACACGCACATTTGAGCTGGTTTAGTGGCAAACTTTTTAACCATTAATTTTAAAGGGAATTTTCTCTAACTGAAGAGTTGGAGGATCTATTCTTGAGAAAACGTAAATTTCAAACTTTTAGTAGTTTACGAGGAGGAAGGCTGAAGGTGTGTAGCCACTGAATAAGGGGTTAATAATTAATAAAGGTGCCGGCTTTGTCTAGATATTTATATGTAATAGAAAATATAAAGTACATGCAATCATATTGAAGCTGGAAGATAAAGTTGTGGAGGTAATAATGCACCGTGGGACCATATGTAAAACTAACTCTAAAGTTATACAACTGCTGCTAAAATTGAGAAAGGCCTCTGCTTGGGAAACACTAGATCAAGCAACTCAACAAAATGTGAATGGAAGTAACTTTGGACAAATTAATAGGCACAGCACAAATCCCAAGCTACAGGTTAAATCAGTTTCTATATTCATCTAAAGAAAAATAAAGATATACTACCATTGGAGCGATCTGGCAAAGAAATCTTCTTGATGGCCACATTATCAATCAAAGGACCACACCTCGAATCCTCCTCCAACTCAGGATTGAGAAAACTAAGCTCCGATCTGTCTATAATAGCCGTGAATGCCCATGCATAAGCATCCCATCCTTCACTGTTGTACAGAGTCTGCAAATCTATGCTCGCTGCTGCTGCGGGTGAGACTGATATATTCAAGGTCTCCAGCTGTCCACAGGTTCGAGCAGCACTGAAGGTAAGAGAATAGATTGATCCTCTATCCAGCTCAATCCCTTGACTGATCTCGGCACTATTTCCAAGCCTTGCAGCATGTTCTCCTTGTGGAACCACCAGCACTATGGGACCTTGGGCTTGTCCTGATTGTATGTATTCAACAGTGCCTTGGACCTTCCAGCTTGGTAATGCAGTCTCACCTACTATGACTGTTCCATTGAGAAAACTGAGCTCAGGAGAAGCCTCAAAATCTCCATTGGATAATAGCCCTACATGGTCAAACCATTTGTTAAAAGTGAAAATGGCTTGAAATCTTTAAGAAAACAGGCAAACGAGAGGAATAATATAATTTGTGTACAATTTTGCACGGAAAAAAAAATAGAACATGGTTTTCCTATTGGTGAATCAGCAAGTACTCAAATATAATTAGGAGTATGCTATGAAACTTGGAATATCATTGTGATTCAAAATACACAAAGACTGACACCGAATTGAGAGTACTCTATCAAGTTTAGCATATTGTCAAGCTACTTAATCCAAAATCATTGACACCTACTTGAGAGTAGGCTATGAAGCTTAGGATACTGTTTTTACTTTAAATTCGTAACTCACACGTAGGGATGTCGTTTCACTTCTCAGCACACACTTAAAAATACTATTAAGATACCAAATCCAAAATCATTAGCAGTTTAAGGATGTTGTTTCACTTCTAAACACAGACTTAGAAATATTCTTAAGCTACCAAATCCAAAATCATTAGCAGTTTAGGGATGTTGTTTCACTTCTAAAGACACTCTTGCAGCTGGGACTACACTTTCATACTTAGTATATAGGTCTACTTGTAGATCTATAAATATTTACATCTGCTTGAGATAGACAATCAAACTTGGGATTACTCTTTTTCTAGTAGATTGATAAAATTCGGATTCTAACTTATTAATGCAGTATCAAGCACAGGGTACTGTTAGGCTTTGAAAACCATAAACAAAGACGCACAGAATCCCCCCTCCCTTAGAGTTTCCAAACGACTTCACACATTGTGCAGCATCTAAATAGCTAAACACTCTAACCCACTTTCAAGCACAATATCAAGCTAAAGATGCTATTTTTCTTAAATAATTAAATGCTCACACCAACTTCAAAGTACTCTATGAGACTCAGGATCAACATTTTGCCACTGAATCCACAGACACACACACCAAGCTTAATGCCAAATCCGCTGAACTCATGCCCATTTGAGGGTAGACTATTAAGCTTAGGATACTTGTAGGCTTCTGAATGGAAGAAAATGTACCATATGTCATGGGTAAAAAGTAAAAACACCATTGAATTGGTATCTATTCCTCCGCAACTCACTGGATGACTGCACCCAACCTCGTTTAATCCTAATGATCAAAACAGATTTTACTCTAGTGCATTACCTGTGGGACGAGGAAATCAGATCATTGTTCTACAACAATTCAATTCTAAACTAATACAACAAACAAAAGGTAGCCTTGTTACTTCACCATAACATATAGAAAACAGGGATGTAAGAGCTGTTATTAGATAAGTTCATGAATACAGAATGTCTAGCTTCTTGTTAGCTGGCATTTCTTGAGCATCGAATAGCTTCCAAATTTCAAAACAAATTATACATCACTTATCTTATTACCATTTTATTTTCAAATTTAAAGGTAGGCTGGGTTCTCATTACATAGTTAGCGGTGTTTTGGCAAAGGAGCATGCTTAGATGGGCTGAAAATGCAAAGCACCTCACTACTACAAGCAAAATTCACCCTTTTGATGCTGCAGTATAGTGTATACAGCTACAGAAAGAAAGATCTGTATATAGATAAGTCGATCCATATGGCCAAATTCTAGTACATTTGTATATCTTGTGCCGATAACCCTAATGCTTAAAATCCAACACAATAATTTTAGGAAACTTAGCAGAATTCATTAATTGGTGTGTAAGCACAAGTGGCCAAGATCAGATAATCCCCGTCATTTAGGGACGACAACTAAAGCAGGAAGGATCACCAAACCGCCTTGTGAATGACAAACGCCAAATAATCTCTACATATACAGCAAAAGGGCTTTCCAACGTGATTGCACTAGCCTTGGAAACGCATCAGGAAAAAATACAAAATGGCAAGTTCCAAATAACGTAAGCTTACCATCTTGCGCTGTTCTGGCATAAGTCTTTTGCCCAGTCCACAGCATGAACACTCCAAGCAAGCAAATTGTCCATGAGAAGGAAAGGGGCCTAGACCCAGACTCCATGATGCCGCTAGCTCCCAGCAATATTCTTTTTCCTGGTTAAACCTCTTACACCTTTACTAGCAGTGACTGCAGAATGAAGGCATTTTTAAAGAATACATCCACTGAACTTGAAGCCCAGATTTTTCCAGTTATTTTGCAGAAATTGTATTTTTGTCCTCGAAAGGGGCAAAATTCGTCATCATTCATGCGGAATGTGATAAAACGGCGATTCAAACATGAGATTGTTTATAAACTGAAGCGCCATGGAAACAATTGAGCAATTGGGTCCCTCGCGTCCGCTAAAATTCCAGTCTACAATATCCTGAAAAAAGTAGAAAAGTTTGAGATTTTGTAGATTTGAGAATTTTGTTCGAATGAATCTGATCAGATGATTTGCTTGGAGGCATCATCTCTCAAAGTGAGCACATGCAATGGTAATGTAGAGTGCGTACAGATGAGGTCCCAGTGACATCTATCCATAATCTCAGTCAACTAAGGGTCAAAAAGCAGAGTTTAGCGTATTAATATAGTCGACTCAGATATTATAATACACAAGAAATTTTAACCTATTTTTGGTTATCATGAGTTGGTGGGCCTAGTTGTTTCTTAGTTCTGCATCTGCATATTTACAGTTCAGTAGTTACTGTATGTTGCTAGGCAAGTTCTTAGACCAACCATATAATTATCATAAATTTCAGTTAATTACCCAATCTCATGGACATAAAGAACAAAATGTAGACTAAACGTTAAAACGGGTGTGGACTAATTGAGCTCAATATCCGATGAACTACAGTGCACACACATTAGAAAGCTGTTTTGTCAATGAATGGACACCGTTTCCTAGACCAGTTGTTGACTACGGGATCACCGATTTTTTCATAAAAAAGCACAATTACCTCTGACACCCAAAGGCACCGGCTACGGTGCACCTTATTTGCACCGTGGAATGCCGTGCCCAGTCCTGCCCGTGTCCGGCTCCGACTGTTCTGTCATGGAAGGAATGAGGCAATGTGATGTGACCGATATGTCCCGGAGCACTTATCAAATCTTATAATATTTTATCAGTTGAGCATAATAATCATTTTATTTGGTGTTGAGGTTAGTTTTTTCCTTCAATTTTTCTTTTTCTTTTTATACTCTAACTATGAATTTTAATGAAAAATCTATATTATATTTTATATTTTGAATTGTAAGTGTTATTATTAGTGAATTGTAAGTTTTATTATTAATGCAAAAGTGTTAGTTTTGTTTAGTTTTAATTATTTATTTCAATTTTTTAATGCTTGTGACTACTTTATATTGTTATTATAAAAAAAATTACATTCATCTATTTTTTTAAAAATAAAAAATTGTAAAAATAAATTAAATTCATAAAATTAAAAAATATTATATCAATACATATCAATCCAAAATAATTTCATTCAAAAAAATGGGATCTATTTTTAAAAGATTCACTATCATCAATTTTTGACCTCAAA
Source organism: Cupressus sempervirens (assembly GCA_028749045.1). NCBI lineage: Eukaryota > Viridiplantae > Streptophyta > Pinopsida > Cupressales > Cupressaceae > Cupressus > Cupressus sempervirens. The sequence goes on from CM053785.1 coordinate 348,656,871, forward strand.
AATCAAATTACACTCAAGATCTAAAACAAAATATATTACTGACGAGTGATTGATTTACATCTAACTCATTATCATCAACCTTGACCAAAATATATATATTGTCTAATTAAAAAATAAGAACCACTTAAATAGTAGGTGCATTTCGCTGACTCTTAAGTGTTAAATAATCAAAGTTGAATAGTTTTTTGGGACTTAATTTGTTTCTTACTATGTATCACCTAAAAAATGCCAACAAATATATAATAATTGAAAATGTAATAGAATGAATCTTAATTCATGTTCACAAAATTGAAACAATTCATAATTGAAAATAATATATTTCTTCAATTCGTCATGTTGTGTAATTCCAATTGATCATCTTGAACTTTTTAAATCAATATTTTAATATCTATATTCTTATAGTTGTCACATAATACAATTAAAAAATCAAATCAAATTTGAACACAATTTCCTCTAAAACTCTATTAAATAGATCGTTCAGAATGTTATAACATTAGCTAAAATTTCCATAATCCAATCCAAGATAACCATTAAAGAAGGAATTCATCTTAGAATAAACAATTGCACATCAAATGTCATATTCAACAAGTGTACATTGAGTGCCATATTCAATATGCAATTATTTTTTGACTAAAATTATGCAATATGAAAAACAATTTTTACTTACATTCTTTAATAATTTTTATTATTTCGTTGGTTGCATAATTATTAAATAATAGCTTAAAAAATCAATAATAAATTTTATTATTATAGTAAAAATAGAGTGCTATAATTTTTTAAAACTAAATTTAAATTCAGATTTGAAGAAATATTTTCTTTTCAATTATGAATTGTTTCAATTTGGTGAATATGAATTAAGATTAGTTCTATTACATTTTCAATTATTATTTATTTGTTGGTAGTTTTTAGGTGATACATAGTAAGAAACAAATTAACTCTGAAAAAACTATTCAACTTTGATTATTTAACACTTATAATATAAGAATGAGCTAAATGCACCTACTGTTTAAGTGGTTCTTATTTTTTAATTAGACAATATATATTTTTTGTTCAAGGTTGATGACAATGAGTTAGATGTAAATCAATCACTCATCACTAATATATTTTGATCTTGAGTGTAATTTGATTTTTGAGTGTCAAATTGAATCTTTTAAAAATAGATCACATTTTTTTGAATGATTTTTTTTTGTATTGATATAATATTTTTAATTTTATAAATTTAGTTTATTTTTACAAATTTTTATTTTTAAAAATTTGAAATATATAGCAATAGATCAGTTTGATAAATTGATGAATGCAATTTTTTTATAATAATAATATAAAATAGTCACAAGTATTAAAAAAATGAAATGAATAATTAAAACTAAACTGAACTAACACTTTTACATTAATAATAAAACTTACAATTCACTCATTAATAAAAACACTTACAATTCAAAATATATAAAAAATAATATAGATTTTTAATTAAAATTTATGAACTTGATATTACATCATAGTTGAAGTATAAAGTGAAAAATTGAAGAAAAAAAACACACCTGGCTCAATAGCAAATAAAATTATTATTATTATTATTGTCAACTAATAAAATATTATAAGATTTGATAGTGGCATATTTGTCACATCACATTTCTTCATTCCTTCCATCATGACAGAAGAGTCAGGAACCAGGCACGTGCAGGACTGGGCATGACATTCCTCCATGCAAATAAGTAATAGTAGAAGTGCTAGACGGATTCCATATTTCTTTCCATTTCCAACCTTATGATATGGATCTTAATCAAGAAGAATATTAGGATGCTGTCCTAAGTTGTGCACTCCCAGAAAATGTCATTCTTTTCAATAGTTACAAGCCTGGAATTTGATGATATTTTTAAAACATGCTATATGCACTTTTTTTTATGGATTAAAAATATTAGTATGGAAAATATAAACTTAGAAACTTTCTTAAGTTGATTTATAATTACTTTAAAATATATATATACCATTTTATATAACGTATGAATTTAGAAACTTTGAAATATGAGATTTTTGTAAATATAATGTATTACTAATTTATACATATATTATATTAATTTTTGAATATCAATATTTATCTTAAAACTTAAAATGAAAGACATTAATATGACCAAACCATCATTAAAAAAAACCCATGAAAGGCAGGAGTGACTGTGAAATTCCAGGCATGTAGTGTAGTATATTATGTTTGTAGAGGGATGATACCCTTAATATCACAAGATTATGTGGAACATAAAACTATTGCAGTGCTATTTTATTTAAAATAGTTATTATCCAAAACCAATGAGAACTTATTTTTTCAAGTTAATTTTCTTTTTCTTGTTTGTTTATTCTTAAATTTGAAAGTTGAATTGAAAAGATATACTAAACACAAGACAATTTTGTTCAATGATATTAAAATATAGAATGGAGGTAACAGAATGTAACTATGTAGTGGCTAACAAGCATACTTTGGTATGCAATAATAAGTCAAAGAGTTGCATATGGTCAATTAGAAAAAGGTTTTTTTTCCATACATTTGTGTAGATGAGGTTAATTGATTAGGTCATTTATCACATGACTATTTTTGTAAATAAAGGTCATAATGGTGTCAAGGTATCTTCAAGTCAACTATGCATCCACTTACAAGGAGAGGGAGATAGATAGAGATGAGAAGAGAAAGGGAGACATGCAGAGAGAGAGAGAGGGGGGGGATAAAAAAGGAGGCACAAGGATTTATAGAGAAAGAGAGGTATAAGGAAATATATATCGGGAGACGACAAAAGATATGGATAGAAAGAGATAAAGACAACGAGGGGTAAGAGAGAGATCAAGTGGGTGAAATAGAGATAACAATATAGGGTAGGAGAGATAAAGTTAATGATAGGGGGAGGGAGTAACACACACGCACACAAAAAACAATTGAATAAGGTAATTAAAATCTGAAAATACTTCAAGGAAAGGATAATTTTAGTGGCAAATATTCGTCAATTGGTGAACTCTATTATTACGTGGAGCCTAATCAGACTCAGAGGTTAATTGTTTCCCACTTCATTCGGCATGGTTTCCCCCTACCACATGGGTTTGGGGACAACACCCCCATGCTCTAGGGGTTAAGGGGCAATGCCCCTTATGGGGTCCTAGGGAAGCGCCCTAGGTGGGGTGCCCCTTTGCAGGGTTTGGGGTCAAGGGGAACTGCCCCTTACAAGGTCTTGGGACAATGCCCTAGGCAGGTCAAGGGGTAACACCCCTTGCAGGGTCATAGGGTCAATGGCCCCAAGCACACTCCCTGTCGCGATATAGGGCGAGGTTGAGGGGCAACACCCTTGAAGCCAAAAATGAATTTACTATTGTAAAAGGCATTGAGAGTTATATTTTTCTATTGGTTAGCTTATTATAGCCTTAATTTTGTAAGTGACAAAAAACTTGTATAAATGGCTTAGGGTTAGGGATTTTATAATGTATGATGATTTAGTAGCTTCTTGCAATGGTATTGAGCTGCAAGGGATTGTAGATTGTAATCAAGTTGTAATCATTGGATAAAGAATATTAGACTCGATGGGTGGTGGACTTAGTTCAAGTATTGGGTGAACCATGTTAAATCTTTGTGTCTTGTGTTCTCTTTTGTATGTTTTATACTTTCTTAATATTGGTTATATTTGCATGTAATTGGTATTTCTATCTTTTTAACCCTAACAAACTTTGCACGTCGACGACCTAAGATTTGGCAAATAAGTTGTATATATCAGGCACTCTGTGTCGCTTGAACTTTATATAAATTGGGTCATGCACTCAGACCCATCGCCCATCAATTTGTGCAATTTTTTGCTTTTCTTTCATGATACCATCAATCAAATTTATTTTTTAGATACAACACATTGAAAATTTTGCCTACAATTTATGAGGGGAAAGTTTTTGATGACTTAAATTCACCCATGGTGTTATAAAGATTTATTTAGAGGAGGACACTAATTCGCTTGACATTTTGTGAATGCATGTCATAAACTAATGTCATTTTTGACATCTCTATTATTCATAGTAAATTATGAGATAACCCATATCGCCTTGAAAATTACATAAGAGGTATTATTATTATTATTATGTGGGCTTCACTAAATATTTGTATACCATATAAGCTTCTGACCAAATTCGTTGAAAAAGATTGGCATAAATGCATTCATAGGTCAATGTTATTTTACACAATTTGGTTCACTTGGTTTTTATCTCTCAATTTTAATCGATAGTGGAGTCTAAGACTATTTAGTGCATTGGTGACTACAATTGACACAAAAGTGAGTGATTAATTTTTGAAGTGTACTATGTTATAATAGTATTATGAATTCACTTGAGGTTTCATCTATATTTGTTTGTAATTTTGAGTTCATTCTTATTTAGTGGGGACAAGTTAGTGGTCAATGGTCATTGGGAGACCTCAGACATGATGACATCTACATTTTATCTTGTAGGTCATATGACCAATGAATCATATTTAGAAAAATATATGTTATAATCTATTTACACATCTTCAACAAGCTAATATTTTTTTGGTTGCCTTTATTTTGTTGGAGATGTTGAACATGGATAAGGGTAAGAGTCCTTCATGTGGGGAAAGCCAAGAAAGGCCAACAAATGATTAGATTCCCTGATGATCAATAATCCAATTTCAGATTTCAAATGAATACAAAGTATACGTGCCTAAATATATAGACAATGCATGATAACTAGGAGTGATGATAAAGATAACCTATCAACTAGACAAGGTGTAATTGCATGTCTACTAAAGCTGGATTATCCTCCATTGTGTAACAAAGTATGTGCAACATGTGCAAGAATTAGAGGATGATAATGTGATAAGAACACAAAAGTGGAGCTCACAAACAACAACATGTGAGACAAAAACTAAGTGCAAGTGGATTTCTCCTACACCATGTGCTAAAGTAGAATGCAAACTCCTAGGTGTCTACATGCCAAACTAATATGCAAATACATTATTCTAAGTAAACTCAAGTAAGCGTAATTAGTAAATATTTAATTGCTCCAATATTAAGTATTACTAAAGGATAGGGATTTGACTTGATGTTTTGATTTCATCTTGTTTCTTGGATGATATTATTTTTCTTGATATCTTATGAATAGTTTATCATGTGGTACAGTAATGTGTTCTTTAATTAGGCAAAACTAGCTTTTGATGGGACCTTGAAACCCAACAAAAAAATTGAGGGGAATCTATAACCCTGCCCAAATACAACATTGATATAGAAAAAGCATCAAGAAAGGAGCCAACACAGAGCTAGCAAGCACACGACAACCAAATCAAAGATCCAATAGGCTCGAATACCATAGCCTAGCATCAAAGATTCAAGGATAAGAGCTCCCCAAAACACAATAACTAGGAATTTCCATTGCTCCCAAAATTGTATCATTGCCCTCAAACCAACAAACATCACATCTTGCAATAGCATCCAAGATCAAAACTAGTGCCTATCTTCATCTCAAAAGAAGATAGGTCACCTCAATAAGAGTTTCCAGGTTGAAATCAAGGAATTGAGCCTTCACAAACACAAAACAAAGAAAATTGAGAGAGAGAGAGAGAGAGAGAGAGAGAGAGAGAGAGAGAGAGAGAGAGAGAGAGAGAGAGAGAGAGAGAGAGAGAGAGATTGAAATCATAAAGGTCCCCTACTAAATAAAAGTCAATACCCACAAACTTCCCCATCCTAATTGACAATAAACTCATGTCCCATCTTAATTGACACAAGCAAGCCAAGGGTCAATAGAAAGAGGTGGATTTTAGCAAGTTATAGATTGTAAATCCCCTTATCCAAAGAATCTCTACAAGAGCCAAAGACCAAACAACTACCACCAAAACACCAAGCGTGATCTACAAAAAAATATTTGCCTCAGATTTGACTTTTTCCTGAGGTAGACAAATTTATAGTCAAAATTTGTTGAAATGGCCACCCAGACACAATGGTGAGGTTATATCTTGCTCTAAACACTCTCAGAAGTTGTTGCACCTCCGAATTTGAACCCCCACAAAATGAACTAAAAAGCTCTCCAATGGCTACACAATGAACTCTCCTTCGGATATGATACCATGTAAGGATTTGCCTGAGGCAAAGAATAAAAATGTCAAGATCTAGAAGCTCAAGAGATAGCCAAACATGAGAGACAAAATGATATGATCCTCAAATGACTATATTGGTTGATGATCAATAATCAAATTTCAGATTTTAGATGAATACAAAGTAGATCAATATATAGGAAATGCATGATAACTAGGAGTAATGTTAGAAATAACCTATCAACTAGACAAGGTGTAATCACATGTCTACTAAAGGTGGATTAGCTTCCATTGTGTAATAAAGTATGTGCAACAATGAGAGGATGATAATGTATAAGAACACAGATGTAGAGCTCACAAACAATGAGGTGTGAGACAAAAACTAAGTGCAAATGGATTTCTCCTACATCATGTGCTAAAATAGAATGAAAACTCCTAGGTGTCTACATGAAAATTAATATGCAAATGCATTATCCTAAGTAAATTTAAGTAAGTGTAATTAGTAAATACTTAGTTACACCAAGTATTACTAGAGGCTAGGGACTTGATTTGATGTTTTGATTCCATCTTGTTGTTTGGATGATATTTATTTTTCTTGGTAATCTTATGAATAGTTTATCATGTGGTATGATAAAATGCTTTTGAATTGGGCAAAAATAGGTTTTGATGGGGCCCTAAAACCCATCAATTACTTTTGTGAGAGAAATCTATAAACTCATCCAAATACAAAGCTACTAGGAAATAAGCATCGAGAAAGGAGCCAGCCCAAAGATAGCAAGCACATGAAAACCAAGTTAGAGACCCAATAGGCTCAAATACCATAGCCTAACATCAAAGATTCAAGGAAAAGAACTCCCCAAAACACAATAACTAGGAATTTCCATTGTTCCCAAAACCATGTCATTGCTCTCAAACTAATAAAACTCAAAGGTGGGAACATCACATCCCACAATAGCTTCCAAGATACAAATTGGTGTCGGGCACCTCCCTAATTTTGATTTTTGGTGTGATTAGGGGTTAGTTAGGTGTGTGAGTGTGTTAAATAATCTCAAAGAGTCCTTGGAGTGCAACTCATCCAAATGTAAGAGCCAAGTTGCTCACTAGGTCTTAAGTTGCTCAAAAGTTGCTCAATAGATCACATAAGATTAGGGATGGGAAATTAAGGGCTTTGATGGTTTAAATAGGTCCTAGGTGTCTTATCTAGGGCCTTAGAAAGGTTCTATGTGAACCCATTTGACCAAAAGGGCCAAAGAGCAAAAGTTGCAAAGTTGCAAGCAACTTTTGCAATTTTTGCAAGAAATTCCAATTATTAGTTTTGGAGGTTGTAACTACCCATGCTCGAGTATATGAGCATGGAAGTTCATATTTTGAAGGGTTGGAAGAATTACCATCAATTTGTGCACATGTGGGACTATTGTATGAACATTTTGCAGAGTTTTCCATTGTTTTATGGTGTAGTATGGCAGTGTACAGATTGGCATAGGAGACCAAGTTTGTGTTTTTGATAGATTAGTATTTCCTAGTTCTTTTTCATATTCACATTTTTCCTGGAGTCCTAAGGTTTGCAAGTTATAGATTTTTCTTGTTGACTGGCTTGAGAATCAGCTTCACAGGGTTGTTGGTGCAAAAATGGTTATAACCTAATCACCCACGATGGAAAATGTATGAAACTTGGTGGGTAGTAGGTTAGACTATGTATATAGTGTTTTGTTTTTGTTTTTTCCTTTTATGGTAGGTTTTCAAGCCATGGAATGAAGCCCTAGGTTGATTGCTAGGAGTATGTGAGTTTGGACAATTTTGTAAAAGATGTTGCAGAGCACACCCATGATCATGTTGGGTCTAACAAATGGAGTTCCTAGAAGCCCTAGGATGTTAGCTTGAATGTGCAAGTGGAATGGAGGTTTGATTTGAAGTTTGTAGACCATGAGAGCTTTTTAACTGCTGACTGGACTAGAGGCCTAAAACAAAGGCTAGAAACTAGGGCTTAAAAGTAAATAGGGTTATGGGTGTCTTAAAAATCTAGAAATTTGGAATGTTGGAGTACTAGAAGATAGCTACCATATTCCTAGAGTTTTTTGGAAGAATTTGGAGTGTGGGAGAAAAACAGGGCTACTAGACCTAGAAGCCATTAGGCCTAATTAGCCCTATGTCAAGAAATTGAGTTTTATTTGGGTTTTGTTGTGACCAGAAGGGTTGAATGAGGTTAGGAAGGTTATGGAGGGTATCTACATCATCAATAGACTCCAAGGTAGTGGAAGTACAAGATCCTATGTGGGTGTTGAGGTTCTAGGGGAAAGAAGGACTAGTAGGACTAGTGCCTAAGAAGGGAGATTAAGTCTACACCAGACAAACTACACCTAGGAAGCAAGTCGGAGGAGAAGTCTTCGAGGATTGGATTGGTGGAAGGATAAGTAACAAGAATCATTAGTTTATTCAAGATTGAAACCTTAGGTAAGAGTGATTATAGTATAGAACCCTAGGCCCTCTGCATCAGAGTGGTATCAGAGCCTATTTTCAGTTTGGTGTATATCATACGTGGAAGACCAAGAGGTTGATAGTATGCCACCCAAGGCAATGAGCAAGGGTGCCATAGTGGATTTGGTCAAGGATCTACTAGTCAAAGCCAACCAGGCAGACCCAAAAAGTAAGAAAAGAATCACAAAATGGGGAGATGAGAGTGGGGAAGAAGATGAAAGCCTCACAAGGGAGACATCTAATAGTAAGGATCTTGAGGTGGATCAGGATAAAAAGGTGTTTTTGGATGCCTTTAAGTATCTTAATAAAGATAGTATGGAACATATCCCTTATTACAGTGGTAGTTTGAATGGTGAGGAATTGCTAGATTGGTTAGAAGCCATAGAAATTAGTTTGACTACAATGAGGTACAAGAAGAAAAAAGAGTCAGTTATGTTGAAGCTAGGCTCAAGGGATCAACACTAGTATAGTGGAACATGATGCATGATGATAGGGACGTAGCAGCAGGGAAGAAGAAAATAGTATCATGAGAGAGAATGACAATTAGAATGAAGGTACAATTCTTGCCCACTAATTATGAGATCTAGATGTATCAAAAGGTGCAGGATCTAAGACAAAGGGACATGATAGTAAGTACCTATACTAAGGAGTTTAATAGATTGAGTCTTAGAGCTAGAAGGCAAGAAGAAGAGGTGGAAAATGTAGCAAGGTACCTTAATGGCCTAAGACAAGGGATCCAAGATGAGATCACCATGATGGCTCCTGACAGTATGCATAAATGCTTTCAAATGGCATTGAGAGCAGAGGATAAAGCTAAAAAGAAGAATGAGTCATACCAAAGAGGAAGAGGCAATAATAGAGGGTTTAGAGGCAGAGGTAGCTTTGGAAGAGGACCAAGTCCTAATAGGACTGATGAAGCTCAGCTTGCTGATAGTAGTGGAAACAATTAGTATAGGGGGTCATCTCAAAGAGGAGGATTCAGAGGAAGGGGACCACTTAGAGGCAGATTCCAGTCACAAGACAGAGGCAGTACTATTTTTACTGGCAGATGTTACAACTATAACCAGGTGGGCCATACTATGGGTAGGTGTCCTGAGAAGGTTTCCTCTTCTTCTATGAATATCACTAAATTATTATCATTATTAGTATATTATTGTATTAGGTTTATTTCATTTATTTTAATGTTGAGTTTATAAGTTCAATATATTTTTTAATAAATTTTTATATTAATAGTTTCTATTTAATTATTTATCAATTAGTTTTAAATATAATTTTGTTTTTTTTTTATTTTATAAAATGGCAGAAACCAAGCGAATTGCGAAACTTGAAAAAAAGCAGGGATATTATACCAAAGCAAAACCATCAGATTCGAAACATTATAATAATCTGCAAACTGCGGGCAATTCAAAAAATGACAAGAAAACGACTGCCATAATTAATTCATACCTTAATTCTAGAACAACAAACCCTACCCCCAGGGCAAACACATACCAAACTAATCGCAGAGTTCTGCAAGGCAATGTGAAAGCTACGAATGTTGGGTTTCAAATTACTACATCCAATAGATTTGAAACTTTATCACACAGTGAAGCATATCGCACTAAATCTTTCAAAAATCTTGTGGAAGCACATGAAAATAGGAGGCATGAGCTCCTAAACAATGGCATAGAGGAAGAATTTCCACAGACGACAGGGAAAGGATGGCAAATCATCCAAAGGCGAAAAAAAGAGTAGACCCAAGATCAAACTCACTTGCCACAACAAAGAGTACAAAAATGGCTAAATGGGCTAATAAAGGCCAAAGACAAGAGATTCCATCCAAAAGTAATACAAAAAGTAAAGGGAAACAATTAGAATCTAATGCATGGTTGCCCCTGCGACAACTATCTGAGGCCAACTGCATGGTCTTAGGGTTGTGACCATTTCCAGCCAAAAGAAAGGAATCAGGAACTCTGGAGACCAAGATACAAAATTTTTGCACTCCTCCACAAAAAAGGAATATAGAGCCCCTGAAGTCAAAAAAATAGAGGAAAAGAAACCATCAAATCAAAGCTTTGCCAATACAATAATCATCAGTGATACAATCATTGAAGAATGATGGCTTGAGTGCGAAGAAAGAGGACTCTTTGTTGTTTGGAATGGCCCTAGCAAGTATATCCTGCACTTAAAATAGAAGATTGAGAAATACTGTCAGGAATAGTTAAGTATAAGCTTCTTTGCAAAAAACTCATTGTTCATTGAATGCAAATCAAAGATAATGAGGAACTTACTAGCGAAGATAGCAAATTGTTTTTACAAAGGTTTTTTAGTTAAATTCATAAAATGGGTACCTAACTGGTCAGAAGAAAATCTAAATATGACTGCATATTGGTTAAAATGTAAAAATTTCCCACCGAAAATTAAACATTTTAAAACCCTAACTAGAATAGGTGACTCCTTAGGTAAATTGATTGGTATTGAATCTGATTACTACAAAAAAGTACTGTCAGATTTCTGGTAGAATCAGATTCAAAACCAGCAAAACCTATACTTAAAAAGTTAATCACAAATAGATCGATCTATAATTTAGAATTTGTAACCTATGAGGGAGAATGCTCTGGCATAATTATTCCTAGTACAAAAGTTGGCTTTAGAGATACAAATATAAAAGACTCGCTCAACTTCATCTATCAGAGGAAAGGATCTAAAAATAAAGAACCATCAGTTGGGGAAATACAAGATGATTCTCCTAGTGGAAGACATCTCACAGAGCAGCCTAAGGTGGTTCAAGAAGGGATAGTAGCAGAAAATCTCAGGGAGCAAATGACATTGGATAAAGACTTTTCCATAGTAATCATGAAATGCAATAAATGCAAAATAAATATTGAGGAATTGGAAACGAATAAGAAGAAATTAAATGCTTTGAATCATGAAATAGCGATCACACAAAGTGATATTGAAGATCTGATAACTATCACCAAACAAATGTACAAAGAACACTCTAATACACTGGAGGATGAGCAGATTAAAATTGATGATGGGGAATATCTTGAATGACCGGTCACTAAGGGTTTACCCTCAAAAACAGAGGAACTGACAGATTCCTTAAACGTAATGAAAACTTCTGCTCAAAATTCGGTTAAATTACCACCAGCGGATGATAAGCAATGGAACCATATAACTATTCGTTAAAGAATAAGACAAAGAACTATAAGTTTTGGCAAACTCCAACAGATGGCTTAGATATATTTCCTGAAGACTTGGATAGAAGAAAGACAGAAGGTAAAGATAAGCACACAATGATGCTTTCACCTAAAACATCAAAGATTTTAATAGAAGCAGGCCTATCAGTAAAAGAGGCAAATGAATTAGAACTGGATTTGAAATTAGACACATCAGATCGGTTAGAAATGGAAAATCAAGAACATAATCATACTCTTAACATGACAGAAAAACAAAAACTGAAGAAGGATATCAGAATTATGGGACTAAGAAGGATGACATATCTAATCTTCTCATTAGTGATCTACTTATGGATGAATCAGAAAGAAATGAAGATGAAAACAAACAGACATACATTGAGTTATTAGGCATAGCTGCTAATGAGGAAGGTTTCACTCTCCCTAAGTGTGGTAAAATTAAAGGTAGAAGAGGGAGAAAATCTCTTAAAGAACTAAGAGAGGTAGCAGGGCAAGCTAAAGAGCAGAAGAAAATCAATGATATACTAAATGCTAGGAAGGGGAAGAGCCTTCCCAATTCACAATGAAGATAACATCCTGGAATGCTAGAGGTTTAAACGCCTCTAGCAAAAAAAGGCTATTAAAACAAAATTTAATAGCCTTTCAGTCTGAAATCACACTTATTCAAGAAACTAAATTAGATGTGGCTGAAAGTACTAAACTACCTGACAAAGATTAAAACAACGGCAGTCAAACTTTAAGGAATCCTTGGGGGCCTCTGGAGGACTCGAAATAATTTGGAATCCACAGGAAGTCAACCTTAGTATTCTTGACAAAAACTCTAATTGGATGAGCTGCAAAGTGACAAGCCTAAAAAGCAATGTTAAATTCCTACTAATCAATATCTACGATCCCATACCATCTGTGGATAAAATCTCAGTATGGCGAGAAATCAACACCTTTCTCTTTAATCATCCAGAGATGTCAGTGTTTATTGGTGGAGATTTTAATGCAATAATGACAAAGGAAGAAAAATATGGTGGAAGTCAAGTAATATCTCAGATAAACAAGGAATTTAAAAGTTGGGTAGAAAGGAATATGCTGATAGATATTCCAACAAAAAATGGAATCTTCACATGGAACAACAGAAGAAAGGACTTCAATTATATTGCTGAAAGACTGGACAGATTCTTATTTAAAGGGGATTTACGCAGCTTTGGCATGGATATTATGGCAGAGATTCTCCCAATATCAAGATCTGATCATTTTCCTATAACTCTTAATATTTTAGAACCTATAAAACCCTCTAGAAATGCCTTTAAATGTGAAAAAATGTGGTTCTTAGATACAACATTTATGGAACATATTAAGAAATGGTGGGAAGATGATCAGCCTCAAGGATTAAAAATGTTCTGCCTGACAACTAAAATGAAAAACCTTAAATACAAAATAAAGGAATGGAACAAAGAACACTTTAAAAATATTTTCAAAACAAAACTTGAAATAGAAGAAGAACTAAAAAACCTCAATAACGATGTAATAAGAAATGGCATGGATAATAACAAATACACTAAAGAAAAGGAATTAATGATTAAACAAGAAGAAATATTAGCAAAAGAAGAAATATTCTGGTGTCAAAAGTCACGAGAAAAATAGCTAGAAGAAGGCGACAGAAATACAAAATTCTTTCACAATAGTACTCTACAAAATAGAAATCTTCGACTCATAACACGTATTAAAAGCTACGAAGGAAACATGACTTCTGAACCATCCAAGATCAATGAAGAATTGATCAATTACTTTCAAGATTGTCTCAATAATCATGAAACTTCAGATCTTAACACCCAAACGGAATTGCTCCAATATATCCCCAAAATTATCTTGGACAAAGATAATAGATCCTTAAATAAACCATTCTTTCTGGAGGAAATAAAGGCTACCCTTTTCAGCATTAACCTTGACAAATCCCCTGGCCCGAATGGCTTCCAAGCCTTTTTTTATCAAAAATGCTAGGATATAATTGGGGAAGAACTATGGACAGCCATAGAAGCTACTAGGAATGGAGGTTGCATCCTCAAAGAAGTTAACCATACCTTCCTGACACTTATACCAAAAAATAGCAACACTGAAACCCCTGGGGATTATAGACCTATTGCTCTCTGTAACACCATATATAAAATCCTCTCGAAAGCCCTTGCCACCCGCCTCAAATCTCTTCTCCCCAAAATAATATCAGAAGAACAAACTGGCTTTATGCCAGGAAACTCTATAATTGATGGAATATCCATCATACAGGAAACAATTCACTCAGCTAAGATCAATAGAGATGCATGTATGTTCCTTAAATTGGATATCCAAAAAGCATATGATAAAGTAGACTGGCAATTCTTATGCAAGACAATGGAGGCCTTTGGATTCTCCAAAAGATGGATAAATTTCATTTATCAATGCATTTCTACCCCCAAATTCTCAATCCTTATAAACGGAACACCTGAAGGCTTCTTCAATGTTTCAAGAGGTATTCGACATGGCGACCCTATTTCACCCTTCCTCTTCATAATAATGGCTGAAACTTTGGGCAGATATATTAAACGAGCTCTAAATCACTCCAAAACTCATGGCATTCTGGTAACAGATAATGTCGAAAACACTACTCATCAGCAATTTGTTGATGATACCATTATGGTTGTTCTCAGCACAATTCTTGAAGCTAGGAGCTTCAAAACCATTCTAGACAAGTATACTAAAGCATCGGGACAGAAAATCAATGCTGATAAATCTGAAATTTTCTTTTTGAATACTCCAAAAAATTTGGAAGACCAAATTTGTACCACTCTAAGGTTTAAAAAAGGAAAACTTCCCTGTAAATATTTAGGGATCCATTTAGGAAACGAGCAAAAACTAAACTCGGGATGGCAAGAAGTTCTTACTAAAATCAACAAACAAACTAAAAGCTAGAATGAGAAATGGTTAACAAAAGCCGGTGAGCAACTAAAATCAAATTTGTACTAACAGCGCTCCCAACATATCAGTTATCTTGTTTGCCAATTCCTAAAAATATCAATAAAAAAGTCGAAGCCAAATTAAGAAACTTCTTTTGGAATGGAACTGAAAATAAAAAGAAAGCAGCCCTAATCAAATGGGACAATATTTGCAAACCTAAGAATACAGGAGGATTAGGAATTAAAAATCTTGAATGGCAAAACAAAGCGTTAGGGGCCAAATTGGCATGGCGTATGTTTCAAGATAAGGACAACAAATGGGCTAGAATCCTCTACAACAAATATCTGAATCCCGACGATCCAACCTCCCTATTCAGAATTCGAACCCCCCCCTGTGGATCTGTATTCTGGAATTTTCTGACAAAATGTCATCATCTTATCTCCAAATATGTAACATGGGAAATTGGTAATGGCAATAACGCCCTCTTTTGGGAAGACTCGTGGAATGGGCTACCTCGCCTTAACATGTACAACATTTCCACTCAAACAATAAATCTCCTAAAAGACAGATGGGGGACAAAAGTAAGAAATTATACGGAACAGGATCCAACAAATGAAGACAACCCTTGGAAGTGGAAATCCCTTTCCAACCTTAACATACCGACAAACGAGAAATCCAAATTAGAGGATATCCTCCAGAACTGTAAAATTCACTTTACGAATAAAGAGGATAGACTAAGATGGGCCCCATCTAATGATGGAAAATATAACGTCAAAGAAGGATACAACCTGATCCTCAACTCTCATAGACGTGAGGAAATCAATATCCCCATGAATCTATGTTGGGACCCTGCCATTTTACCCAAAGCTGGAATATTCCTATGGGCAGCTATCCAAAAATGTATACTCACTGCAGATAGACTCAATAAAATGGGCTTCCAAGGCCCCTCCAGATGCACACTTTGTAAAAATAATAGTGAAATTGCTGATCACTTACTTTGTCAATGTAGTTTCTCTAATGAATGTTGGCATTGGCTTAAAGGAAAACTTAGTTGGACATCGCCCCTCCTAGAGACTTGGAAAGATCATATTCGTGATTGGCCTAAAAATTGAGAGGTAAACATTTATGATAAAATATGGAATATCGCTCCAGCAATGGTAACATGGGAACTGTGGAAAGAGCGAAATAGAAGAATATTCAATAACATAGAAATGTCTCTTCCTCAACTACTCAATAAAATGGAAGCCTCCATAACAGAAGTCCTAAACAACCACCTCAAAAACTCTCCCAAAATGGAAGGTATATTTACATTATGGGATGCTGAAATAAAAAAAAATTGGCCTCATATTATTAACCCTCCATTATACTATAAAACAAAGAATCTCACTGCAAGAAAAGAGTGTAGATGGGCACCCCCTCCTCAAGGATGGATAAAACTTAATTTTGATGGAGCCTCTCAAGGGAATCCAGGGATATCTGGATTAGGGTTTATCCTAAGAAATCATTTAGGTCAATGGATTGCCAAAAAAGAAAAACCTATTGGCCTTACAACCAATAACATGGTAGAGCTAGAAACAGTAAATGAAGGACTTTCATTCTGTAATAAATATAAAATCAAAAAGTTGATGATTGAAGGAGACTCCCAAATCATTTTAAATGCATTAAGGAAAAGAATCACCCCAAATTGGAAAATCAACTCGAAATTAGAAGAAGAACCAAAAAATAGATAACTTAGAAGAAGTCATTATACAACACATATACCGAGAGGGCAATACCGAGGCTGACAAGCTGGCTAATGAAGGAGCGGATGGCAATAATATCTTTCTAATTAATCAAATAACAAACTTAAATTAAAGTTATTACTCTATTACTTTAATGCCCAGATCGTAATTTAAACTCTATACATCTTAGGATATATAAATATATATTCATATAAGGTTTATATATATAGATATATTATCAAAGGTATATCTATGTATATAAGGATGTATGGAAATATAAATATGGCCTAAAATGCATAGACCACCATACTCTACAACATTATATTTAAATCACCCCTGTTCAACACATTGTATAACTTATTATGGTATCTGCTGGAACAACTGAAGAATTTGAATAATACTAAGTGTACTCCCTTAAATAACTGGTAGATAGATTCAATTTTGGACTGGCCTCTATCAAAGCTCATGTAATAATCACTAAGTGTAACTCAAAAGTACAAGGCTACTATAAATTGGCTCAAGAATGAACACTCTGTATCTAGTTAAAACTTTATTGACATAGTTTTCTGATAGATAGTATTAATGGCCTCATACAGACCTGCAACATATCTTTATACTCTAAAGATCGATGCATTCTGCTCTAAAGGTTTCTGGTTTCTATTTATGGACTCTGTTTCATTGCTTATGATATTTAATATCTATTCCTAGACTGCAAATTACTAATTCTCATAATCCTTTGTCCTTTATTGAACTTTTTAAAACCTTACCCATCTACGCTTAGGGCTCGGATCTATAGTATACAGGATCCATTCCCTTTTGACCATCGATTCTCGTTTCCCTGGCACATGTCATCTCTAAATTCCTTTATCACCTTGTTGGATTATGCACCCCTTCTGCTTAACCTTTTCCCCTCCCTAGTTCCACCTCAGCCTCCTATCCCCCCTTCTTATTTCCTGATATTGTTTAATGTGATAGTAAGATTAATAAATGTCAGTAACCTTATAATGGAACTGCAGTCTATAAAGAGTGGTATATGTATAAACATATGCAAGTCATTGGCAAATATATGGTTGCTATATAATAGCACACATGTATGTGTGAAGGATTGCATAAGTAGATATACGCCCTGCCCTATATAGGCTATGTAGTTGCAAACAAAAGTATTAATACTTGTTGACTCTGATTTTTTCCTTTCCCCTTTTCACTTTCAACAAGATAGAACACTGTCCCATTTTAATTGATCCACTATCACATACAATACTTACTAACAATAATTATCTGTAAAATCATTTATGGTGCATGATAGTAAATGGCATATGGATAGAACAATGGAAATAAAATACTTTCACAATAACAATACTAACAAATATTTATGGAAGAATCTCTTGTTCTGTGTTTAATGATGCAAACAGGTAAGAAGACAGCCAAAGCAAGCAAATCAACATCAGTTAAAGAATTCTTATTTGAATCCATCCTCTATTTAAAGATGGATTGCAAAAACCCATGAAGAATAATGTATTTTGTAAAATGACTTAAGATTGCCACATTTGTTAAGTGATCAATATTATGTAAATGTGGGGGTATGCCCCTATGATACATGTAAAATGTGGGGGTATGCCCCATGAAGGATTAAAATATTATGTGAATGTACGCCCCTATGATATTTGTAAAATAAGGACTATGTCCCGGGCAAGATTGGAGGTTTTCTTCCCCGTTCTTTCCTACCAGTGCCCGCTTGAATGAAGGATTTGTAAAAAACTTTTATTAATAAATAGAATCTAGGCTCTTGTTGTTTATCGGTCAAATTTTTTTTTTTAAATTTGTTATTTATAAATATTAAATTATGTGAAATATTTTTTATTAAATACATTTTTTTTTAAATTAATGCCTAAATTGTAAGTGATGAATAACAATTTTCATATATATATATATATATATATATATCTTTCTCGCTTTTCTTATTTCTCATTTCTGACAACATAAGTGTGAATCCAATCAGGCCCACAAACAAAAACCCAAACAACAAGAAGTAAAAAACCAAACCTACCAAAGCAATTTAGGAGTCTTCTCAAACACCATGAAGACAACAATCTTGACAGCGTGATTTGACACAGCTACACAAGATAGGAACCAAATGAAGGGAGACAACTAGAAGAGTTGCACATCTCGAAACAAGAGAGGTTTAATGAGATTCTAAGCATGAGGATTTCATGGCTTGGCTTTGATGTCCCTTCTGTTATGATGATATATATGGATTCTATTGGTAGTTTCATTAAGTTTATTCTCCAAATTCTACTTTGAGATTGTTTTTTTTTTTTTTTTTTCTAAAAAAATGAAGAATCTTTCACGATAAATAAATTTGTTTTTCTCTTTTTATTTTCAACGTGGATCATAAGAATGGTTTTGTCAGAGCATGGTTAATGAAATGGATCAGAATGAAGTTTGAGGGCTCAAGTGGTTGCAAGGATAAACCATGTGGATAGATAGTCAAGTGATAACCTAATAAAAAAGTTGGGATGGATGTAAACACTAACAAGATAGTTATGTTACCTCCCCCATGGCCTTGAGTGCTTGTGCATACCAAGGATGAGTTCAAGAAGGCTTGATCATCTGTATAGTGTTGATTTGGCAACATCCTTGTTCTCATGAAATATTGTCAATTCCACATGAGTCCTCACCTAGGGAGCAGGGTCTACTGAGAGACTATCAGAATAACCAACGATAGTAAGGGACTATGTGATGACACTTTCCTTTATGTGTATTAGGATTCCCTCCATTTAACCTTGTCATTCGCCTTTGGTATCTTTTTTTGTGTACCCTTATGAAGGCCCTATGTTATTCTTTGATTTGACTATTCCTTGCTTGTGTTTGCTAGTGTGTTGTCGGTCTTATGTCTATCTCCTAGCTTGAAGGGAGTGGGCCTCAAGGTTCCATGTGGTTTGCTAATATTTTTCCCATTGAAGTTTTCTAAGTTTGTTTGAGAGCCTCGTGGATGATCATGCTTCTCTTTGTAGATTCATGTTCATTGTGACCAATTTTTTTTTTTTTTTGTCTCATGGTATGTATGATGATTTGATGTATTGATGTATTCTTCCTAAGGAGATGGTCGTAAATTGTAAATGTAAACATGTATCAATGACTACATGTAACATAACATTAGAAGTGAGTAAAAAGTGATATTGGATATTGTATCGTGTGACTATATTATATCTTTAATTGTAAGATTTAATTGAATCAAATCATATTGTATCGTGTTCCTTGGTTTGTGATTATTTATAGGTATTCATCATATATGTTATATCTTGTTAGTAGCAACATCTAGGAACCTTGGAGGACTTAGTTATATGTTTACGTTTAGCTTTCATACTACAATTATTGATATGTATTTTGGTTAAGCTAATATATTATGCAAACATAATTGTAATATTAGTTGTGATTTATGTTTTAAAAGAAAAAATTGTGTCTTTCTTCTTACTTATTGAGTTATCTTCGTGGGTTCCCTTAAGGGGGTGCTACAGTCTTCAACCCAATGCCTAGTTATAATAAATCATATTTACACATATAAGCCACAATTCAAGTTGATTGGCACACCAAATAATATCATTCTTACATCAAGATAGTTAAAATAACACATCACAAAGTAAAACACTAGCTATTTAAAAGGACTCCTAAAAAGTGACAAACTAAATGAGGATGAAATACACTAAAGTAGAAATTCTCATATATGACCAATTAGCACAATTTTGGTAGGGTACATTTGATAATACTTTGTCTACTAAGTGTGGCAAAATCTCAATTTACAAATTTAAATCATTAAGCACATGTTATCCAACTACATCTCTACTAAATATACATGAGATTCTTTTAACAAAGATCAACCTTGATTGTACCCTAATCCTAGCTCAACCCTAAGCTTGATAATAGTTTTGATTGTGACACTAAACCTAACTTAAAAGTTTAAATTCGTGATTTGCAAAAAAAAAAATCCCATGCGTGCTCTTTGAGTAATCTAAAAAGTATGGATTGCATTTTTCAATAGATTCTTGGTTGCTTATGTATGATCTCTTCAAGTATATGTTCATGGTGATTGTATTAAATAAAAAGTTTGTTGCACCATCTATTTTAGTTGTTTATTTATACATGTTTACACAAGCAGCTACAATATCTCTTATCATGATTTCTTATATTTTTTTCATTATCAAGTAAAATGACAACATAAAATTGTTTAGTTCACAAACACCCAAGGCTTATGGACTAACATAAATAACTTCCCAAGTTAGACCAAAAGATTTTTGATGTGCCTAATCATGACATCCTTATATGCATCAATACTAGTCTGCTTTCCCTACCTATTATTGTCGATGTATCTATTAGAGTAATGAGACTCATTGCGAGTCGAGCAAGTTTTTTGAGTCGAAAAGTCGAGTTACCTCAACCGGGTCAAAATGACCCATGACCCTGACTCAGCGGGTCAATTGGGTTGACTTGCCTGACTCGCTTGACTCGCCTAACTTGACTGGCTGACTCAGCTAACTCACCTAGTTGACTCAGTTGACTCATTTGACTTGGTTATTATTATTATTATTTTTCAAAATTTTCTTAATACATTTAAAATATACCTTTATACTTATGTATTCGATGTATGTGATCAAATTACCTTCTATTTCATGATGTTATTGTGTCTTTAAGCTTTATTCAATAATGGGTGCATGGAATTTCTTTAAATCCTAAGAAATCTCTAAATTTTAAGGGTTTTATCACTTTGTCGAGTCATTGCCAAGTCATAGGCGAGTTTGAGCCGAGTCATGAGTCGAGTTACCCTTGCCGATTTCGAGTCGGGTCTGAGTCTCGTTACTTTGGTATCTATGTAACCCTAATTAGACCACTTTTCAAAGGGAGAATTATTAAGCATCCATGTCTTCTTATTTTTTTTATCAAGCATCTATATCTTATATTGATCTATATACTTTTACGCTCTAATTTATAAATATAGACAAAATGATTGATTGATTATTATGCTTTCATTAAGAATATATAATTGCATTCATGAAGGAAAATATTTAACAATTTCCACAACCTTGCCAACTATTATATATATGCACTAAAATATATTGGAGGAAAAATCACATGCATAGGTTGATTGGCCATATCAACTAATACTAAACATGTACTCACATAGAAATTTCCTTAACTAATTTAAACCTAATTGAACCCTAACTTAAATCTAACCCTAATCCTAATTAAATCCTAAACCTAATAAGATCTAAGCCTAGCCCTACCCCTTAACCCAATTGACTCTTCACTATAGTTGTAACTGGATTCTAATCTTAATTAATCCCCAATCCTATCCCTAATTGAACCCTAACCTAACGCTAATGCTAACTATAATTAGATATTAACTCTAACAAATAGCAAAAATAGTTGGCATAGAGTTATCTTTCATGTATACCCCTTGTCCCAAAAAGGCTAGAAAATTTGTATTCAATGACATGACATATTAGACCACAAACAAAAATAGATATATTTTGTTAATCTTCTCATGCACGTGAAGGAATTGCTTGCATAAATTAACATCCAATAAAACCATTTTTAATAATTAAATAGTTCATATATATTAGTGACTAAAGAATTGACAATTTGTATGGTAAAAGCATTGAATTCCTTCAAGCTTTTATTGCAAACTAAACCCCCTTCTTCAACCTTTACGTTTTCTCTCTAGGCAACAAACCTAAATTCCTTGAGCATATCTTCTTAAATTGCATTTCTACTAATCAAACACGAGATGCTTTCTTAAATGTCTATCTATCTTTGGGCCAAAAAAAAATTCAAACAACGTGTCTTTCAAGATTTGGTGCTAATATGATTATGATCTCCAATACTTTTAAATAGATAAATATGCATTATACGAAAGTATAAATATGTAGATCAATAGTTATAACTCATAGGTCATTAACATCAATAAAAGATAAATTATGTGTTAGATTCCCACGAAGGTTTTGATACTTAACCACAAATCCAAATCTATGGTTTATATTGATAATGACAAATGGATTTTGCACAATGCATGAATTCCAAAATATTCGCATCCTCAAATCTATAGATATTTAATCTAAGCATCTCTTCTACTTTCATAGAAGCAACTCTTATGTTTTTTGTGAGGAATGCCACATGCTAGTTCATAGGAGCGCAATTCTCATTTATGACTCCTCTATTTGAAGGTAGGTCCTTCTTTCTTGAATGCTTCTTGAAGTAGTGAAGAACATTCTCTCTAACACATTATTGTGACAAGGTATGGAGTTGGTTACACATGCACCAAAAGGGCTATTGATAAGACATTTTTTTAAAATTTAATAATTAAAGATTTGTTGTTAAGGATTGTAATTTAAAATTTAATTTAATTATTAAGCGATAACAAAATCTTGTTAACATGCCTTTTGATGTTTGTGTAGACAATTATGGCAGACATAACTATTTTTCATACAAAATAGCACCATCATACAGGTCTATATAAAAACTCAATTTTGCACACTACAATAAATTTTCTTACATTTTTCACTAGTTGATCCTAATAATCTACCTCTCCAAGGTTGTAAAATTGCAAAAAAATTTTTTTGTTGAAAATACAAGTTATGAAGATTTGTATTTGCAATTGTGCCATTTTCTATAGAGAAAGGCTAGAGCTAATTCATATTAAACCTAATTTTGGAAACCATGACATTTTTTCCTACAATTTTCACTAGTTGATCCTTGTAATCTACCTCCCCAATGTTACAAAAAGGTGGAGGGGGGGGGGGGGGGGGGAGGAGATCAATGAAAAGACAAGTTTTGCAAATTTGTATATTACATTGTATCATTTTGTGTAAATAAAAGTTAAAACTAATTCTCCACAATGTTGGATCGAGGAAAAAGAACACCATTGCAAGCTCATGCAAGCAAGGCATCCTTTTAAAGGGTGAATAAAATAAAGTTTTTCCATCATTGACTTGATCTTGTTGATGTTTGATAGCTTCTATTGGCTAAACATATATTTAATTATATGAAATATAATTAACATATAAATATATGAGATAAATTAATATTGTGTGTGTGTGTAAATGATTCAATATATCATTATATTAATTATCTGATTAATGAATGGACATGTCCCATGAGGTGACATGTCTATTCATGGCTTATACTAAATATAAATGTAAGTGATTGTTGCATTTGGAAGACACATACCAAATACAATGACAGTGTTATTACATTTGTAGCAGATCCTTGGAAACTTAACATGGTATCAGAGCTAACTGCAAATGTAAGAAATGAAATCAACATTAGAAGATGCTTATGAAAATCTATATACAAAACTAATGAATATAATCACCTCTTGGTGTTACATATTATTCAATGACATCAGCTCCTCCATATTCAGACTATACCAAGTGAAAGGAAAGACATAAAGGACATTCGGTTGCTAAGGTCCTAGAAGAATATGTGTCGCAGGAGTAGAGGATAATCGCAGGCTATGGAAGTCAATAAACAATATGGAGAAATCAGAAAAATAGAAAGAAAGTAAGAATAAAGAGAATGCAGAAGAAACATCAAAGCAATTTCTGTCACCATATATATATATATATATATATATATATATATAAGCAAATGCTATGTAAAAGAAGAACGATGTCCAAAGTATATCACCTATTAACAAGAGGCACAAGCGCCAAAGTTCCTGCTTTTGGTGGTATTGTTGGCACGAGGACATTGAAAGAAGTTTTTGGTGTTGGTCTTTAATTCATAAATAGAAATTAAGCATGACATGTTATTTTTTTATAAATATGAGTACAAGTTTGAAAGGAAAAAGAAAGAATTTGTGTATGTATAATCCTTTTTGAACTTGTAGGAGAACTATTGAAAATTTGAAGGACATTTTCATCTAATGGTAGAAGGTTGTATTTGATAAAAAAAAATATTTAACTAAAAATATTTAAAAATGTAAAGAATATTTAACTAACAGAATTGAGAAGCTTATATATTTTAAATAATTTGAATTAATATTACAAGTAAAATTTATATTTAATGACTAAATAATATAATTATAGTCATTCACATGGAAAACTAGGTACATTTCAATAAAAGATAATATTTTTTTAATAGTTCTCAATATATATTGTAAAATTGAGCCAAGCACATAGTAGGCGTGAAACTTGGAGACCTCAATCTCGAAATACATTATGCTTCATTTTTATCATTATCTCAACTAGCCATTAATCTTTTTAAAAGGGTAATAAAATGCAAAATATCATCAATAATTAGCATTGTAAGTTTTTATTTATAAAAAAAATTTAATAATCAACTTGACACCCAAAAATGATATAAGATATTTTAAATTTTAAATACATAAACAATAAACATAATTGTACTTACAATAACTACCATTTTCAAATTCTTTATAATATTATTTAGTTTTTAGTTTTTAAAATTCTTTGTTACATTATTTAGTTTTTATTACTTTTAATTATTTTAAAAGATAATGCTTTAAGGACAAAATGAATCAATTTTTTTTAAGTTAGTACATTCTATTATTATTAATTTGACTAACGGTAAAGTGAAGTGTGGTGTGACATATCTTTTATAATAATTATATTAATTGCACAATTAATACAAAAAAATAGTATTTTAAATTTTTATTGATTTTTTATTTAAAAAATTGAATTTCTCCATTACTATTTAGTTAGATCTAATAAGATTTTAATTAAATACTATTCTTGTTTTTCAAAAAATGAAATAAAAATGTTCAAACTTTATAAAAAAAATAAAATTCTCAAATTCTTAAATGATAAAGTAAATGTAGTATGACATCATCTTTTATGATATTTTCAATCATAATAAAGAATTTAAATTCTGAAATTCTTGAAATGATAAAGTAAATGTAGTGTCACATCATCTTTTATGATATTTTAATTGATTAATTGCACAATTAATGCAAAAAGTTAGAGCTTTAAAATTTTTCTCTTTTTTTTTGTTTCAAAAATTAATTTTCTCTCTTATGTTATTAGTGAGGGCCAATAATTTTTTAGTTAAATAGCTTTTAAACATTTCAAAAAAAATCAAAATGTTCAAACTTTATGAAAAACTTAGAATTGAAAAAAATCTTTGAATCTTATTGGTTAAGCTAATATATTTTAAAGTTTTTTTTGGAATTGAATGATTCCATAAGATTTCCTGCCTATGGCAAGAACTAATAATGTAAAGGTACCCCGAAGGAAGATAAACATATTACTTGGCAACAAAGTGAATTATGGGAAGTGATGCAAAAACAAAGATCAAGAATGAATGATAATTTCTTTCCTTTGATTCGCTCGCAGGAGTCCAGCAAGGTGATCGAGTTAGGGAGGGACATCCATATTAATAAATGGAGAGAGACAAAGTGTAAGGGGTCTACCTTGAACAATGCCTAGGTCAACGCAGTGATATGGAGCGACATGTTCTTGGTGACATGGCACAAAGAGTACTGAAAATAACTATGTAATTGCCCCACAAAGATATATGATAAAGTAGCAGAATCATCATATAATAAATAAAGACAGTATAGGATATAAAACCTTCAATCAAGAATAGAGATCAAATAACAGGAAATGTGAAAGGTGGCACAATGAAATATGAAAAGAAAGATAATAAAGCCAAATTCCCACATAACACTTCTATAGTATAGGGCTTTGGCTTGGTTGTTATACAAAAGGATCAAACAACATATATTCATATGACAAAATATATTCGATAAGAATAATGACAAAGTATATTAAGGGA
This sequence comes from Cupressus sempervirens, assembly GCA_028749045.1. Classification (NCBI taxonomy): domain Eukaryota; kingdom Viridiplantae; phylum Streptophyta; class Pinopsida; order Cupressales; family Cupressaceae; genus Cupressus; species Cupressus sempervirens. The sequence goes on from CM053785.1 coordinate 348,683,015, forward strand.
TATTCAAATCTCCTTTCTATGATGAGAATATTAAATTGGGAACGATAATAAAGTAATATTAGAACATCAAGTCATTCCCACGAATGACCACCACAAGGAGTAGAGGATCCCACTATGAAAGCAAAGGTAAGTACAATGAAGTTCATTTTAATGTTGTATAATAATATTCACCATTTATTTCTTATAGATTGGGAAAATTTGTCATCTTAGATTATTATATGTGATATTAATAAGAAAAATAATATGTTGAAAACATTGATGATGAAACATATGCATATATGTTTAATGTGTATACTTAAATTAGATATTTATTATATTGAAATAATGGGGATCATTCTCAAATTAATGTCCAAAGAATGATAGATCAAATAAAAGGATATTGATGTACAAATGAGTATTTATTATCCTTGAATATTTCAATTATCTAATCATTGTATTCTCTCCCATACTTTCTATATAAGCATTTTCCTTGATCTTTTCCTCCGAGAATGTTATTGCAGGAAGAGGGAGATTGAGATTCAGAGGGAGACTGACATTTCATTAGAGGCAACCTTGAAACAAAGGGAGCAAATAGAGGATGTGATTCAGTCAACCTTCGGTGATCTCAGTCTTATTGATTCAGAGGGAGTAAACCATGTTGAGATGAATCATCCAATGATTAATAAATTGTAACAATGAAGAGGATTATGTTCATGAATATACCTCATGACTACGTGATTTTAATGGGCCTACCCCTGTGTGCATCATGTGCAAGTGATGACTTCCAAATGTTGTCACTTGTATTTGCAGAAGTTACTGCGAGGTGATGATCTTACAATAACTTGTATTATGAGATCAAACAAATTGAGTATATGGTGAATGTCTTGCATCTCGACATTTTGGAAGGCCATTACTCAAAGAGTATTTGGTGAATATCATTGATATTTTGGGAGGTCAATACTCTTGATATCAAATGTGATATCAAACCTTATTTTGAGTACTTGGTGAATATCATTAATATTATGGGAGACCAATACTTTTGATATCAAATGTGATATCAAACCTTTTGAGTACTTGGTAAATAACATTGATATGTTGGGAGGCCAATACTCATGCTATCATATGTGATATAAACATTTTTAGAGTAATTGGTGAATGCCATGTATTTTGGGAGACCAACACTCATGATATCAAAATGATGGATATCTTTTGATCAAAGATATCCTTAATCTTGCTAACTTGATATTACTTTGAGGAAATACATGTGTTTATCCTCCCTAGCTAAGAGGGAGTGTTGATGTTTGATAGCTTCTATGGATAAACACATATATAATTATATGAAATAACATTAAGATATAAATATATGAGATAAATTAATTTTCTGTGGGTGTATGTGATTCAATTGATATATTTTAACTATCTTGTTAATGAATGGACATGTCCCATGAGGGGACATGTCTATTCATGGCTTATACTAAATATAAATATAAGTAATTGTTGCATTTGGAAGACACATACCAAATACAATGACAGTGTTAATACATTTGTGACAGATCCTCAGAAACTTAATAGATCTTAGCAAAAGCTACCCCATCTTCATTGACTTGATTCGGGAGTGTTGATTGAAGCTAGGGTTTCAAACCACACCTTTCATTGATTGATCTACGAAGCATCTGGGTCTCTTGTTAGCAAGCCCTAGAGCCTTCTTTCTAATCTTCAAACTAACCTTATATTTGAGCTTTGTTTGTTCTTGGTGTTCTTCGTCGTGGTGCAAAGTTCAGCCCTTCAACATGTTCCTTACAAACCACACAAATTGTTGCTAGTTGTCACTCTGAAAAATCTATATGAGTATCAACAAGTTTGTCTTGCCAAGGTATACACAAAACATTGAAAATAAGTAAATTTGTGGAATAACATAATTGTAGATTATTATTGCTGGACTCTAATTCCACCGTCAATTTCGATCTGCCAGTTCACCATACAACATCAACAAGGAATGATTAAAAAAAATGTTAACTCCACGTTCACCAAATTTCCAATCACCGATTCCACCGCAATCCATCAATTTGTATCAATTTAAATTACAGATGATTATGCGCAGTTTCCCATTTGAACAAAATAATGCATGAATAAGAGTGGAACTCCAAGTTTAAATATAATGCATAAAATCCATGTTTTTATGCATGTTTTAACAAGCACTTCAATTATGTTTAATGGTTCATTAAAACTGATGTATATGAGTTATAAGCTCTATAAGGGTCCATTTGGTTCGTGGAATTTAAAAAATTGGGATTTTTACAAACCTTGGTTTAGCCAAATCAAGGTTTTGCAAATCTTCATTCCGATTTTTGGGATTTTACTTAAACCGTTTGTTTCACTTGGAAGATGCGTGTGAAGACACATTTTTATGCGTAAGCTTGGAGTTGAAGGCAAATTTCAAAAAATAGTCCAATCTATTGTTTTTGCACTCCTTAAAAAACATAACCAAGTTTTGATTTTAAATTCCTACTTGCTAGTAGGAAGTTGGAAAACCTGGTTTTGAGGCAAATTGGAAGTCTAATATGCTAATTCCATTTTGCCAATTTTGAAACAAACACAAAAATTTTCAAATCTGGATTTTGAAAAAGTCAATTCCTGTCATCTTCCAGCAACCAAACGGACCCTAAAAGAAAATAATTTGATAGTTTAAATACACTGCAAAATAAAAAGCTACATTAATTGTGTAAGCCCTCATAACAAAGCTAATATGTATTGAAGGAAATGAATAAAAGATTCATTTTTTTGCATGTAAAAATTGTGTCAAATTTTGTTATCTTCTGTGCTTTATTTTTCCCCTGTGTTTTCAAATCTACAATCGGTATCAGAGCAGATGAAGATCATGGGGGTGTGAAGAATGTTTGTGACATGATCTGGGATGAATATTTTTGAAGAAGATGAGAGCATGAAAACATGTTGTGTGCATGTGTAAATTGGGCAATGGTGTTTCAGAGAAACTTGAAAAAGAAAACAGAACATGCCTTCCAGATCTGGTTGAAGAGAGATTTCAGGGAAGAAAAATTTGTATCAATGGGGAAATCTGGGAAGAAGTTAAAAGATAAAATTTGAGTTTGATCTATAAGAAGGATTGTTTGAATGATGAATTGATAAAATTGGAGAAGTGTAATTTAGAATTGGTGGAGAATTTCAAAAAGATTGGAAAGGAAAGATATGAGTATTTATTTGGAATTGAGAATCTTGAAAAAGAATTAGAGAAATTGAAAGAGCACAATGAGAAATTGATAGAAAAGTTAAAATTGTTTGATAAAGTCATGAAGGAAAATGAAGATTTGAGTAACAAGTTAAAAAATTGGAAAAAGATAATGAGATCTTGATGTTAAAGCCATCAGTTTGTGATGTTGTATGTGGTGCGAGTGATCCATGTAGATTCAATACAGAGGATATAGAAAAAGCTTTTCCAAGTAAGGAGGTTGAAGATGAAGGTAAGCACACATTTGTAGGTATGGATGATTTTTGTCATGATGGGGATAAATGTTGTTTTAAGAATAATGTTGGTTTGAAGATTATGGAGAAAATGGGGTTTAAAGGAAACAAATTAGGAAAGCATGGTCATGGCATGAAGGAACCCATCCAACCCATTTGGAGGCCAAAGTATGAAGGGCTAGGGTTTGGTAAGAGAGATAGAGTTGATGCAGCAAGTATGAAAAGTTCAGAGAAATCAGTTGAAAGGGTGCATTGTTCTCATTGTAGAAGGGAAGGACATAAAGAGGATAAATGTTGGGATTTTCACTCTTGTAGCATTTGTGGGTTGAAGAGTCATAGTGAAAAGAATTGTTGGAATATAAATTGTGATGGACAATCTTCAAAAAGTTGTATGCAAATTGATTATGGATGGATCGATGGATCCTCTTGGCAAAAGGTGACAAGGATGTTGAGAAGGTTGTACAAACCTCCAAGTTTGCATGACAAAAGTGACAGTGGTGGATCAAGCTTCAGATGTTTGAGTGAAGTAGTTGATGACTACTTGTTTTGATTGGCACGGGTAAGTGTCATGAGTCTTCTCTATATTAGAGAAAGGAGGGGAAGACAGAGCCTTGTGATCTCTCATGAAAGAGGAATTAATAAACTATTTTTTGACTAGAAGTATATAATGCAGCGTTACCAGGAGACCCGTCTCCAGACCCCTGGGACGCGTCTTGGGTACCGGTACTCGTCTCCCATCTCGGAAACGTCTTCGGAGACTTCGTGGGTGCTTGTGGTTCAGGCAATGACGTCTCCCGGCGTCTCCTGTGGTCTCCTATTGAAAAATCAACGTCTCCAAGTTGAAAAAAGTCAAAAACGAAAATAGATTTCTGATTTCTGTTTTTCTGTTTGTGTATCAGCATTTGCCATTGAACTATCAATACTTTGGATTTCAATACATTATGATAATCTAATATGAAACATTGAAGTATGTAGTGTGAGTTTTAAAATCTGACACAATGTCATTTTACATGTGTATTAAACTTAATATTATTTTCTAAAGATTATTAAATTTAAATTATTAAAAAAAATTGATGTCTCCAAGTACCCTCGTCTCCTTTTTTTTAAAATCTGACGTACCAGTACCAATACCAGTCTCTGAAGTCTCCAAGTACCCCCGTCTCCCGGTAACCTTGATATAATGTGAGTCTGTAAGACTCTAGTGATAGAAGAGTTGCACTATGGTGCATGTATCAAGTTGAGTTCTATTAAGACGATTGCAAGTCTCGACATCAAGAGGGAGCGTTGAGATAACTGATGCCGTGACTTCAGTTCCACCGTTTAAGTTAACTCCCTGTTCACAACCACACAGCAGCAACTAAGCAAGCTTGAGGAAAGAGCACATGTTTTCACATTCAGAATTCTCCGTTAGTTTATCCTTTATTTTTGCTCTAGTTCACTTAGTGTATTGAGGATGTGATCAATCAGTCATCTATGGAGAAGGCTACGAATGCTCTAGATTTAATAAAATGATATGTAATAGTTAGTAGTTCTAAAGTAAAGTTTGAATAGTGATAAATCATCTATAAAGAGGCCAGCGATGTAATTGATTAAGTGTATAGAATAAAATATTTTAGTCTCTGCTGTAGCAGAGTTTGTGTGTGAAATTCTTTGTTCTCTTTGTATTATGTGCTGCCCTGTTTTTATCCCTGTTTTAGATTGTTGCTACATGTTTTTGGATTCTACAATAATAACAATAAATAAAGGGGAGCTCCAACAACAGACAGCAAGCATTAATAGCGAAATCCCCACCTTGAAATCCTCCAATAGCTTCTACTAAGCAATACAGTTAGAGACAAATGATTTCTACTGAAAATCACTTAGAGAATCTCCCAAGAACTATTGAAAATAATTGAAACTAAGCAAATTTGACCACAAAACTGATGGAATCCCAACATAAAATTTAAAACAATTGATTATCCATTTTTTGCAAGAGTTTGGCTCACAAAGATTTGTGTTCAGAGCAATATGATATTTTCTTAAATCTAGTTATGGGTCAGCCCGAGATAAATCAAAATGAGAAAAAATGATTGATTATTCAGATTCTGCAAACGTGGTTCAAAAAAAGTGTATTCGAGCAATCTAGTCTTTTCTAAAAATGTAAGTGTATGTATTATGTAATGTTAAAGCTGGACTTGTATTTACAAAATTAGAGAAGAAAAGAAAAACTTGAAGTGGAGATTTTGAAAGGAGCAATTAACAGAATGTCTATATACTTATCCAAAATATCCCAGTTACTTCATAATAACTTTCTTGCACAAAAATAAGGTTTTGATGTTAATTTACTGGTCGCTGAAAAGGAGGTCTGCATAGTTGCAGCACCTAGATAAAAAATAAATGTAATAACTCCTAAAATACAGATGTTGGAATTAATCAAATTCCAAACTTATGAACAATCCTCTTATCTGTTTTTCTCAAGCCATTCGATAATGCCTTTCTCAGCCTCAGACATCTCCTCCTTCTTGTTTCTAAGGGACCCTTCAATAAATTCAAAATAATCTTTGTAGTTGCGCTTATAGTAATCATCTAGCCTCTGCAATATGTCATAGAATGCGGGTCAGATGTAAAAGGGGAGATTCCTTTCCTCTGCCTTCTCTTTCACTGTCTCAAAGAGAAGAGTGCACACCAACACAAGAAGGAAGGAAAGAACAAACAGAAATTCTCACCTCCTTGGCATATTTAGCCTTGTTTGCTTTGGACTTCTCTAAAAGCTCTGTTGTACAAGCATATTCAATGTCAGCCATTTCATTCTACTTTTTCAAAATTAAAAACATTGACACAATCATTGGAGGCCACCCAACCCTTCATGCTGTTGTGATGAAAACGTGTACAAATCCCCTGCTTCTAGATTTACCTCTTGGTTTATGTATATAGGCACAGTGGCATTCGTTAAAGTTGGAGTTGGAGACCAGGAAGGAGTTTCACAAAGGTCAACACAATGAATGGAAGAACACTGGAACTAATCCTTACTGGACCGTATTTGAATTGGATAATTGGATAAAAACATTTTTTGAATGCTGTTTTTGGATTCGATTTTGAGAGTGTTTTTTCATCATTGTTTCAGATCATATACCATGATCCATCATCAGGATGAAGAGAGAAAGCATAACAAGAAGTTCCTTGTGATGGATCACTGAATGTAATCTGAGACATTGATGAAAAACACTCACAGAATCAGATCCAGAGACATCTACCTTCATGTCTACAGAAATAGAGAGAGGTCCATTGGAGGTCCATTGAACTGAAGATTGGCAATCACAATGGGTGCAGGAGTTAATAGCTCTAAGCCGAGATAGGCCTAGTTATGCACATTAGGGGAAGTCTAAATGGGCTGGCAAGTACCATCATAATAAGTGCAAAGGCTTTGGACTTCATACCTATTCGACCATAAAAGCACTGAAGAAGACACTATCTATAATACAAAGTTTGCAGGTAGAGGGATCTCCACAGATGGGAATCACAATAAGTGCAAGAACATAGAAACTGATCTCTTCGCCATATTAAACATGGTATGCACACCTAGTTTAATGAGATAGGAGCAAGGAAAGGTCTTAAGGAGTGGATGAAGGCCACAAGATGGAAGCAGGGAGAATTCTAAGAGTCAAAAAACTTTTTTAACAATCATAGACTGCTCAGACTGATTTTGAGGAAATAATTAGACTTTGATCTTAAGAAATGCATGTTGTGGCCAATGCAATAATATCATGTATATCTTAGATGATAAGTTAACTTGTGCAAATCCTGCTAATTAGCAAGTTTGATTTCTTGGATAAATTTGTCAAAAGCTTAGCAAGAAAGCAGACAATAAAATACCCTTCATTGCAAGAACACTGAAACAAATAGCCCTGACCGATCTGAATCTATGCTGCTAATTGCCAATCAAAACCAAACCTTCCAATAAACTTATTATTCCTCAAGGTCATTTAGGCCTTTTTTCCTCATTTCAGAGCACGTCCACAGAAGCAATGCTCGTACTGTATCATATGGTTAAGATTTAAAATAGGTCCATGTAATTCAAAACCACGACCACAGATGCGTAAACCCAAATGCCCTTGTGCTATACACAATTCGCTGCAAACCCTCCATCGTTTAAAAGAAACAAATAAAATAAAATAAAATAAAAACACAAACAATCATCCAGACTATAATAACAATACCTAGTTTGTGTTCCAATTATGCACCCTGGACTGTAGAAGTAGCTCACTTTTTTAATTGTGGCCATTTGCAGAAAAAAGACATAATATATAAGGAACTTACTTTCTATAAGCTCATTTCCTTTGGTGTTCACTGTTTCAGCTGTAGCAATGCAGGGGAGGAACGCCGAGTTTAGTAGCAGTGCAGGAAATGTGGATGCCAATAAAGCATTTCTCCTTCCAAGGGTTTTTGAGCATGGGGATGAAGATTTGAGCGCATAACTAATTTGTGGGCTTCCTGCGAATACAGACGTGTTGTAATATCCAGTGGTTATGTGGCTGATTCGAGGAATGGAGGTGAAGGCTGTGAGAAAAATTGAAGCAGACATCGTTTGGAAAGGGGATAAATATTTTAGATATCATTGTTAATATCATGGGGACTGCAAAGAGGCAGATCTTTGGGGAATTTTTAAGGGTCAATTAAAAGGGAAGAAAAGGTTAAAAATCGTTTACAATAATAGTAACAGTAACATTAACATGGGACTATCTTATATGTTTTTTTAAAAATATTTAAGGTAGCTAATGAGGGGGCTTAAGCTCCATTTTTGAGAAAGTGGGTAGTGTCATTAATAAAATTTCATTTTGTTAAAAGATTATTTGGAATCTTCTCTTTTTTTTCTACTTTTTAGCAAGAATTGCCCCACCAACTTAAGGATGTTATTTGCCACTTGTCACTTTTAAACTTTTGATATTAGAAAAAAATTGATTTTTTTGTTATTTTTATGCACAATATAGAGAATAAGGAAGTTATTATTAATTTCATTACACCACCAACTTCCTAAAATTTTGGAGCTTAAATTTTTTAGCTGAAGTAGACCACATAATTTATGAGACCGCTAGCTATATAAGAAATCCTTAAAAATAGGAAGTGGCTCCAACTTTATTTTTTTAGGAAGCCCCCTCCCATGGGACCCAACCTAATTCTACTACAAATGATGCCCACATATCATATTTCACATTTTCTATTTCATGATAGATTTGAACTTGTGGCCTCTCTTTAAGTGTATAAGTTCTCCATCAATATAATTTCTAGAAGTAATAAATAGGAGACAAGGAGGGATCCAAAATTAGGTTTCTCCATTAGACTTTAGTTATTAGAAATATATATAATGTCGATGAGTTTTAGTAGCTATGTTTAGTTTACAAACTTTGATTGATAAATCTTTGGAAATGAGAAAACAATCTTTTCCAAAATTTAATCAAATCAATCGATTAGTTTAATAATAAAATTATCAATGTCATTTTTAATATTTTGAGATTGGATATAGAAATAGATAATTAAGATGAATATACATATGAAAAATGAAATTGTATAGAACTTTAATCATGGTTTGTATACAATTATTAATCTTTAGTTTATTTTATTTTTTGGTATCTTAGTGGGTACCCTGACAACCCAATCCAGTGTCCAACTTATCTTGCCTTGCTCTTTCTTTTTGTCAAGTTGGATTAGGAAGCCGCGAACGAATGTGAGACTAATCCCATTGGGTCATATAGTAACCAACATGGAAGTCACCATGTGTGTGGTAGGGTAAATCAACTTGGGTATTAGATGAAGCTTGAATGTGCATTGATTATCTACCTATCTAGCAACCAAACCAACTAATTGATGCCCTTGGGTCACATACAATTCTTAATATTATGAGCAAGATTTTCACATAAAAAATGTAGCATTTAATTGAAGTCTTCATATTTTGGAGTCTTATGATAAATGTTAGTAGGTATCATAACTTAAGAAATAGAAGGCTTGGTGATTGAAGCCTACTATTAGATCTTTTTATGCTAGGAATGACAAGTCCATTAGCTTCTCATGTTGTGCCTTAAGAATTGGTGATAGGATCAAAAAATTTGAAAAAGAATTAGAAGATACACGTACTAAAGTACAAGGGATGGAGTAACCTAATGCAGGGACTAAGCTTTGGTATTTACTAATACAAGAATTATATTAATCAAAATGAGTTATACAAAATAGAACTATAATAGATGTGTGATTGTTTAGTCCCCTTTTTTAGTGTCATAATGGAGAGTGGTGAATGATAAGTGATTGATTTTTGCATGTGATAAATGACCTAGGAGTAGGGCTCTTTTATATGTACTTGATATAGGCATAATTTAAACTATAAGGCATATGAGTTATCAAATAAAAATTGATCAAATATTAAGTTGAATTTAAATTGAATGATTTTGAAATTGGATAAAGTAAATCAAGGCCACATGTGTGCCCTTAAATTAGATCAAACTTGTGAGTGTATTCTTAAATTGGTAGAAGAAACAATGATATGATACTTGATGATGATCAAAGAATAGGTAAGGTGATGATGTTAAGAGTCATTCTAAATCAAGAGTTGGTGAGAGAGCCCAACTGATCAAAATCTTGTGCTCAACCCATGCACCTATAATACCTACGTAAAGTCGTGTTAGAATAGGAAAAGAGAAATTTTTCTATTGGTGATTTGAATTGTAGGTCTCAAATCCCAAAGACTTGATGACCAAGGGGTTTTCTATAAGGTACTATGATAGAGTTTACTATAGGAAAATAATATTCATCTTGACACAAACCATATTCCTCACATGGTGAAACTCAATTTTGGGTGTCACTTCATGATTTAATGTTGGTTTTTGAGATTCATTACTATGTACATTCTTAAAATAGATGATCTACCACATAATAGGCAATAAATGCATTTTATGGTGATCTCTTTTAATGTTATGAACATTCAAACATAGTAATTGAAAAATACTAAACTATTAGGACTAAAAGGATATTTTGATTGGTGTGTCTTTTGTGAGTTGAGGATGATGTGGAGAGGAATCAATATCATGTACATAGAGTCTTTGAATTTAATTAACTATGTAATAATTAAAACCAAAGTGATGTCTTGATCAACCCACTACAAATGATTATGCATTTTGGAATGCACAAGCAAGCTAAACTTTATATATATTGTAGCATAGCAAATTGTAACCATATAAAAATTTGCAATCATTTGTGCAAAAGTCTTTGTGTGTTTTAACCTTGCACTTATATAAGCCTATTAACCGTTATATTGAAAAGTTAATGTCATATGTTTCCATGGTGATTTTGACATCGTCTAGTTACACTTTGTTCACCTTTTTGGGGGATTTTATTGATATTTTAGGCATATTTGTCCCTCTAGGTTAGGTGCAATTTTGAATATGTTAGCTCCTAGATCACACTAATAGGTTCCTAATCCTAATGTGTTAATATGATTTTTAGAGGTCAACCTAATTCACAAAATACTTTGATAACCCTATCTAAGAAATAATTTAGTTCATTTTCATCATCATCATACATCATCATACATCATAACATAGCATACATTAGCAGCATATCAAGGGTAATATTTCATCTCATGATGTCTAAGCATTCTTCAAATATAATCAATGTGGACTAATGACTTACAACAATCTCCATGCAAGAATGTTTTCATGATAATGTCATTTATGTCTTGTCATGTAATATTATCGTATCAGTACTTATGATAATGTTTTGTACAATATGAAAATGGGATTACATTAAAAGACTCTTTTCTCCAATTCATAATGCACATTTGAAAACAAAACCACCTCAAGATTAGTATGAATGACACCACTTGGTAAGAAAGATGTCAATTTAATATCAAAACCTTTGGGGTTTTTATTCCTTTGTTGTTCAAAATTGAGGAGATAGACAAGACAAATAATCCAACTACAAAGTGAATTAATTGAAATAAAAAGTAGATACAAAGAGAATTTGAGAAGGATTTTAGGGCACGTAGAAAGGCAAAATGAACTATGTTGCTACAAATCTTATTTTCTAATCGTTGAGATTCCCTAGGCACCTATAAATGCAGTTTGAGACTTGAAGATTGTATCAAACGTCCTTCCAATTGTGTTCTATTTCTAGAGGGTACAATATGGTTAAGAACCATATACATGGGTATAGAAGAACAATGGCATTCTGTACCTAGTGATTTTGATCAAAATTTCTAGAAATCTTTTGATAGTTTTTTTATCTTTCCAAATTTTGTATGACAACTTTGTAACATGTTCCTACACATAGAGAAATGGGGAAGAAGGTTGGCTAAAAGGGTTTTCCTTAGTCAAACCAAAATTTAGGAATCAACCTTGAAGATGCAAAGAAATTTCCCAAGGAAACATGAAATATAAGTTAGATCTAAATTGTAAGTCACCTTATACCTTGATAGCACAATACTTCTTTGGATGGGATCACAAGTGTTCATGCAATAGCTTTATCCTCACAAAAACCCAAAATGAAATCATGAAGATAAGCCTTGGATGATGGATTTTTTAGTTTTCCAAAATCTTGACGATAAAGGAGAACTTTTTGAAGGACTAAAAACTTGGATGCTTAAAAACCTATAATGTCTTAATTTCTTGAGAAATTGATTGTCCATGCTTATTTGTTCTTATTAAACACCAAAAAGGGATGCTTTTATATAGAGATCTCAAAGTAAAATTACCTTTAGACTAACTTAGAAAAATAATAATGACTTATGGGGAATAACTTTGAGGAATGTGAAACCATAGAATCCTGCTCTTAGAATTTCAAGAAAAAAGTGTTAGGAATCATTTGGTTTTATGAAATTGTACCCAAAAGGTTTCCCTCTACCCAAAAAACCATCCTATTCGCATCAAAATTCAATGAAATTTTAAGGGGAGAACACTAACATTGTCTAGGTCTTAAAAGATGAGCCACACAGTGATATGAGATTGAAAAATGTGGAAATGACACCTCAAACTTTAAAGTGGGTAGACTTATATTGGATTGAAGAGATGGAAAAATTTGGTGAAAGTCAATTAAGTGAGGACTCATAATATTCTTTTAAATATATAAATGTCCAATAAATATTGGGAGAATGTGAAATTGATGTCGAAAACCATATAGACTGAATGGGGCTAAGATGAGTACATAATTAAGGGTGATTAGTTTTTAGGAGGCTATATTCAATGTCCAGTTTAGTTGGATTATCATTCCATCTCATGCTTGCAATAAATTGGAAGAAAGACTAAGAAAGATGAAGATCATAGGAAAACTGCAAAGTGATAAGATATTGATAAGTTTAAGGACATGGGCCCCCAAATCAAGGATCTTAACTTATACATTCATGTGCAAGGACATATAAAGATGATTCCAAGTCAACTAGTTGAAGAGACCTCACCAAAAAAATTATTTAAATAGCTAGCATCATGCTTAAAAATCTATTGCAAAAGCATAAGCAAACATCTACAAAACAAGAAAGAGTGTAGATCAATAATAGTCTATAAGACTTCATGCTTCAATCAACTATAAAAGTGTGTTGTGTTATGGAATCAGGAAGGATAGACAAAATATAACCATGGATGACATTAGATATCTATTTGTGATGTGTCAAGTCATTCATGAGAGATAGATGAGAGAGGGGGGAGGGGGAATGGTCTAGAAAATTATGATATGATAGTTTTACTCATCAAAGAGAGTGTATAGAGGGAGTTGATAGTCTAGTGTGTTCTATTGAACTCACAAAAACAAATGCAAATGATAATTTGAATGGTCTATCAAATTGTTTTATGCTAGTCAACTTGTTGATTCCCAAATTAACAAATTGGAAAATTCTATGATTATGCCTTACTCTATTCTCAAATCCTCTAATTTATTTGGCTAAATAATGGGATTAACTAATTGTGGCTAAATTCCCTTGCACTTTAGGCTCTATAGAACCTAGGCAATAACCTATTTACCAACTAAGTCCTTTATTTAATTCTTTTTATAGAAGAAAATACAATTTTTTTTTATAATTATAGTTTCTATCTCTAAGTGGCATATATCTTTAAGGTAGCTTATTCTTATTAACTCGATTTCTTTTATTATCTTGGTTATTGTGCTACTGTTTCTTTGTTAATCTTTCCACCACCTTACTGTGCCTTTTTGTTTGTTTGTATAGTGACATGATTTATGTTTTAATAACTCTAAATATGGCTCCTTTTACAAATGGAGCAATTCCTTCTTCTACTTAGGAAATGGAGTTGCCCAGGTCTCTTAACCCTGCATATAACTTTAAAAGACAAAGTTTAAACCCTTCCCTAGATGATCATGTTAGCTATCTAATCCTAAATGTTATGATTTTAAATTTTTAGTTACCATTAGTCTAACTCTCTTACGAAAGACCAATTAGTAAAAAAAATAGAACTAGCATTCTTTTGTCTTAGATGATTTTTGTATTTTTTTCCACTTGTAATCACATAATATAAGCCTTACAAATGTGTATTTAAGATATAAAAAAATAATTAGTACAAATTATTATAATAGACAATTGATTGAAATAAAGATTTTCCAACTTAAACAAGACAGAAGTACTAATTTTTTTATTGTTAAAAAGGTTACTATACTATAAAAACATAAAAATGTCTTGTTGATATGACAAAAATATTACATATTGACTTTTTAAATACATGAAAAAGACCCAAGAGTGGTGCATTTTTACAAAGCATTTTGATCATAAGAAAGCAACTTATGACAATTGGAACTTTTCAAACAAAGACAAACTAATCCTCTTTTGACGATGAAGTTGCTAAAAATGGTCTTTATATTTCTTTGATGCATAAGTATCTACACTATGATTCATGTTTATAACCCCATACTCTAGTTGGATCATCAACTCCATATGTTGACAAGCTCCCTCAAGAGATATTCCTTCAGCTTCAACGGTGTCTAATGTATCCTATAATAACTTATTACATTCACCCTATAATAACTTATTACATTCATCCATCCAATTATCTTGCTTCTTTAGAGACCCATCTTTTGCACACAACTAAGAGAAACCCATCTCGATAGTATCTTTAGATCCCTTATAATATGACTCCAAGACTTTTGTATATATATCATTTTTTGATGTCAATCTATCCATAAGGCAATAGAATTGGTATCTAATCCCTAATGATGTATCCCATGCAACTTGACATCCAACTTTTTTTTCACTCTCTTGTGGTCTATTATTTCCACATAGTTCTTTTTTGTACAGCCCAAAATAATCTAAACATATTTTTAAAATGTTGAATCTCTTGTAGAGCATTGTAGATGTTGTGCCAAATTTGATATCTTTCATCTTTGTCAATAACTATTGATATTCTTCCCCCAATCCATCATACTTATTTTCTTTTGCATCTCTAAAAGAAGCAATTTTTTGTGATTTTTCATACTTCATTCAATAAGCATTATTTTTCTTTATCAAGTGTATCATTTGAGCCTTGTTGAATGTTACAATATTTATTTCTATATATGTAATCATAATGGGATCTACTTATCATACCTTCAAGGTTATCATGTAACCAAATGCTTTATCAATATATATTATTTTTGGTCAATAACATAGAGGATAAAGGGCACAAGTTATCATATATACATCACCAGGGTCAAATCTATTTCTTTTACACCTTTCATTATCAACTTACATGCTTTGTCATCATTGTGAAGAAAATTGTCAAACACTAAGGTTGCAATAAGGTTCCATCTAGGGAACACCATGTTAATGCTAGATCTCACTAAAAGGGTGAGTGGGTAAATTAGTGAAACCAAAATATTAAATATTTTAACCATTATCTTCTAAAATACTGAATATATAAATAATTGTAATGCATAGAAGTAGAGTAATTCAAGAATCCACGTAAGAAACACAATAACACCAATTTTTTTATTTGCAAACCCTTGGTCAAAGGGAAAAAAATATTATAGGAATTAGTACCCAAAAATCTCACTACAATTACTACCCAAAAAAATTTCAATACTACAGTAATAAGTCTCCCTTGCTAGGACCTAGTTAAGGGCACGTTTGATTAACAATTGATTACAAAGACTTGTTAGGATTTACCCACTTAAGGGATTTTAAACTCCTTCTGAGAGTCACATTATTAGAGGATTTGTACTTTAGACATGCTAGTACCTTGACCACCTTGTTAGGAGTGACCCATTTAAGGGATTTTGTGTTCCAACTTGTTAGGATTAACAAGTGAAGAGTGATATAATAATTGCACTGAATGCATGAAAATACAATGCATTCTTTACCAATGTTCTAATCTAGAATTCTTCTGACATACATTTGATCTTTTTTACTTTCACCACAAAAATAATTATTCCATAAAAAATATCACACATTGATATTTCATCTTCTTTTATATGTGTTCTAAGATAGTGGAAAAACCTTAAATGTATTGCCATTTAGTCAGCTTCAAATGCATTTCACATTTCATAGGTGAGCACCATTATGTAGAAATATGTAAGAACCATTATCTACAAATAAGTGTCATAGTGTCAAACCATAACAAGCTATTAGATAATTAATCCTTTATTTGAATTTAATGTTGTCATATTATTGATTCATCATAATTATTTTGTTCTTCACATTTTAACCAGATCAACTCATCAAATCTTCATCTATACTTTACTCTTGTATCTAAAACTTTATAATTAGGCAAATATAACTTTAATAATATAGGCATAGATGATATAACTAATGGTGATGTTTAATGATGGACCATGATATGTTTTTTTATTACATGGTGATTAGTTATTTTATTGTCATTAATGTCAACTATTGACCTAGTATTTCTAGTATATTGTCAAGCATAATTATGATGAATATGATCATTAAGTGTGGACATCAAGAGAGAATTGGGGATTTACCTTGAAGAGTGTATGGTGACCTCTACTACTAAAGAAAAGAGTAAGATGATCAGTGAATTCATAGTACAACTACTAGAATAGTTAGTGACAAATAATAGATGATTTGATTGGTTTGTTAAATCCATATTGAATGGAGTAGAGTGACCATGGGATGATATGCAAAAGTCATTGAATCTAATGTAATTATGGTAGAAATTCATCATCATTGCAGGTAAAGTAATTCTAAGATGAAAAGGTAATCAATAAAGTAGTGATAGGTTTTATGAACAATTCAAAGAATATTGAGTTCTTGAGTAACAACCAATTAGCTAATGATTGGAGACTTGTGATAAGATTGCAGTGACTTTGGATAAGTTAGTAGTGATCTAGTGACATTGATGAACATATGGAGGTGGTGTTATGGCATCACATTGATCAAGAACAGTGTATGGAGAAGATTCTAGAGGAAACAATTGGTTGGTCAAAAATGTATTTTTCCTCTGGCATAAAACTCTATGAATTAGTTGGTGTGATCATGGAAAAGCATTTTGAGTATAAGTTAGTGGCTTATGGTGCTTGGGTTTGAGTAAGATATTTGGATTCCATGTTAGTAATATGTTTAGGGTTTGATTCAGGTGGTGGAATTGGTATTCTTGTATGTACAATTAAAGGATGAATAATTTGTGTTGTTGATTGTGGTTGAGAAAGTGTGATGAAGAAGTGCAAGTAATGATCCAACCAGAAAAGAGTTAAGTGTCTAGAGAATTGAGTTTTAGCTTCAGGGGATCTAATCAGGTAGGGGTACTGTTGTTACAAAAATCATTCTTTCTATTATTCCCTCATAGTTATAGCAATGAAAATATCTTAGCCTAGTGTATCCTAACATGTCCTTATTTTAAATCCTTTAATATGAGACACTTTAGCTAGTGTCCAAAGTCCTTTAACAAGGCTACCCTTCACAGGGTAAATCTCCTAACAAGGCTAAAGGTAACTCCCCTGATAGGGTGGCACCTAATAATGTCTTTGTAACTCCTAATAGGGTTAAGATCCTAATAGGGTGTATTTTAGAAGAGTACACAATTTGCGAGTTCTAATCACCACCACATTTTTTATCCAAGTTGGGTTTCTATGATTCCAACATTGGTGTGCCAACTTTGTGGATGTTTTCATATGATGGATTATCTTATGTACTTCTATTAATATGTTTATCAATTAATTTTTAAAAGGTTAAAATTTTGATTGTTTAGTTTCTTACTGATTCACACCCACCCCCTGCCCTCAATAATATGAAACCTTGGGACTAACAATTGGTATCAGAGCTCTACTCCTTTATTATGGTGAATCTTAATAGCTCAAGGGAAATATCCAAGAGGATGTTGAAGGAAGGCCATAAGTTCACAAGGGAGAGACAACCAGTGTGGTGTGGCAAGATAAAGTCATATCTCAAAGGTATGGATGAGAAATATTAGAATCATGTAGTTACAAGATATGTTGTTCTTGCACGCACTCTCATTGTAAATCAATTGAACAATAAAAAAGAGCATAGTTCTACTATGAAATCCATAGATAGACCATGTCTAATGATATTACATCAATGATCAAAATATATAGACCACTTATGACATGTGGTGAAAACTGGAGAGAGATTATGGAAAAAACTCGCACATGATAAGGATAAGGTAGATAGTCTGAAAGGGAAGTTTGATGAAATGAGGATGATCGAGAATGAGAACATTGAGGAATATAGCCACAGGATCAAAGATGTTTATTTTTCTATTAGAGGTGTTGGAGGTTCTCTTAGGGAAGAGAGTGTGGTAAGTAAAATACTTATGACTTTATTTCCTTGTATACTACTAGATTCTTAGCTATTCAAGACATCAAACCTTTAGGCACTAGTCCAATTACTTTGCATACATTGATAAGAAAGTTGACTACTTTTAAATTGAGTAACTTTGATCACAATATGCCTAATACAAAAGTTATATTCAAGGCATCTATGTCTCTTTCCCCTATAAGAAAGGAAAGGATATCACAATTTATCCCTCTACTTATATTAGATTTAAGAACAAGAATAAGAGGAATTGAAAGTGTTTCTTTCTAGGAGGCTACCTAAAGGACAATGGAAAATACAAAGGTATACTACCCTTGAAGTGCTTCTCATGCAAGAATATTAGACATATTACTTTTAGATGCCCTAAGGAGGGAAAAAAATAAAATGATAGAAATTCCAAGGAGAACAATGGGAAGGCATGCTATTTGTTAGGAGTTATAATTGAGGATTCTAATGGAAGAGAAGAATAAGATATTTGTGTTTATTTTTGTTGTTAGATTAAATGGTTATTTTCCATTTCACTCTTCTATTAAGTTTACTTAGTTGAACTAATAAATTAGGAGGAATTATATATTTTGGATACTATTATTAGGAGGATATTCTTGAGTCATCCCTTTGACTCGAACTACTCCTAAAATGTCACAAGTGGCTAATTCCAATTTGGAGACCACCCATCTAGATTGTAGGTGGATGATTCCATCAGGACTCTACTTCCTTCAAGTTGAGAAACTTGTCTCAATCTTGTCCAAGTTTCCTCTTAGCTCATCCCTATATAAACATGCTAGCTCTTTCTATTTCATATCTCAGATGTATATCAAATATATCATACAAAACATTAGGAAATATTGATGGTATTATGCCTCTGAGAATTTAGATATGAAATTGGTCTCATATTATTATGCTATTATGCCTCTAAGCATTTAAATCAAAAAGTGGTTTCATATTATTATTATGTCAACTTCATTTCCTATTGTTTAATCTAACTCTTTCTATAGACTAGGATTTATATTTTTTTTTTTAAAATTCTAACATGGTATCAAAGAAGTTATTGAAAGATTAGATTATTTTAAGTGGTCTTGGAAAATCTTGTATGCTCTTCTCTTGAATTTCTATATGAACTGGAGAATAAAAAAGGATTAATGAATACCCATTAATCTCTTTTGCACAGATATATTATTTTTCTTGATCTAGTGATTGCAACACTTTGGAGGATTTAGATCTTGAGGAGAATGTGCAAATAGCACTAATTTATATCACTGGGAACCATCTTCATGTGGGGCCCACCTACTTGCAATGTCCTACATCAAGTGGGGCCCACACCAAGGGGTCCACTTCTATTAGAGACTACATCAAGTAGGGCCCACACCAAATGGGGCCATCCTCTAGTAAGGCCCACATCAAGTAGAGATGACCTTCAACTAGCCCATATTAAGTTGGGCCCACCTCTTAAAATGCCCACCTTCTTGTGGGGCCCTCTTACAACTCTTGATGACAATCCTTGTACAGTCCTAAATTTTGCAACTTTTGAGGCATCGATCAAGCTCATACAAACACTTTCAAGTGTTATTTTTTTATGTGCATTTTTTGTTATCCACTTCTCATATTTGGTATCACTTTTGAGATATTATGGGTAGACTTTGTACTTTAAGAATTTGGTCAAAATTGGCCTAATTTGGCACTTGTACTCTATTAGATCCTTGAGTAGTCTATTTTCCTAATTGTATGAGTCTCTTATTGCTTCATATTTGAAGTTGTAATTATCAAAAAAAAAAAGTCCACTTTGGTCAATTTTGGAAAGTGGCAATTGTACATGCACTAAATTATAAAGTGCCAAATCATTACATCTTTGTGGGGGGGGGGGGATTTTTGATCTAGTAAATTTGGGGGTGATCTTGTGTTGTTTTGGTTGCATTGGTTCTTTCTTGTATTACAAAATGGGGAAATCAAAAGTCGAACTCCTAACTCCTTATAATTATGAATCATGAATAAAAATCGGTATGAAATTATCTAAGGGAAAAAGGTTACATGGGATATGTAAATAAAATTATTATGACACCTACTGATGCTAATGCTCATTAAGCATGGGAGATCAATCGTGAGAGGGATCTTGGATACATTTTTTGCTTAGTCTCTTTTTATTTACAATTTCCTTTGGAATCATTGAAGACACCTAAAGAGGCTTGGGACACTCTTGAAACTTTGTTTGGTAAAACTGACAAGATTAATCATTATCAAATCATTATCAAATCGATAATGATTTGATGAATCTTGATCCAAAAAGGAACATAGCTAAAGGGATACAAGATACTTAAGGAAGATATATAGTTGATTCTCAATGTGTTATCCAAGCTTGGTCTTGAGTATCCTATATTTATTTCTACTTTTCATACCAATCAGATTTCTATGAGAGCTACATATTTTGATCGTACTTTTGATGTATTTTTTAAATCTTCTAATCCAAGAGGAAGTAAAGCTAACTAAAATGGGTATCATCAAGATGTCCAAGTCACAAACATTAATTTATAATGAGCCTAAGATACAAAAAGAAGCAAGGAATTATGAATAGAAATAAAAGGATAAATAGAACAAGTCACAGAGAAAATTTGAATCTTCTTCCTCAAACAAGGAATCATTTAAAAAATAAAAGCCTACTTGTGCATTTTGCAAGAAGAATGGACATGAAGAACATCATTGCTACAAGAAGGAAATTGATAAACTCAAGAATATTCTTAAGAAAAATTAAATAAATCTACCTTCAAGAATGACTACTTCATCCTCTTCTTCTCATTCCAATGTTGCTAAAGGAAAAGATAGCAAGGGAAAAGGACTAGCCTTAATGCTACTTCAAGTCATGATTCAGGGAGATGGCTTCTAGATTCAAGAGCTTCTTAGCATATGGCATCTTCACAGTCTTTGTATTCTTCATTTGAGCCTTGTAATGCACCACCTAGTTTGATGGGAAATCATACTTACATGAATGTGATTGGGAAATGAACAATTGATAAGGGGGAGGGAACCTTCAAAAATGTGTTGTGTGTTGCCCACCTAACTCATAATCTCCTTTCCATTTATCAACTCACTAATGGGCCAACAAGGATAACTATGGAATTCACTCATGAATTAGTTCTTAGAGACTTAGAGAGTAGAGAGATAATTGCTACAAGAGTGGTTGATCATGGATCTTGGATATACTACTTTGAAGACTTTTATCTTGATGATGATAATGATTCTTCAGCATATTCTAATCACACTTCTAGTGTTGATTCACATATTGATGAGAACTTTAGCTACATGAACTTGGGTATTCTCACATGTGATCAAGTTCTTGTGTCATTCATTCCTTCTCCTTCTACTAATGTTGTATCTACTTGTGCTTTTGATGATGCTTGCATTCATACAGCCATGGGTTCACAAGAATCAATACAAAAATTGGAGGAGATCACTTTATTTTTACATGGATCAGTACAATAATTAGAGGAGATCACTTTATCTTCACATGAATCAATACAACAATTGGAGGAGATCACTTTATCTTTAAAGAAGACTCTTGATTCTTTACAACATGTTCTAAATTTATCTTTAGTTGATCCTAACTTATCTTTTTCAAAAGAGTGGCTAAGTATAGATTCTCACATGCATCAATTATCATTGGCTCTTTTTTTGTCACCTTCTTCTATTGGGCTTTATCTTGATTGGTTTGTGAAATCTTCTTTTAGCCTTGACATGGGGGATATTTGAGCACATTCCAACAATTTCATACTTTCTAAGGTTTCTTCCTTTAGATTGGGGAGGCTTTATTGACACACCTTTATTTTTCTTTCTTCCTAAAGGAAGGAATATTATTATTCAGTCATGGCGTAGTTTCTACATCAAACTTGGACCATCTACCACTGGTCGACAATCTACATTGAAGAAGGGCTATTATGTCTCTCTTATTCTCATACTTATTGATAGTATATGCATGATGTATGTTATAATGGGGGGGAAGTGACTATAACTTCCATTTATGCATCTTGTTTTTCAGTTTCTCTTTTTGGGGGAGGGTTTTTCCCCATGTGTTTTTTCCTCTTGTCCTCTTTTTGATAGATTGCATGTTTTTAGTTGTACATGGGTACCTAATATGACTTTTTTGTTGGGACCCATTAGCTATATATTGGATTATAGTACTCCCTAAGTTGCACTTAAGGGGGGTGTTAGATAAAATGGTTATTTTTCATTTCACTCTTCTATTAAGTTTGCTTAGGTGAACTCATATATTAGGAGGAATTATATTTTTTGGATATTATTATTAGAATGATATTGTTGAGTCATCACTTTGACTCTAACTACTCCTAAAATTTCACATGTGGTTAATCCAAATTTGGGCACCACCCTTCTAGATTGTAGGTGGATGGTAGGTGGTTGATTCCATCAAGACTCTACTTCCTCCAAGTTGAGAAACTTGTCTCAATCTTGTTCAAGTTTCCTCCTAGCTCACACCTATATAAACAGGCTAGCTCTTTGTATTTAATATCTCATATATATATCATACAACACAGTAGGAAATATTGATGCTATTATGCCTCTGAGTATTTACATCAGAAATTGGTCTCATATTATGATTATGTCAATTTCATTTCCTATTATTTAATCTAACTCTTTCACAAGATTCTAGATTTGTAATTGTTATCACAAATTCTAATAGTAGTAAAATAAGATCCCTCTAATGGTGATGAATAAATATTTGTTTCCAGCATGAGTCATGATTGAGACTGGATAAATTGATAGTGGTTGTTCACATCACATGATTGGTGATAAAATCAAGTTCATCAAAATGGAGGAATAACATTTTGCAAGGAAAAAGTCTCCCCGAAGGAGATTTCCTAGCCCCCACCAATTAACCACACAAGATACAAGATCTGATACCAAACTCAATTCTTTATTCATAAAACAATTGATTGCATGCAATGCACAAGGTTGTAAAGCCTTCCTAGTTATGACCAAATACAAAGCAAGTAATATTTCTACAAAATCCCTCAAGATCCAACCAAACCCTAGCTAGCCGAATATGTAACACAACAACACTCTAGTACAAACCTTTAGTGATGTCTAAACTTGTGATTGTTAGCTACCAAACAATCTCCTTATTTCCCAACTCACAACTACTAGCTCTATTACACTTCACTCTTCTTAGCTACTACATGCTGAATAAATTATATCTAAAGACTCTACAAGACCCTCTAGTTATACCCAACTAATCCACAAGTCAGCCTAGCAAGTTACAAGTTAAATAAACCCTCATATTAAATGCATATTTAAGCCACAATTTGGCCTACAATAGATATTAAATACCAAATTCCTTAATTATCTTACAACACCCACTAAATGCATCTAGGATAAAGATCAAATCCCCAAATAAGTCCATACATCCCCATAATTTATCCACATCATGATCACACACATTGAATATGCCAAGTTGGTTGAGAAAATTTGCATGCACTCCATCCTGCAAGCTACACTCTTGAGCGTCAACAAAAATTACAACCATCGTCAAGCTCCCACAAGCATTGTTGAGTTCCACAAGTGTTGAATAGCCAACCCATGTGTTGAGCATTGTAGTATAGGTTGAGCATGATAGTGTTTGTTGAGCTCCTTTAGTGGACAAGATCCTTGACCAATACTGCATCAAGGAACTACCCAATAACAACTCAACATTACCTCTTATGTGATCAATCTCTCCAACCTCAAGGTCAAACCACTCCAACATGTAGGATTTCTACCTACCTTAGGGTGCTCTTGCATTAGACACCCTAGATGCAAAAGGATGTTCTTAGAGGATCAAAGTGTTAGCATGAATGTTGATGATACTACTTTAGGGGAGTGTCTTGAGCATTGGAAAGTATTGACATGTTCCATTCATGAATATGTTTGTCATTGATTTCAACATAGCATGGTTTTTGTAAAGACTGGATGAGTAGAAGATAGAGATCTTAATAATATAGACACTTGTTTGATTTTCTGGTGATGTGTAGTCATGGACATGTTCTATATTGTGTCCTGATGATGTGGTCAAGTGTATAACATCTAAGTCAAAGATGTACAAAAGTTATACCTAATTTACAGAGAATAGTTTAGAGACAGAGTATTGGGAAATTAGTTCCTGATGTTTGATCACTATCTTACATCTGAGATGCAGTGAGAAGATGCATAGTCATATAGTGATAGAGGATAGTCTATTGGCGATGTCAGCAAGTGTGCAAGCCCTAGTATTGCATATGTGAATTTTTTGTATAGACTATGATCTAATAGTGCTATTGTAATTGTAATTAATTTATTATCTTATTATAATTAATTGGAAAAGCCTCACTGCTAACTCAAGGAATTATTTTGAAGATATGGTATAAAGTAAAGATGTTTTCCCTATTTGTAATGATAGATAGTAGTATCCATTGAAGTGTGAACTGTGAAAAGGAGCAAAGTGTTTGGTAAATGCGAGTAAAAAATCCAAGGGATTATTGGATGCTTGTTTTGTGGTCTGGTTACAAGATTTGAAGGAGTAGAAGTCTAGTTGATAGGACAGAGAAAGAGGAAGGAAGTACATTTAATTTATATTATTCTGCAAGGAATAATATAGAGACCATTTGGATAGTGGGTTCATTGGTCTTAAACTTGAAGCTATTTGAGCAGTGGTTCTAGCTGTCTTCCATAACTCCTAACAAGGTTGGAATCTCCTAACAGGGATTCAAAGTCTCCTAACAAGGACTCATATGTACTAAGTGTATTCATAGACTCCTAACAGGGTCCATCCTCTAACAAGGAATATTTATATTAGTATATCATCTTGTGGGTACCATCCCCACTAGGGTTTTCCCTAGTTAACATATTTGGTGTTATTGTGTATAAGTATCTTGTTGTGATTTTTGACTATATTGATCATATGGTTAAAGTCTAATAAGGTTGATAATTGTGATATTATTTGGATAACTAATTCACCACCCCCCCCCCCCCCCCCCCCCAGTTATATAGGTGGACTATATATTCTAACAATTGGTATCAAAGCATCAGGTCCTTGAAGGATAAGCTTAATAGCTTTGGGAGATCAATGGAAAATCTTTTTAGAAAGGATAGTCCTAAGTCTGATGGAGGAAATTTTGACACCTAGAAGATGGAGCTTCTTGGTGAGATATCATAAATGTGTAAAGAATTGAGCATCAAGTTTCTAGATCTGGAATCCTTTTGTTGCATACAAAAAAAATAGAGGCACAACTAAAGATAGATTTAGATCCGAAGTAGACAAGAAGATCAAGCAATGTATTTATCTTCTTATGAAAAGAGAGTCAAAAGGTATGGAATTTTTTGTTTGTTGGACATGTAAAGAGTTTGGTCATTTTTCATATAGATGTCCTAAGAGAGTAAGAAAATCTAGAAAGAGTTTACTTTCTAGTGAAGATGAAGAATTTAAAGTAAGCCTGGAAAGATTCTTGAATGATTTTGATGATATAGACAATGAACTTGAAATGGTTAAGAAAAAGGAAGTAATGGAAGATATAGCTTTGGTAACTATTTTTGATCCAAAGGCTAACCATGAAAATGTGGAAGTTATCAGTGAGACTAATAATGATTTACAAAATGATGTGTTAATTGTTGAGGAAAGAGAAGAGCAGATATCTCAACCTATAGATGAGATAAGAGTTTAAATGTCAGCTCCTACCCCTAACAAGAATCTGAAAAAGAATCACCCTCCTGAGTAGATAATTGGAAGAAAAGACAAAGGTGTGATGACAAGAAACATAGTAAATGAGAAGATTGTTGATCTCAGATTGGTTTTGACAAGTGAGTGTCTACACACTTAAGTCATTTACTTAGTTCATGCTGAACAAGTAGTATATGCGAAGCAACACATATACATAATAGAGCATGTCGAGTCTATAATGAGTGTCAAGCCACTCACGTGCTGAGTCACTCAAGTGTCGAGTAGATAGTGTATGCTTAGTGATTCAGGAGCTGAGCATCAAAGACTCCAGATGTCGAGTGAGACAATTTTTCATAGTTTTTGTAATGACATAAACAACTATGTAAACCATTTTTTTGTTGAATTAAAGATGAATTACGATATTTTGGAGATAAGGATGAATCTTAAGTTAGATTCCCAATGTAATTACATGCATCAAATTAGAAAAAAGGAGGGTTTAAGTGGAAAAATGGATGAATCATAGCCATTGATTCATACCTAACCCTAAGTTACCTAAGTCTTCTTGAGGAGGACAAACCCTAAACTCTCTAGTATGTGGAGAAGGTGTATGAAGGAGCAAAGAGAGAAGTTTGCATGTGCAAATAGAACATTCATGGTGGCTAAGGAGTTATGATTCGAGATTTTATTGCGGAATCAATTAAAAAAGAATAGAGGAAGGGAAGAGCATACAACAGAGAGGCATCTGATCAAGAAGGATCAAGAATACATTAGTTTAGAGCTGATCTATTATCAAGCAATCAAGTTCTAACCACTGGATCATTGCTGAATCATTCTAGCAAGTGAATTAGTCAAATCTCTTAACAGAGTAGTCCTAACAGGTTGTATTAAAATCCTCTAACAAGGGGCTTACTTAAATGTGAGTTTAAGTCCTTTAGCAAGACACACTTCTAACATAGTGTTGAAATCCTTTAACAGGGTGAGCCCTAATAGTCTTTGTAAGCCTTTAACAAGGCAGACCTTTCACAAGGTATATCATGTCTCATGATCAAAACATTGTAACCTTCATTGGATACACTTTATTACTACAGTCGTAAAGATTTGTGGGAGTCATCCCCATCCCAATTTTACGTTCTCATTGGAAGGTTTTTGGGTAATCATATCTGGTATCACAAATGTGTGAATGTTTACTTGATTACTTGTTTCAGATGTACATGCTTTACATGGTATTTTAGTTTAATTATGAATGTATGAGATGGATGTGTGGTGAAAGTTTTTATGGGTCACAGTTTAAAATATTTATTCACCCCCCCCCCCCCCCAGAATTTTAACTTTCCTACTGTAATTCCAACATAGATATGTTTTATTTCTCAAGTTTAACCTAAGAGCATAGATGAAGCATGTAAAGATGATCATTGGATTCAAGCAATGAAGGAAGAATTAGATTAGATTGTGAAGAATGATACATGGGAGTTAGTTCCTAGATCTAAAGACAAGAATGTGATAGGAACCAAATGGGTATTCAAAAACAAGATGAATGAGCAAGGCAAAGTTGTGAGGAACAAGACTAGACTTGTATGCAAGGGATATTCATAGCAAGGAGGCATAGACTATAAGGAGACATATGCACTTGTAGCCAGAATGGAAGTAGTAAGGATGTTCTTAGCTTATGTAGTAAATAAGAAGTTCAAGGTTTATCAGATGGATGTTAAATCAAAAGACAAAGACATGGTATGTAGATTAAAGAAAGATCTATAAGGTTAGAAGCAAGCACCTAGAACCTGGTATGCAAGATTGGACAGTTATCTGGAAAAGCTTGGATTTGCTAAAGGTATGACAAATAGTAATTTGTATTTCAAAGAAGTTGAGAATAGTTTAATGATAATAGTAATATTTGTTGATGACATCATATTTGGAGGTAATGATGAAGCAAGTGATAAGTTTGTTGAAGAGATGAAGGACGAGTTTGAAATGAGCATGATAGGAGAAATGAATTTTTTCCTAGGATTGTAGATTGTGCAGAATAGTGATGGCATTTTTATTTCACAAGCTAAGTACTTGAAAGACTTATTGGAGAGATTTGGATTAGAAAGTTATAAGCCTATTGGTACACCTATGATAAATGCTCACAAGTTATCTAGCAAAGATGAGACACCTACAATAGAGAAGAAGAAGAAGAATAGATCCATGATTGGAGGTTTGCAATATCTGACTCGCACCAGACCAAATATAGAAAATGTAGTTGGGATTGTAGATAGAATTCAAGATAATCCTAAGGAGTATCATTTTGCAATAGTTTAGAGAATATTCAGATATTTGAAAGAAACATATGAATATGGAATTTGGTATGATAGATCAAGTGATTTTACTCTATGTGCATATACTGATGCAAATTGGGTAGGCAGTATGGATGATAGAAATAGCACCAGTGGTAGAGCATTATTTCTTGGAGGAAGATTAGTTTCTTGGTTAAGCAAGAAGAAAGATTTTATTTTGCAGAGTACAGCTAAGGTAGAGTATGTTGCAACAACAAATAACTGTAATCAAGTTATGTGGATGAAGCAAATGTTGAAGGATATCAAAATTGAGTTTGAAGAACCTGTTATCATATATTGTGATAACACAAGTACATTGAGTATGTCTAAGAATCATGTATTGCATTCTAAGACTAAGCATATATCTATTAAGTATCATGTGATGAGATAGAAAGCAACAAAAAAGGAGATTAGATTAGAGTATGTTAGTACTAAAGATTAGATTGCAGATATTTTTATGAAGCCTTTTCCTAAAGATACATTTGAGTACTTTAGAGGTATGCTTAGGTTTATGCCCTTGCCTACTTCTGAGTAGATGATGTAGTGAGTGCATTAGTCTAGTGGTACAAAGCACTATTGTTAGACTAAACTGAATTTTGAGGCTTCTCATATGGGGGAGTATCTATGATAAGCTAAGTTATTGAAGACTCTTGGTATTTTTTTTGAGTAGTGTCTTTGGACACTCGAACTAGTTGAAGACTTGGAACAACATATTAGAAATTGGTATGTTGTAACTTTGAGGCCTTTGACATTGATGTCAATGGGGGAGATAATATGCATGAAAAACATCTCCTAAGCAATGGGGGAGAAGAACTCCTAAGTATGAATGAGGGAGAGATATCCCTTTAGGGAGATTTAGAAAGATTAATGTAAGGAAGCAAGAATATGCACCTAATGTATTGTGAGTTTTTTAGTGTGAAGTGAAAAATATTATGACCCTAAAGAAGTAGAAGAAGAAGAACAATACAATGAGAATTTTTTAACATGAGAACAATTGATGCCAGTTCTAGAATCCAGAGGATAGCAGTAGTAGAGTACTATTTGGTATTCTCTAAACTTAAATGGTTTTTCATCTATGTTGCCATCAATGACAAAGGGGGAGATTGTTAGCATGAATTCTGATGATACTACTTTGGGGGAGTATCCTGAGCATTGGAAAGTATTGACATGTTGCATTCATGACTATGTTTGGCATTGATGTCAACATATCATGGTTTATGTAAAGATTGATTGAGTAGCAGACAAATATCTTAATGGTACAAACAATATTTTGGTTTTCTAGTGATGCATAGTCATGGACATGTTCTACACTATGTCTTGATGATGTGGTCAAGTGTGTAGAGTCTAATTCAAAGACATATAGAAGTTGTACCCAATTTACAAAGAGCATTTCATAGAAAGAGTATTGGGAAAATAGTTCCTAATGTCTGATCACTATCTCACATTTGAGATGCATAGTTAGACAATGATAGAGGATAGTCTATTGGTGACATCAGCAAGTGCACAAGCCCTAGTATCATACATGTGAAGTTTTTGTATAGACCGTGAGCCAACAGTGCTATTGTAATTATAATTAATTAATTTTCTGTTTATAATTAATTGGGAAAGCCTCAAGGCTAACTCAAGGAATTATTTTGAAGATATGGTATAAAGGAAAGATGTTTTCCTTGTTTGTAATGATAGATAGTAGTATTCATTGGAGCAAAGTGTGAAAAGGAGTAGAGCATTTGGTAAATGCAAGTATGCAATCCAAGGGATTATTGGATGTGAGTTTTGTGATCTAGTTACAAGATCTAAAGGAGTAGAAGTCTAGTTGATAGGATGAAGGAAGAGGAAGGAAGTACATTTCATTTCTATTATTTTTCAAAGAATAATATAGAGATCATGGACAGTGGGTTCACTGATCTTAACCTTGAATTTGTTTGGGCAGTGGGTCCAATTTTCTTCCACAAATCCTAATAGGGTTGAAATCTCCTAATAGGGATTCAAAGTCTCCTAACAAGGACTTATAAGCATTGAATGTATTCATAGAATCCAAACAGGTTCCATCCTCTAACAAGGAATATTTATATTAGTATATCATCTCATGGGTACCATCCCCACCAGGGTTTTCCCTTTGACCAAGGGATTCCCTAGTTAATATATCTAGTGTTATTGTGTATGAGTATCTTGTTGTAGTTTCTAATTATATTTTTCATATGGTTAAAGTTTAATAAGGTTGATAATTGTGATACTAGTTGGATAACTAATTCACCCACCCCCCCTACCTCAGTTATATTGGTGGACTATATATTCTAACATGAAGAACATTTGATGGGATTCAACACATAAATCTTGAATTGGTTCTTCATATACATATCCTCCAAGTATTCAACTTGCACACTCGACCCCTTATTCCACTTTTACCAATCCTTTCTAGCAATAGTCAAGTGGTTGCTCTACTTCTACACATCCTTTCTTGGTGTAGAATGAGTCTATTTTCCATGTTGATCTCTAACCTTCTCAGAATCCTTAAGCTCAACTTGGCTCCCAAAGCTCAGGTTCATCCTATAGAGTTCTTCATTCTACAAAGGAACTAGTGAAAAATTCCAGCCACCTCTCTCAATTGTAAATGCATTCTTGACACAATCATGTAAAGCCTTGCAATCATATTTCCAAGATTTGCCAAGTAATATGTAACAAGAACTCATGTCCATAATATCACATAAAACTTGATCCTTATATTGCCCAATCTAAAAATCAACAAGACATTGTTCTCTTACTTCTAAAGCATGATCATCTTGTAACCAACCAATCCTATAAGGACAAGGATGTCTCACTCTCTTCAAATGAAGTTTTTAAACCATCTCCTCAACAACAAGGTTGTGAGTACTACCACCATCCACAATCATATTACAAATTTTACCAGTAGACTTACAATGATTCCAAAATAAATTACTCCTTTGACAATTTTCTAATACCCTCTTAGCAAATAGTACTTGTTTAGCCAACAAATTCTCCCCTTCCTGCTCAAGTTCATCGACATGGTCTTCAACTTCATTCACCACAATAGCTCTCCTATCACCATCCTTATGTGAACACTCAAAATATTTGTGTCCTTCTCCTCCACAATGAAAACAAGTAACTTTAAATTTACATCCACGTGCCTTCTTCTTAGTTCAATAGGTTTTGTTTCACTTTCTACAATCGATTAATCCTTCCCCAATTGATCTTTCTTTTCCTTCCCTCAAGAATTACTTTGATGTCTTATGTTCAACTTATCTTCTGGCTTCATAGCATATTGATAAGCATCCTTAATTGAATCAATATTCAACATACCAACCTCATCCTAAACATTGAATCCTAAACCATTAATGTACCGAGTCACCTTCTCCTTAGATAGTTCTCCATGTCTAGACCAAATAGTCAACTTGTAGAACTCTTGGGTATAATCCTTCATAGACAAATCCTTTTGTTTTAGGTTCTACAACCTCTTAAACAAATCAAGTTCATAATTAGTAGGACTGAACTTAGCATTCAATTTTGTTACCATCAACCTCCAATGAGTGATCTTCATTTCACCTTCTTCTTCTCTATCTCTTTGTAGTTATCTCCACCAAAGATTAGCATGCCCTTTTAGTTTAGTTTGTTCCAACCTCACTCTGAGTGAAACACCAATATCCTCTAACTCAAAGTTTTCTTCCATGTCAACAATCCAATCAATCAAGTCTTCATGATTCAAAGTACCCGAGAAATTAGAAAGATCCAACTTATGCTTCAACTTCAACTAAGTGTCAAATCTATCCAATCGACAAGCTTTGTCTTCCATATATCTCTCCATACAATTAGTTTCTGTCTTCATCACTAGATCCAACAACTTTAAAGTCTTTAGGCATTTCCTCATAACCATCTTCAATACCCACATGTTGAGGTACACCAGCTATAGCCGTCATGATCTCATTCTTCATCAACTCTGTCTCAGATCCGAAATCTATTTTAACCTTCTCTGATATCCTTATTTCCAAAACATCATAGAGATCTTCAATCACCCTAGGGCCCAATCTTCTCATAGGCATCTTCCAAGATCTTTGTAAACCCTCTACAATAAATCTCCAACTAGATCAAACTAGGCTATGATACCACCTAATGTTGTACAAGGTGAGAGAATCCCCAAAGTAGATGTCCTAGCCCCCAACAATTAACCATATAGTAGAAACACGACATAAGATACAAGATATGATACTAAACTTAGTCCTTTATTCATAAAACAATTTATTACATGCAATATTTTGGGTTGTGAGGCCTTCTCGATAATGGCCAAATACAAAGCAAGTAATAGTTCTACAAGATCCCTCAAGATCCGACCAAAACCGATGTAGCCAGATTTGTAACACAATGGCACTCTGGTATAAACCTCTAGTGAGATCTAAACTTGTGCTCACAAGACACCAAATAATCTCATTTCTTTTCAAGTTGTAACTATGAGATCTGCTATAGTTCGGTCCTCTCAACCGCTCCATGTTGAATGAATTACATCCCAAGTCTCTACAAGACCCTCTAGTTATACCCAACTAAGCCACAAGTCATCCTAACAAGTTACAAATTAAATAAACCCTTATATTAAATACATATTTAACCCACAAGTCATCCTGCAACATATATTAAATATCAAATAACTTAGTTGGCTTACAACATCCATTAAATGCACCTAGGAAAAAGATCCAAGGCCCAAATAAGTCCATACATCCCCATGATCAATTCACATCATGATTAAACACATTAAATATGCCAAGTCAGCTGAGAAAATCTACAAGAACTCCATCTTGCAAGCCATACTATTGAGCGTCAACAAAAACCACAAGTATTGTTGAGCTCTCACAAGCATTATTGAGCTCCATAGGTGCCTAATAACCAACACACCTTGAGAATTACAGTGAGTGTTAAGCAATGTAGTATAGTTCAAGCAACATAGTGTTTGCTAAGCTCCTTCAGTGATCGAGATCCCCAGTCAATATTGCATCTAGGAACTACCCAATAACAACTAAGCATTACCTCTTCTATGACCAAGCTCTCCAACCTCAAGGTCAAACCACTCCAGCATGTAAGATTTCCAACTATCCTAGGATGCTCCTACAACATGGAATACGATTAGAGGATGGCAAGTTTAGAAACAAAAAATATTATATTATGAAAGGTAAATGTTTTATTATCTAGAATAATAATAAAAAATTATGTTGATGTTTATTGGGTTGAAGATCTTAAATAAAATTTGTTAAGTTTTTCTTAGTTATATAACAAAGGATATAGAATAGATTTTAATGAAGGAATATACAAGATTATTATAAACTCCATAGATATGATTTCTATTGGTGAATAAACTAGTGATAACTTATCCCATTTGAATCTTACTATTAAGAGTTGTCTCAATTCTAGAGTTAAAGATTATTGGTTATGGCATAAGAGGTCATGTCATGTTAATTTTGAGAATATGGTCAAAGTGAATTAGATGAAAGTGGTGAGAGGTCTTCCTAACTTAGTAAAACTAGACAATGTAATGTGTAAAGATGTATGCTTGAGAATTTATCTAGTTCTAGTTTCATTAGTAAAAGTCATTCATATGAAGGAATCCAAGACATAGTGCATATCAACCTACGTGGTCCTATAGGAACTCAAATATTTTATGGAGACAAATATTTCATGTTTTTTGTAAATGACTATTCTAGAATTATGTGGGTTATATTCCTTAAGTATAAATTTGGTGCTTTAGACATGTTTAATATTTTCAAAGCCCAAGTAGAAAAGGAGATTGATAAGAGGTTGAGATATCTTAGATCACATAAAGGAGGTGAGTTCACTTCATATGAGTTCATTACATACTGCAAAGAACAAGGAATCATGAGGCAAATGTCATCTCCTAGGACACCTCACTTGAATGGCATTTTTGAAAGGAGAAACTTGTCAATCATTGACTGTGTAAGAACATTAATGTTACAAAAAGGTGTTGCTTAGAATTTTTGGAGAGAAGTAGTGAGTACTATAGTCTACACATTGAACATGGTTCAACTAAAGAAAGGTACAAATAAAATACCCTATGAATTATAATGTGGTTGATCACCATGTTTTAGTAATTTCAAAATATTTGGAAGCAAATGCTATATAAAGCTCAGGATGATCATTCAAGAAAGTTTGATTCAAGAAGTGATGAAGTGATATTCTTAGGTTATTTCACTAAGAGAAAAGCATACAAGTATTTTAATAAGAGAGAAAATTTAATGGTAGAGAGTAAAAATATTAGAATTGATGAATGCTCTAAATGGAAGATTATCATAGATTTTTCTACATTCAACCAACTGAAAAAATGCTACAACAAAATTGATGGAAGAATATGTGAATGCACAAGAATCAATTCAAGTAGTTGAAGAAGATCCTAGAGAAAAACCACTATTACCAAGGTATGTCAAGATAAATCAATCCCAAGATCAAATTATTGGTTATAATAATGTCATCTGGTGTACTAACAATAATAAAGGCAAGAGAATGTACTTGTTTCTTTCTGAATTTGAACCGAAGTTAGTAAATGATGCATTAAGGGATGGAGATTGGATAAAATTCATGAAAGATGAACTATAACAAATTGAGAAGAACTAGATTAGGTTATTAATACCCAGACTAGTGGACAAAGCACCAAGTGGGTTTTCAAAAACAAGATGGATGAGATAGCTGAGGTGGACAAAAACAAGACAAGATTATTTTGCAAGGGATATGCACAATAATAAGGCCTAGACAATGGAGAAACATTTTCTCCTATAGGTAGAATCAAAGGAGTAAGTACGCTTCTTTCAATTTTCAATTTAAAAAGGATTTAAAGTTTATCAAATTGATGTCAAGTTAGCATTTTTGAATAATATTTTAGAAGAAGTTTATATAGAATAAATTGAAGTGTTTAATACCTCATAAGGAAAGAATATGGTGTAAAAAATACATAAATAATTGTATGGATTGAAATAGGCACCAATAGCATGGTATGAAAGGGCACATTTATCCTTAATCAAAGTTGGGTTCAAAAGGATAAGTGATAACAACAATATGTACCTAAAAGTAGAAATTGAGGACAAGATATTGATTGCATAAATATTTGTTGATGATATAATTTTTGGAAGAAATTATGTGATGAGTATTGTATTATTAGATTAAATGAAGAAATAATTTAAAATGTTTATGATTGGTGAGATCAAATTCTTTATAGGTTTGTAGATATATTAGCTCAAAGATGGCATTTGCATAAGTTAAAGGAAGCACCTGAAAGGGATATTAAAAATATTTGGGTTAGAAGACTAAAAAGCTATTGATACTCCAATGATTATGAATTATAAGTTGTCCAAGGAAGATGATTCTAAAGTAGTGGAAAAGACATTGTACATAGCTATGATTGGTAAACTATAGTTTGTGGTATAAAATAGACTGAATATAGCATAAGTATATGGGTTAGTAGCTAGATTTCCCTTTAATCCAAAAGAATCCCACTTGATTAAATTAAAGAGAATATTAAGATATCTTAAGGGAATTGAAGAGTATGGACTATTTATTTGGAAACAAAGGTGATTTCACATTAAGTACACAGGTAATGTAGATGACAAGAAATACACAAGTGGAGGATTATTCTTTCTAGGTGAAATATTGTGTCATGGATAAGTAAGAAATAGAATCATGTGTCACATTCAAAAAATAAATTTGATTATATGGCTAATGTAATAAATTGCACACAGGTGATATAGATTAAGCAAAATTTGGAAGGAATTTAGGAAAGGATAATTGAACCATTGACTATTTATTAATGATAAAACAAGTGTTATTAATATCTCAAGAATCTAGTGATGCATTCTAAGACCAAGCACATATCTATCAAGTATCATTATCTTAGAGAATAGGTTTAGGAAAAGGAAGTAAGGTTTGAGTGTGTGCCTACTAAGGACTAGGTAGTAAACATATTCAAAAATCTATTACCTAAGGATATGTTTGAATATTTAAGGGGTTAGGGTTTATTACCTTACTTGAGTGAATTAAAGGAAGATACAGTTGCATCAATTTGAGTGTACTAGTTGAATATATTTATGTTGATCCCAGATTTGTTTTGACAAGTGAGTGTCAACACACTTAAGTCATTTACTTAGTTCATCTTGAACTAGTAATGCATGTTGAGTACAACATGTAAATATCAGTGCATGCCGAGTTGCAATGAGTGTCGAGTCACTCAAGTGCTAAGCAGATAGACCATGCCGAGTGATTTAAGTGTCTAGTAAACAATGGATGTTGAGTAGTTCAAGTGCCAAGTCAGAAGCAAAAATACAATGCATGTCGAACATCAGTAACTTCATATGTCGAGTGACATAGTTTTGACATACTTGTTTGTAATGGCACAAACAACTATGTAAACTATTTTCAAGCTAATCTAAGGATAGATTACGATCTTTTGGAGATAAGGATGAATATGTAGATTCCTTATGCAATTACGTTTAGCTAATTAAAAAATGGGAAGGTTTAAGTGGCAAAATGGATGAATCTCATCTGTAGATTTATACCTAACCCTAAGCCACCTAAGTCTTCTTAAGGAGGATGAAGCCCTAAATTGTTAATATGAGAGAACAGTGTAACAAGGGGTGAATGATCAAATTGGAAGGGCAAACAATATAATTTGTAAAGCATTCAAGGTGACTTAGTAGTAAGAATGAATTGTAGAATCAGTTAAAGTGAAGAACAGAGGATAGAGAAGGCTATAACATTGATACATCAGATTGTGAAGGATCAATTAGAGATTGGATAGAGGTGATCTATTATTAGACAAGAAAGTGCCAATTGTAGGATCTATGCTGAGACATTTTGACAGGTGATTTTAGTTAAATCTCTTAACAGAGTAGTCCTAACAAGTTGTATGAAATCCTTTAACAAGGTGCTTACTTAATTGTGAGTTGAAGTCCTCTAACCAGGCATACTTCTAACAGGGTGTTGAAATCCTCTAACAAGGTGGGACTTAATAGTCTTTGTAAGCCTTAATAGGGTAGGCCTTTCATAGGATAGACCATGATTCATGGTTAAACCATTGTATACACTTTATTACTGTAGTAGTGAAGATTTGTGGGTGTTATCCCTACCCTAGTTTTATCTTCTCATTTGGAGGGTTTTTAGGTAATCATATCTGGTGTTATGTGTGTGATTTGAATACATGATTGAATGATTGATGCATATGCTTTATATATTATTTCAATATATTAATGTGTGTGATGTATGAATGGTGAGATTCACCCACCCCCCAACAGCCCCCCCCCCCCCCCCCCCCCCCAAGTTTACTCCTTTCCACCTGTAATTTCCAACCATTAGTATCAGAGCCTTATTTTATTCTCTAAAAGAGAAGCTTTGCAGCTTTGAGGAAAGATCTTGAAATAGAAGTCTACAAATTGGGAAAGACTATTGAGAACTAGGAGATTGAAATACATATCATACTACATCAACTAAATGAGGCAAGATAGGAACTAAAGAAATCCTTAAAGAGAAGGAAAGAGATTGCTATAGCAAAAAATGACACATAATACAAAGAGATAGACACCACCAAGCTATTTTCGGATGGTAACTCCATTGAATTTGATGCAGTAGTTGCAGATCTAATGGAAAAGAACAGAATCCAAGCTGAGGAAATCAAAAATATTAAATTGGAGCAAGAGTCACAAGCTATAATGCTATGTGAGGTGATTGAACAAAAGAAGACAGCCATGGAAGACAAAGCCATGATTGAAGAAGACAAAAGAAATCTGGCAAATTGATTAGAAGAAAAATCCACAAAGCTAACAAAGATCTCCAACATGCAATTGGATACTCTAAGTCAAATGATGAATGCCAACAATGAACTAAATGTCAAAGACATTGAGATAACCACATTGAAGTTTCAAAATGAACAATTCCAGAATGACCTAAAAAGAGAAAAGGAATTTGCTGAAAGTTTCAACAAACCAAATGAAGCCATCAAATACTTTGAGCAAATACTAAGATCCCCTAGGTCCAACAATGACACATCTGGATTGGGCTACATGAGCACTGAAGAAGGAGAATCATCAAAAGTTGCTGAAGAAAGGAACACCAATGGTAAGAAATCCAAACCTACTTGTCATAATTGTGGTAAGAAAGGGCATACTACTAATGTGTGCGGGAACAATAATAAAAATCAAAGTGTCAAGCCTAAGAACATGACTCATTGTCATAAGTGCAACAAACAAGGCCATCAAGCACATGAATGCAGAACTAGGACTATGAACACACAAAGATTTGAAGGTTATTGCTACAACTATTAGAAGCATGGACATAGAGCCTTTGAATGCAGATCCAAATCCATGTGGTCATCAAACAAGCCATCAAAGGTAAGAAGCTATGGAAACTCTTATAATTGGGATTACAATACAAGATATAGCTGCCACTATTGTAAAAAATATGGACATATTCTTGAGAATTGTATTAGAACACACTTCAGTGGTAACTACAAAAGATGGTTGAGTCAAACTACATCTTTTAGCTATTTGAAGACTGGTCACATCAGTAAGCATTGTCCAACTAGGTCAAAGGCACCAGGTTGTGAATTTGATAAAGGAAAAGGCAAGGTAAATGTTGAACACATCAGAGATGAGATGAAAAAGACATGGAAAAAGAAAGATGCTTGCAGTACATTAAATGCAGAAGGGATCACTTCACCCAATGGGTCAAGTGATCACACCTCATCAAACTAGGCAACCAAGAGGTATGTTGTAATGCCCCGCCAAGGGATCCAAAGAATTTCACTAAGTTTGCCAAACAATTTTTTATTTTTTTTAAACATGAAAGTAAAACCATTCATAACATTAACATGATAGTGGAAGCAATAGTAACATCCATCTGAAAGCAAACATAACATACATAACAGATTACATTCTTTAAAGATCCCTTAACATTGAATTAATTCTAATCATAACTAATTATCTAACAATACATCCTTAACAATGAAATAACAAGGATACATCCAATGTTCTTAAACCATATACAAGTGTACATTTTAGATTGCTCAATCATTCAATATACATGTTACAAGGTATGAAAAATCTTAAAAGAATAAACTTCCATGTAAATAAAGTACATCATCATCCAATATTAGTCCATGATGCAATAACATAATGAGACCATAAACCATACATGATACATCATCATCATAAAGATATAGACATCCATCATAAAAGATAACCATATACCACAAACATAAATAACTAAGTGCACGGTTCCACCCAACCGTAAATAGCATCATTAGACCATCGTGGATCCTAGCCATCCCTCCGTGCGTAACATTCCAAAGCACCGAAGAGATCATCGGCTATTAACATAGTAGGAATGTCACTCCTAAAAAATCCTACTAACATGCAAAGTAAAGCATAAGATAACATCAACTAACATATGCTAAACAACAATGAAAGGATACCAGACAAATACATCCATCATAAGGTATATCATCTACCATAATGCTCCAAGAACAGAATGAAGATAAATACCAACCAAGAATGCTCCAGCCATGGTGTCTCGAACGGATCTCAAATGATAAGAGTGATAAGACACTACCACCCGACCACGTGGAACCTAAGTGGTCCACTCCCACCGTGCTGAGGAGATAATCTCAAGTCCCAAACAGGCTATCAATCCACAAAGCATAAATCTCTATAAATCCAGGAATCCTAAAAAGTATACTACTCAAGGGTTCCATCACACAAAACTGACATCTAATTCCCAGAGGCACACAATGACATGTAGGAAACCTACTATGCAAGTGGGAAAGTGTCATCGCATTTATCTCGTACAAGTTACCCTAGCAGTTAGCTAAACTCCACGGGTCCATACAGATCTCATGCGGCCACTAGTATCCTCTCATACTGACGAGGCATACTATGGAATGCAAGGTCGCAACCATGCGTCTCACTACTCCCATCCTAGCCTGTACAAGCGCTCAAGGCATGGGCGAGAACCAAAACAATTATCTTTTTAGGTTCATTTAATCCCCATTTAGTGTGTAAATGTTATCACTTATTAACCAAACTTACAATGAGTTATCCTAGCAGCCACTTAGGGCCCCGACCCCCATTGCAAGCCACTTCCCGACACTACAAGTAGATAACCTACCCTAATGCTCATGGAATCATAATTACCATAGTCCTGTACAAGTGACTGTAAAGAAAATCCAAAAGATAATCCATAAAAAGAATCATTAGACATCCGCAAAATAAGTATCAAATATCCATAATAAGAATCATCAAATCTCCAAGATAAGAATCATCAAAATCTCCATGAGCATCCAAAAAGCATCCATAGAAAATCATGACCACAAAAGTTCTCTATTGGCAACTGAAGTATCACTGATAATCATAAGTATCCATTGGTTCTCAATAACCAAAATATATCATCACATCCATTGGTTCTTAACAAGCAACCAAGAATATCTCAAAATCACACTGATCGAAGACTCCAAAATGGTTGAGTCAAAACATGTCAAATCATGACATCATCAAGAATAAATCCACATTTCAGTCCCATCATGGTGACTAGAAAACAAACCAAGGATAACTGATCGATGACTCAAAAATGATTAGCTCAAGTGTCTCAGATCCATATACATCTCAGCTTCACACATGAAGATTGATGAACAAATACAAACATTTCATAGAGCATACAATCACATAACCATGGTTGGGCTTATAAAGATCGAGACCAAATAAGATCAACATGCCAACACATCTCATAACCCCCGAGCCTCTGTTAACAACCTAGGACTAGTCAACACTAGTCAACCCAAAAACTCAAAACAAGAAGCATATAGAATACACGATGCAAACACATGTTTTAGTTTTGCTATAATATCATAGTTAAATTAAGTGTAGAGCTTTGGTTTTCATTTCAAGTATACTTCAAATGTCTAAGTTTCATCATTTGACCTACAAGTCAACCCATTTTCCCCGATAGCATTATCCTTCCATTATTAAGAATTACATTCTAAGAATAACTTAAGGATAAATATTCACTAACTGATCATCTTTGACCTTAATTAAATTGTTCTCTATTTTAACCATGATCCATATTCTAATTGATTAACTCTTCTTTTAAGGTTACTTCTACATTTCAACATTATCAAAGGATCATTATTCTTTTATAAAAGAACCAATTATCAATCTTTGAATTATAACTTTATTAAAATGATCAATTTAATCAATCAATTAACATAGGTACACCATCCATGACCTATTAACATTCTAATAATTCTTAATTAAGACTTAATTAAATATGATTAAAATTTAAGCCTTTAATTCAATCGTTATCATCATTGACAATCATATAATATCTAAAGTCATAATTCAAGTCAAAAGATTTATCAACTTCAATATAAATAATCTACAATCTCGTTAAAATACTTATATCAAATAAATCTCTATTACATAACTTAATTATTAATTAAATCCAATTAACTCTGATTAATTGATTCAATTAATAATTTCACAACCAAACTATCATCCCAAAGAGTATTAGTTGACTAACAATAGTTTGTACGTCAAAGTCAACTTCAATCCAATACACAAATATTAATAATTTAATAATAATAACATTAACAAGTTATTTTGGAAATCTTATCCATAATGACCACATTCATCTTTCTTAACGATTTCATATTAATGATAATCATTTCCTAGTTAAATCTCTATCGTATTAATTATATTGACAACTCATTAATTGATTAAAATCAATTATACTTCAAATCCAAAAACTATTGTCTTTACAAAACTTCAATCATTAAATAATCTCTTCTAGATTAATTCTAATTGAATTAGTCGTTTATACTATTATTTACTTATAGTTTGTAGACCCAACAACTTAGTAGATAATAACTCAGATCATAGCGATGCTATAACAATGACTCCTTGAAAAATTAAATCTTAATCCACTTTTATCAAAAATCCCATAGTATAAATTAACATTTCTAATTTAAAAGTCAACTATATTATTATCTCAATAAATTATTTAATATAGCTCCATGAATATTCATCGACTAATGACTAACGCTAATTGTAAAGAATTAACTATATTCTAATCCATTATTAGTAGGTTAATGGTAACTTGTTATTAAACAAGTTATATTAAAATTCTCATTAATAGTTCTACAACACCAGATCCTTCATCATTTTCTACTTAGTTTAATAACAGTCGACGATTTGAGTATTTAAACAAGTATGATATATAATGTAGCAAACATTATTGCTAATCCATGATTATATATATATTTTTTAATTATCACATTCCATTATTAACAAATATATATATTATAACATTTATAATGTTAAATCTTTATAACATTATAACATTCAAACCAAACTATAATTAATAGCATTGATTAATAAATATATATATATATATATTAAACCATATTTAATAATGTTATAACATAATATAAAATATTTTAAACAATGTACATTCCCTAAAACAAAGGCGGATAACCGCCGGCCACAATACGTGCGGCTTGTGGATCGCAGGTACAGTGCGATCTCGCAGGCCTGCAGTACGTCGGCGCAGGAAATAAAAAGGATGGGGGTGCGGTCGGGGTAAGCCCCACCCATCCCATCATTAAATATATATATATATATTTTTAAAAACATTTTCAAACAAACATTTTCTTTAAACGTTTGGCCATATGCGAATTCGGATTAATTTCGACTGTGATAAAGTATTCGATATTCCACTAAATAAATATATATATATATATATATACATATATATATATATATATATATATATACATATATATATATACACACACACACACACACACACACACACACACACACACACACACACACACACACACATATACTTATATATATATATATATATATATATATATGTGTGTGTATATGTGTGTGTGTGTGTGTGTGTGTGTGTGTGTGTATACGCAGAGTTTTGTGTTACAACATTAATATATATATGTGTATATATATGTATATATACAAATGCGTAAATATATTGCAAATTTGAAAAGGTAAATAATCATGTATAGAACTTATACACAATTTTAAAAAACTTCCAAAACTAAGAATATTTGTTTCTCTAAATTTATTCAATTCTTCTAATAGGTTTGGTTATAGTTTTAGAAACCATTTTTCCAAATTTATTTATCAATTTGATTTTGATTCGAACCCAAACCCGATTTAGATCTAATTTCTTTCCTAAATTGGATCTAGGGTTTTCTATTGTTTTCTTTGCAATCCAAATAAAACATCTAGGTTCCAATTTCAAATTGCAAATTCCTTCATGGAATATATTCAGACACATATAACAGACATAATGAAGACAGGAAGAGAAATAGTGCAAAGAGAATATGCGAATATCACGAGTGCACCTGGACACTGATGCTAATCCGTCATGCCTCAGAAGTCCATAGAAAATCCTTTCCTTCTCCGTGATTCGCAATCCTTCCAAGATCCAAGCCAACCGAGAATCTCCAAGTAACTAAAAATGCTAGGAGCATAGAAGCAAATAGAAAATATACGAGCATATGAATCTTCTCCAATGCATGTAAGCTTTGAAGCTTCCATTTTAACTTGTGGCTTGTAGCCTCCATTCCGCTTGTACAAACACACTAGGAGAGCCTCTATTAAAGGCCTCTAAGATGCATCTAGAGTGTCTCTAGAAACAACTAGAAGATAAGCATGACAACCAAGCATGAGCCTTCTCCAACCTTCTAGATGAGTCTTAAGGTTGTAGACACCATGTGCTCAAATAAAAATGCTAACTCCTAAGTGTAGACAACTTATGCATTCTTAGAGTGCAAACTTCTGTGTTGTCTACATGACAACTCTCGAGAATTTGCCAACTCCTATGTGAGAAAATATTTAAAATAATACACATTAATTAATATAATATTTAATTTACTCTTTCTAATTTAATTTATTTATTTATTAAATCTCATGCACTAACTCTAATAATTCCACTTTTCAATCTTAATATATTTATATTTTAATCACATGAGATTTAGAATCTTTTATTAATTTAAATATATCTTCCACTTTTAAATTTCATTTTCCAAAACTTAATTGTTAAAATATTTATTAGCTTTAATAATAATATTATTTAGTCATTTATTTAAAAATGAACTCCAAATATATTATTATTAAAATAAATATTGTCACATTCCAAATTTAAACTTTAAACTTTTTATTTTCAAACTTAATTATTTTATTTAATTAATTTCTCAATTAATTAAATAAATATTAAAATACCATATTAATTTTCTATTTAATTAAACCATTAATTAAATATTTTAATTAGGCTTAATTAATATAAAATACATCAAAGACTCTCAAGGTAAAAATACGAAAATCCATCATAGCCAAAATACATACAACATCAAACCAAGGGTTTATATCACGAATTACGTTATCCAACGTATTCAGAGGGTACTCAACTTGGATACTTGTCCTAATTTTCCAATTAGAAAAAATGGCTTAAAGGGTTGGGATTTGGACTTGAGAATTTATCTCCCCTCTCTTATCACTGAGATAATATGATA
The DNA here is from genome assembly GCA_028749045.1 of Cupressus sempervirens. Taxonomy (NCBI): domain Eukaryota; kingdom Viridiplantae; phylum Streptophyta; class Pinopsida; order Cupressales; family Cupressaceae; genus Cupressus; species Cupressus sempervirens. The sequence continues at coordinate 348,727,771 of CM053785.1, forward strand.
GGGTACGCTCATCCTGACAAATTCAGGGAAGTCGATACCCGGTACCTGCAACCTGCATAAAAACCATGCATGTACAAGCACAATATATACTAAACTAAACAGGCAATGGCAGGAAGTGGTGCATCGTGTAGATCCCGACTAGAAGGTGACTACGACTCCCTTCCTTACCACATCAGACACGCCATACAAAAGCAAACACGCACACCATACACATGCAAGTATGGGGTAAGTATCCATAATGAAACACATATGATAATAAACCATCTAACTAATCATCATTAATAACTGCAAACACTGAAAATAATCATCAAACATACATGAAATGTAAAGTCTAAGTGATCTCATCACATAATAAACTGAATCCATAGTGGAATATCTGATAATCTCAAAACAATTCTGCTAACCAACAACATAAAACTAGCCCTAAAAGAGTTCAACAATGTTAACAAAATGAAAACTAGAGGTAGGCACTACATATGTGGGACTGATATTCAAGTATAATATCATACATTAGTTCCAAAAGGAGTTATTACTGAAAAGAATACATTAGCATGAATAAAGATGCAATATGTTGTTGTAAATTCAAAATAAATCTTTAAAAGTTTTCATGGTATTGCCGAGCATGAAATGTTTTCTATGTATGGCGAGTAGAATACTAATTGACTCCGAGCTGTCAGGCTAGCTAGTTGAGGCCGAGTCTATAGTAGCTACCAAGTGTTGGTAATATTAATGGATGTTGAATGATTCTAAAATTGGTTGATGCCAAGTTTACAACTGTACAAGCACTAAGCATTAAATGTAAGGTTTTGAAGGGTACATGACCATTTTTCACTCATTTTTTCATCATTTCAAATTTGAGCAAAGAGTGAGTAGAGCGAAAAGCAATTTAGAAACCTATTTATGGCATTTGTAGAGAATTTGACAGTGATCTTACACTAGTTCTACAGATTTTATAAGGTATTTATCACAAGCCGAGCTACGTAATCTTATTTTGCACAAACCCTAGTTTGACAAATGGTGTTTAGTTTGAAGAGTCTAGAAGGGAAAGAGATTTTAAATGTTTAGCTTGTCAGTAATGAAGTAAAATAACCTATATTTAAGGCCATCCTTGATATAGCATATAAACAAGATCCCTCTGGCACACTTTTAATGATCCCGCCAAATGTTATTATGGTACAAGATGTTAGAAAATGTTACAACTATAAAATTGGTAGCATTGGAGATTTGGAAATTAGAAAAGATTATGATTGATTATGTGATAATGGTGTTCCAAAAGAAGAATGTAAAATTGTTGAGAGAAAGGGTTTGACCTGTGCCCTAGATTTTCCCAGTGTTTTCAAGACTGAATGGATTAGAATTGTGTTAAGCCAAATACATGGTGGATGCTTATGACTAGAAGGTGGAACAATTAAGATATCAAAGAGGATAATTCATAGGGTTACTAGTTATCCAACCCTAGATCATCCAAAGACTCTGAGGAGTGACTCCAAGGAAGTGATAGAGAAAAACATAGGGGCAAAATGGAACAAGAGAGGCATGACAATAGATACTGTTACAGATCCATTATTGAACTTTACTGTTAGGGTAATTTCTCACAAATTCTATCAATCTAATAGATTGAATAGTGTACCCTATATTGTAGTATATGTTGGTTAATGAAGTAAAGAATGAGGATACCTATTTCATTGGTTGAACAACATTACAATGATATATGCTTTTTGGTTGATGTTGATTACACTTTTATATAGGCTGCTACACCAAGGGTTAGATGGTTTAGGCCACTTGGATATGAGATCAATGTTGATGAAGCTTCAGCAACCATCACAACACTCCTAGCAGAGGAAATTGACAAGACTACCAAAATCTTTGGGAATTATGATTTAATGAAATCAAAGATTAAAATGGAATTGAAAACTGCTTCTACACTTAAAAAGAAGGATAAGCTAGTTAAGAAGCTTAAGGTTAAATTTGGTGAGGGTGCAGATGAGGAAGAAGGAGATGAAGAGGATGAAGAGGAAGAACAAGAAAAAACTCAAGGACCTCTTGCATTCACTCAAGGCATGGGAAAGGACATGGAAGAAGAAGAAATAGAAGGTGATGAGGGAGAAGAAGCTGAGGAAGGACCTACACATGCTAAGCCAAAGAAGAGGAAGGCTAAGGCACAACTTGTAGCTAAGGCAAAGAAATTTGTCAAACCTAACCCAATCAAGCCTACTGCTTCTACCACTAGAGCCAGCACACATGCAAACACACAGAAGGCCAAGGAGAAGATTAAGGCTATAGATCAAGGAGGCCAAGTAAAGAAGAAGCAAAGAAGAAAATATGTTGTACAACCTGACTCAGATGAAGAAAGAACTAAATCAGATGATATAAGCCAATTTAAAGTGGTAAGTCACAAACCACTTTTTGATTTTGAAAATATGTGTGAAAATGTCAAGAATAATGCATATTTATCTGGTTTAAAGAGTATTGACTTTGATAAATTGGGAAGAGATGAAAAGAGTCAAGTGGAAGATGCATTATATGCCATGATGTCTAAATTTAACAATACACCACTAGAGTTTTCCAACACTATACCAAAAGGATTATATGATATTGTTGAGCAGAAGTGACATTATTGTTTAAATTTGGAAAAACAAATAAGGGAAACTACTTTGGCCCAAGTAATGCCAGAACTGACAAAAGGGAAGATTGCTAAGGCTACTAAGAAATATGGAGTTAGGTTTACACCTAAGTGTAGAGCCTTCAACATACTTCAAAACAATATTGAAGATGTGGTCAAGAAATCTACCCAAATATGGAAACTAATCTATGGGTTAACCACTATAAAACAAGGAGAAGCTTACCCTTTTGAGGGTAAAGATGATGATAAAGATGAATATGAAAAAGAAGAGGATGATAAATAATAATATGATAATAAAAATGATACAATGGGGGAGGAAACTAAAAAACAAGCTAATGACACTTCTATAGTTGATCAACAACAAGACGAGAGGAGTGTGCAGGACACACAATTGCTGAGTGTTAGTCCACCACATGACATAGTCAAGTCAACTAAAACTATTACTGTTAAGGATGTTCCTGATGCTTCAGCTCAAAACATCAATCCATTGACTGCAGATGGCTTGAAAAAGATATTGGATCAATCTACACTACAAGAAAAGTTATGTGAAAATCCAATTTTGGTTAGTGTAGATGAGCTCCAAAAGGCAGTAACTGATATCACAAGGGACAAGGTGAATCCACAAGAACCACCTTCTACCATCCCTTTAGTTACTCATGTGCAACCTTTGACTCAAACAATATTAGATACATCTACTAAGGTTGACACAAGTGATAAAGTTGTTGCTATTGAGAAGAAGCAGACATAAGAGAAAGAAAAAATAGGACACATAGATGCATCAGTACCTAAAGCACAAGAAAAAGGTGCTATTCAAATCATTGTAATAGACAAGAGTAGATCTAAAGAAGATGAGAAAACACCTAAGGTAAAAGAGCAAGAAGCCATCTAGGCATTGGTAACTCTAGCAACATCTGGCACTTATCCTATGAAAGTTCTTAAGAAGCTAAGCACGAAAGCTATACCATTGTAGATCTCAGTGCCAAGCTCAAGCTCTTCAAAAGTTGAAAAGGTAACACATTGTGGTGATTTCACTCTTGATGAAGAGATTGTTATTCCCAAGTTTGATTATGATACAATGACATTAGATCAGATAAGCATTTTGCAACAAGCTCTATAGAAGAAGAAGCATCAAGAAATGCTGAGGAGAGAGCACAGATAGAAGCAAGTGCTTCAAGACATTAAAGACATATTTTTGGATTCATTTAGTCTACCTACTCCTAAAGAGACCAAGACACTACTAGAACAACTGCCAGATATAGTGGAAAGAGTCAACAATGAAGACATTGATACTAGTGCTAAACTCTTAAAGTGGTCTAAAAAGAAATTCCAAAGCAAGGTAAATGAAAAGATATCTTGTGATATAACACTAACTCAAGTTTTATTGGAAACAAAGGTTGAGGATGTGAAGAAGGTACTTGATAATATATTCTCATTGTACACCAAATTGTGTGATCCTACACTCTTCACCCAAGAGACCAAACATCATATTCAAATCTTGGAGAGAAATCTAAACATATAAGGTACAAGGTTACCTCAGAACCCAGCTTAGAGTGAGAATCATTTCAATACTTTTCTTTAGTCCCAAAGTCAATTAGTTGTGTTAATAGTAGAGGAGGCTAGCATAAGAGCCAAATTGACATGTATCTAGGAATCCCCCACCCCTCATATGAAGATATTGCACAAGGAGCTAGGCTATGTAGAAACTTTGCTGAAGAAATACCACAATCTTTCTACTCTAGATGGTTCAGTACACCTTGCTACTGAGCTTGCCATCCAACTCAAGTCACTAGATGTTGCATGTGAAAATTGGGATACAATTCTTAAAATTATAAGGAGGTCCATAAATCATTTTTGGACAAACACACTATACATGTATAGCCCATTTGACATAAGAGAATGGGGGAGAATATCTTATGGGAAAGAATAAAAAAAGGGGGAGAATTACAATGCAAAGATAGAGACAGAGTAGAGCATGTATCAACTAAGGGAGAGCATGAAAGAGTATAAGTGCATTGAAGTCAAAGAGCATTAGCAGAGACAAATCTACTAAAAAAGGAGAATAGATTTTGGATACAGAACATACATATTAACTCAAGGGGAGTTATAAATTTTGAGGTATATAGGTTATTGAATTTTTTTGAAATTTTGAAGTTTTTAGTGTTTTTGACATTAAGGGGGAGATTGTTGATCTTAGATTGGTTTTGACAAGTGAGTGTCAACACACTTAAGTCATTTACTTAGTTCATGTCGAACTAGTAATGCATGCCAAGTACAACATGTAAATATCAGTGCATGCCAAGTTGCAATGAGTGTCAAGTCACTCATGTGCTAAGTCACTCAAGTGTCAAGTAGATAGACCATGTCGAGTGATTCAAGTGTCGAGTAAACAATGGATGCCAAGTAGTTCAGGTGTTGAGTCAAAAGAAGAAATATAATGTATGTTGAGCATCAGTAACTTCATATGTCGAGTGACACAGTTTTGACATACTTGTTTGTAATGGCACAAACAACTATGTAAACCATTTTCAAGCTGACCTAAGGATAGATTACAATCTTTTGGAGATAAGGACAAATATATATGTGGATTCCCTATGCAATTACATGTAGCCAATCAAAAAATGGGAAGATTTAAGCAAAAAAATGGATGAATCTTAGTCGTAGATTCATACCTAACCCTAAGCCACCTAAGTCTTCTTAAGGAGGACGAAGCCCTACATTCTTAATATGAGAGAACGGTTTAACAAGGGGTGAATGATCAAATTGGAAGGGAAAACATTATAGTTTATAGAGCATTCAAGGTGAGTTAGTAGTAAGAATGGATTGTAGAATTAGTGAAAGTGAAGAATAGAGGATAGAGAAGGATACAACATTGATACATTAGATCGTGAAGGATCAATCAGAGATTGGATAGAGGTGATCTGTTATTAGGCAAGCAAGTTCCAATCATAGGATCTATGTTGAGACATTTTGATAGGTGATTTTAGTTAAATCTCTTAATAGAGTAGTCCTAACAGGTTGTATGAAATCCTTTAACAGGGTGCTTAATTAATTGTGAGTTGAAGTCCTCTAACTAGACACACTTCTAACAGGGTGGTTAAATCCTCTAACAAGGTGGGACTTGACAGTCTTTGTAAGCTTCTAATAGGGAAAGCCTTTCACAAGGTAGACCATGATTCATGGTCAAACCATTGTAATCTTAATTAGATACACTTTATTACTGTAGTAGTGAAGATTTGTGGGTGTCATCCCCATCACAGTTTTACCTTCTCATTTGGAGGGTTTCGATGTAATCATATCTGGTGTTATGTGTGTGATTTGAATTCTTGTCTACATGATTGATGCATATGTTTTATATGTTATTTCAGTATATTAATGCATGTGATGTATGAATGGTGAAAGTTTTATGGGTCCAAGTTTAAATTCCTGATTCACTCCCCCCCCCCCCCCCCCCCCGACTTCCCCCAGAAGTTTACTCCTTTCCACTTGTAATTTCCAACACTTTATGCTTTTAATTGATGTATGTAGGCCACTCCTTCAAGGGAATAGTCATAGTAATTACTAGAAAGACAAGATTTCTAGAATAAATAATAGTTGTGTATTGAAAAATTGGCCTTATTGTCAAAGGGGAAGAGAATGTATTGATTAGGTCAAGAAGGAGAACATTAAAAAAAGGGAAGAAGTTGTGTGTGTGTGTGTGAGTGAGTGAATGAGTGAGAGAGAGATATATATCATGGAAGACAAACATTTTATTTCTAGTATTGATTATTGTTGAACAAGTTTGTGCACATTGAGCAATGCAAAGTGTAGTAAGTGTTGCCATTAATACCAAAGGGGGATATTTTTGGCATAAATGATATAACTAATGGTGTGATTATCGGTGATGTTTAGTAATGTCATGATAAATATTTGATTGCATGATGTTTAGTTATTATATTGTTATTGATATCAACTATTGACCTGGTATGTTATCGAACATAATTATGATGAATAAAATATTATAGTAAGGATAAATGAGTGTGATTATCAAGAGAGAATTAGGGATGTCTTTTTAAGTGTATATGGTGACCACCATGACTGAAGAGAAGAGTAAGACAATCAATGAAATCATAGTGCAAATGCTAAAATAATTAGTGACAAGTGATAGATAATTTTATTGGCTTGTCAAATCCATGTTGAATGGAATGAGATGACCACAAGATGATGTAAAAAAGTTAGTGAAGATTATGTGGTTATAATATAAACTCATTATCATTAGAGACAAATTTGTTCTAGAATGGAAAGGTGATTGGTGAAGTAGTGACAAGTTTGATGAATTGGTAAAAGAAGAATGAGTTCTTGAGTAACAACTAGTGATCCGTCTTTCAGGAAATTATCATCTTTCAAGACCTAGAGGAAAACTTGGTTTCCACCAAAGAAGTAGCAACCAGAACAGGAAAAAAGGAGGACTTGGTGAAAGATCTGGAACAAAGTGTAGATCTTCTCAGCACCCCAAAGAATGGTAACAAGGCTTCTAGATCCTTGAAGTTTGAAAAGAAGGGAGAGACACCCAGGAAGAAACAAATTAGAGATCCATCTACGACTTCTCCTATAATGACCAGGAGCAGCTGCAAACCAGATGTGGGCTCTACTACCAAAGTAGGTAGAAAATTAGAGAGGGAGTCTAGAGAGGAGGAGACTAGAAGATGCTTGGCAAATGGGCGCCAAAGTAGTCTGAAGGATTTTTCTAAGAATAAAAGATGAAGATCATCTCATGAAACATTAGGGGCCTAAATGGTGCCCATAAATAGGAAATTATTAGGAATCTGATTAGAGACCAAAGACTTGACATTTTGATGATCCAAGAAACAAAAATGAAAAAGGATTCATTGAGAAATATTAAGTTCAACAACCTGATGAGTGGGGAGGCATCAGACTCTGATGCAGCCTCTGGGAGTCTGCTGACATTATTCAAGACCAAACTTTTTAGGGTGGAATTACTCTTCAATGTAGGTAACATTCTTTTTTTTTAAAGTGTTCCATATCCATTCTAAGGAATTTTGGTTTTTGCTCAATATATATGGTCCCAATAAGAAGAGAGATAGAAAGTCCTACTGGTCTAGAGCAGAAGGGCTGGTACAGAATAGCAACATGAAGAAAGGAATCATTATGGGAGACTTCAAAACCCCTCTTCTGGACAAGGAGAAGAAGGGTGGTCTACCTCAGGATTGGGATAGCAAGCATGACCTTTCTAACTTCATCAATGGATTGGCTTTTCTGGATCTAGATCTAATGGGAGGTGACTTCACTTGGTCCAATAAACGCATAGGCAAGGATTGTATTCAGGTTAGATTGGATAGAGCTCTCATTTCTCCTAATTGGCTGCAGTCTTCCTCTTGCAAGTTAGCTCTTTTGTCTAGAGTTGGGTCTGACCACTCCCCTATCTCCCTCTCGATTATTCCTTCTGATCCCTTTAGACCTCCTCCCTTCCATTTTGAGAAAATGTGGACTTTCCACCCTGACCTTTTAGAAAGAATTAAGGTCTGGTGGAGTTTAGAAGTGGAAGGCACTGTAATGTTTAGGGTTGCTAGAAAACTCAGCAATGTTAAAAGGATGGTAAAAGCCTGGAATAAGTTGAATTTCAGTCACATATTCTCTCTTAAAGAGGATCTCTCTGAAAATCTCTCTTCTATCCAAGCCTCCATTCAGGAAAATGGGTATGATGCCTCGAATAGGGAAGAAGAGCTTTCTATCCTGTCTGATTTACATGACATCATTAGCAAAGAGGAAAAGTTCTGGAGGCAAAGATCTAGAATCAACTTGCTCAAGGAAGGAGACCAGAACACAAAGTTTTTCCATTTCACTACTCTTAAACATAGAGCAAATAACAAGATTTCTATCTTGAAGAAAGACCAGTGTGTGCTGACAAAGGAAGAAGATATATCAAATGAAGTTGTGTCTTTTTTCTCCTCCTTGCTGTCTTGAGACCCTTTGCTCTCTAAAGTGGACCAGGATGATATTGTTTCTTGTATTCCTCAGATCCTCCTATGACACCATAATAATCTACTCCGGGCCATTCCTTCTGATTCCAAAGTAAGAGAAGCTCTTTTTTCTCTTCCAACGGATAAATCACTTGGCCCTGATGGTTTTTCCACCTTTTTCCAAATGTACTGGCCTATCATTATGAAGGATGTTGTGAAGGTGGTTTAGGAATTCTTTGGAGCCAGAAGTATGCTGAAGGAAATAAACTCTACATTCTTAGTTCTTATTCCCAAAGTGCTAGGAGCTGACAATTTGGATAAGTTTAGACTGATTAGTTTATGCAACTCCTTTTATAAAATCATCTCGAAGGTGCTCACTTTGAGGCTGCTTAAGCTTCTCCCCCTAATTATTTCTCAGCAACAATCTGGTTTTATTCTGGGCAAATAGATTTTAGATTCGATTATTATGGTGCATGAAGTGATTCACTCTATGGAAGCTAGAAAGAGAGAAAGGATTTTACTCAAACTAGACATGTCCAAAGCTTATGATCGGGTTGATTGGTCTTTTTTGGATTTGGTGTTGAAGGCTTTTGGCTTTGATGTCAAATTGTGTAAGCTAATCTCCCAGCTAGTCACCACTCCCTCTCTAGATGTTTTAGTTAATGGACCCCCCTCTGATTTCTTCAAACCTACCAGAGGCCTATGTTAGGGGGATCCTCTATCACCTATTCTCTTTATTATCCTGGCGGAATGCATTGGCAGACTCGTGGAGAAGAAAAAGAAAGAAGGGAGGATCAAAGGTTTTAAACCTTCTTCCAAATGCACCCCCTTTACACATCAGCAATTTTTTGATGACACTATTATAGGTGGAGAGGCCTCGGTCAAGGAGGCAAAGGCTATGAAAGACACTTTGGACACCTATTCTAGAGGGTCAGGGTAGCTCATCAATTGGGACAAAAGTTCTATTTTCTTTATCAATACTGTAGAGGAAAGACAGAAGAGAATCTCCAAAATCCTGGGATGTCAGGTGGGGAAGCTTCCTTCTACCTACCTTGGTCTCCCCTTGGGAATGACCCCTTTAGATTCCTTCTGGAATGGCATCATGGAAAGGTTCAGTAAGAAACTAGCAGGTTGGAAAGGAGCCATTCTTAGCCAAGCTGGAAAATGTCAACTAGTTAAATCCATCCTTCAAAACTTGTTGATATATTCTTTGAGCCTTTTTACCATATTGGTGAAATACACTGAGAGGATGGAGAAAATCTTGAGGGATTTTTTTGTGGACGAGAGCTAAAAGGAATAAAAGGTACCGCCTTGTTGCATGGGACAAAGTTTGCCTCCCCAAGAAGAATGGAGGTCTGGGAATCAGGAAGCTCATTCACCTCAATAAGGGCCTCCTGGAAAAGAAAATCTAGCGCATCTTTAGTAGCACGAGGGAATGGAGAGACACTATAGTTAATAAGTATATAAAGAGGCCCTCTATTCAGTTCACCCTCTTCAATGAGGATATCCCAAGAGGTTTTGTTGTTTGGAATGGTTTCTTAAAAGCCAAGGACTTGGCTAACTCAAATGTCTCCTAGAAATTGGGTAATGGGGAGGACATTCTGTTCTGGTTTGATAGTTGGCTTTCTCAGAGCCCCCTTATGGACAACCCTAGTTATGGGTTTTGGGCTAATGATTGCATGAACCTTTATGGGCACAAAGTTAGCAATTACAGGACCGAACAGGGTTGGAGGGACCTTTCCATTATCTCAGATGACCTCAAAATGATCATGAACATGCTTAATTCCTTTTCCCTTCGCAACAATAAGGATGAACTTTTTTGGAGGGATAACGCCAAAGGGCTCTATTCGGTTGCCTCTGGGTACTCTACTTTATGGAGCTTAAAAGAGTCTCCCCCTTGGTCGAGGGCTTGGATCCCTAGCCTCACGCCAAAAGTCAACATGTTTTTTTGGTTGGCTCCTCAGGGCAAAACTCTAACCCAGGAAAATCTCATCAAAAGAGGTCACACTATGCCTAGCAAATGTGTTTTGTGTAAAGAAGATTCAGAGACATGCAACCATATGTTCATTCACTATTCTTTCTCTAGGACAGTTTGGGGCATCCTCACCCAGGACTTAGGCCACAATTGATGCTTTCCTTCTAACCTTCTGGACTTTTTCTATCAATGGCATGGCTTGTTCAATGGGTCTGTCTTGAAGGAAATTAGCTTTTGGATCCTGCCCCATTTTTGTTGGAGCATATGGAAGGAGAGAAACAATCAGATTTTCAGAGATAGGGAGGAGCTGGCTTTAGTTGTTGGGAGAAATATTTTTAGTAACATAAAGGAAAACTTTTCTATGAGGAAGGTGGGAGAATTTGAGATAGGAGAAGGTAAAAGACAATTTGAGGAAAAGATAGGAAGCCAAGTGGCTCCTCCCTCCTAAAGGTTGGCACAAAGCCAACTTCAACAGAGCCTCCAAGGGCAATCCTGGCTCGTTGGGTAGTGGAGATGTGATAAGGAATGAAAATGGAGATAGTATTGCAATTTTTTCTCTCTCACTAGGATTCCAAACCAATCATTTTGTGAAAGTGAACACCGCATGCAATGTTGTAAAACTGGCTTTTGAAATTGGTGTTACCAATTTATGGCTCGAAGGGGATTTGAATAATATTATAAAGGGAATCATTGGAAACTCACATCCATCATGGATGATTGAAAATCTAATTGATGAGACATGTGAGACCCTCGCCAAATTTAATAGAATCCATGTCACTCATATTTTTCGAGAAGCAAACCCGATTGTCGATAGATTTTCGAACATTGGGGTCCACACAAACCAAAAAATGACTTGGCATCCCAGAATTTGTTTGCCAAAAGACATTAAAATTTTGATCAACTTGGACAAGATCCAAGGAAGTTCGAAGAAAATCAAGCTATAATTATGATTATGAAGGTTTTAAGAAATAGGGGTACTTTTCAAAATGGAAGCATGGGAAATTGTAACTACAGTAATTCATTATTGATTAATCAACATGCTTTGTAGGTTTTTTTTTTGCACTCACTTCTGGAGCAATGGCAGGGCTATTTTTATCTAGTTATTGCTTACTCTCAGAGGTCCCTTTCAGTCACAGAGTGAGGAGCACATGAGTAAAGAGGGTGTACAGTGTGTAGAAATTGTAGACAAAAGGTGCAGAAAGGAGCCAATGGGAGATTTTGAGAAATGGAGAAGTAGGGAGAAAGTGTGGGAAAAGCTAGAAGAGGGTGGGGTTACCAATTATATCATGAAGCTACATGGATTCGATCAGGAGGTGACCAAAAGTATGGTGGGGTCCTGGAAGGATAGCAGGGTGAAGGTGAACGGGGTCTACTTTTGAATAACGGAGGAGGTGATTGCGAATGTCACCGAAATCCCTATCAAGGGTTTTAAATTCTTCAGGGATAAGAAGCTCTCGACCAGTGCAGTTAGGGACTTTGTGGAGAGTGAGAAGGAACTAAAGGCACTGAGAAAGATTGACACCTACTATGTCCCTGACTCCATGAAGAAGCAGTGGAGGTATGTTTTGAGAGCTGTTATCGAGTACATCAGGTTGGACCCTAGGTTTGATAGAGCTCGTACCTACCACTTTGTTATATTGAATCATTTCCAGTATAATGCTAATATTTCCTTTCCATATTATCTATAAACCTCTATGAGTAAGGTGGTGGACAGCTTCAAATAGAAGCCCACTGCAAAGTCGGCTCTACACGAGGGCCTATTGCTGCTTATCCATGAGCACTTCAAGGCTCAGACTATAAACATCACTCCCCCTTAGGCAGAGAATGTGGAGTCTGGTAGTTCTAGTTACTCCTCTAACTCGGATGAAATTCAGAGCCTCAGCTTTGAGGAAGGAGGGATCTCTTCTTCGGGGAAATTAGCGACTCACCAAGCTAAAAAATTGCCCTCCCCCATAACCCCTAGCAGAAAAAGCCCTAGGGATCTTGGGCAAAAGCCTCCTGAGAAGGACGAGGAGGGAGTCAATGATGATGAGGAGGAGCTGAAGTCTAAGGAGGTGGTGAAGGAGATGCAGGAGGAAATTAAGGATGAAAGTGGAAGAAAGAAACACAAGAGGGAGAGTTTGGAGGAAGTGCACTCTTAGTTTGAGGAGGTGTCTGTGCTGCCCCTATCTCCTATCCACCTCCAAGCCCAACCTAAGGAGTAGAAAGAGGAGAATGTAGGGTATGTGGAAGGGGAAGTGTAGGTCAATGATGGGAGGAAAGCTTGGATAAACTTTAATGTCAAGACTTTGAAGATGGGCATCTTTAGGGAGGCCAATCCCCAAATCCTCATGGAAAATCAAGAGGAACAACGGCTAGAAGAACTCATTGACCCGACGATAGTGGCTATTTTGGATAGAGCCAGGGAGATAGGGATGAACCTCTTGAATAATTCTCATAAGAGTATGATTAACAATTTTAGATCAATCAAATGGCTTTTTCATGAGTTGGAGGAGGTCAAAGAACAGGTGAGACATATTGAGGTAACAAGGAATGGGATGGATGCTAACAGGAGGATAGATTCGATTGATAGGCTCAATTTGGCAAAAAGAACGATACACAACCTAGAGAACTACAATCACAACCTTGCGAATTAGATGTTCTCTTTGTTAAGCTCCATTAACAACAACATCATCTCTCTTATGGGCTAGATCAAAGAAAGAGAAATGCATGATGATGAGGAAGGAAAAGACAGGGATGAAGCTAGAACGAAGGATGACTCTGCAAAGGAAAACACCATTCCTGATCAGGACCAGGGGGACCAAAGGGTGCAATAGTTGGAAGTGAAGGAGAATCAATTGGCCTTCGAGGCTGCTCAGGTTATGCAAGAGTTGGAGCGAAAGAGCGAGGAATAACTCTCGCCTATTCTTTTGTTTTTCTTTGTCTTTTGGCTTTTGTTCTGGCTTTAGGCCGTGGTGTTACTTGTCTTTTTTCCTAGTCTTTTCATAGAACTCTACTTTTTGGCCGGGCTTTATGCTTATTATTAGCCTCTGAACTTATATTTTTTTGGCTGGGCTTTCACGCTTATTATCAGCCTTATATGTTTTAACTATTGGGTTTTAGGATCCATGTAAAACCTGTTTATCTAATAAAAAACAACTAGTGATCAGTGACAAGGTTGTAGTAACTTTATATGAGTTGGTAGTGATCCATTAACATGGATGAGCATTTAGAGGTGATGATCTATCATCATAATGATTGAGAATAATATATGGGGAATATTCTAGGGAGAACAAGTTGATGGGGACACAAACAAAGACCAGAATGAACACATAGGAAAAGGGAAATATTATTATCAATGAAAAATGCCCTATGGGCTTACAATAGTATTATTTTGGAGAAAGAAATCCTCCACACAGTACCTTCTCTCTAACTCCACTAAGAACTGCCTTCACAATGCCAGCAATGTTCTTAAATAAGCCCCAAATGGTTTACAGTTAGGAATACATTCTAGAATATGCCAGTTGGCATCCACCACCAAAATAGAAGGTTCCAAAAATCTCGTTAGAAGTCAGTGTAAAATTAGAAGAATCTAGAAATGGTAGTCCAACTTTTGGGAGGCATAACTTTTGAACCGTAACTCTGATTGATGAATTGTTTACATTTCCAGAAAGCTCTCAAAGCGCTCTACAGCCGTATGGACAGCTTTTCTTGTCCCCCATTTTTTGGCCCCATACGAGGCCATTTAGAGCCTCAAATCTGACTTCGAAGCACTCTTAGGAGGTCTCCAGTAAAATTAAAACTGCAATAACTTTCTAATCGTAAAGCCTTTCGACCTGATTCTTTTTCTGGAGTGTTTTTAATTACAAGTATAATCATCCCTCCAAATTATACCCTCTAACTCAAATATACCATCTAACTCATCATAATTTTGGATTAATTAAAAAATAACTCATTTTCTACATTTACACGTATCCCAAGGTGCTTAAAAACTAATAAAACTCTAACCCAAAAAACTAATAGTGGAACTGTGAGAGTTGGAACCTTTATTTGACCCAAATGGGTATCCAGAAATGAAAACACATTAAACAGAAACTATCTCTAAGCATATTTTTGGGTGATACAAGATTGCCCTTACACCACTGGATGCTCCTGCATCACAAGTGTTTGGTCAAAATGTGTTTTAAGTCTACCATAGAATTCTATGAATTGGTTAATGTGATCATGTAAAAGTGTTGTAGAGAATATGCTATTATCTTGTGGGGATTATATTTGAGTGAGACATTTGAATTTCATATTAGTAACACATTTAGGGTTTGACTAAGGTGGTGGGATTGGAAGATTGGTATATACAAGTGAAGGATGAGAAGTTTGTGTTGTTGATCATGGTCAAGCAAGTGTGGTAAAGAAGTGCAAGATGCAATCCAACTAGGAAGAATATAAGTGTGTTGAGAATTGTGTTTAATCTTTAGTCGATCTAATCATATAGAAGTAGTATTATACATAGATTATTATTTTTATTATTCCCTAACAATTACAATAGTCAAAATCCCTTGACTGGGTGGATCCTAATAGGTCCTTGTTGCAAATCCTTTAACAATGTGACACTTTATCTAATGTTCAAAGTCCTTTAACAAGACTACCCATAACAATATAAAACTCCTAATATGGATAGAAGTAAATCCCCTAATAGGGTGGCACCTAATAGTGTCTTTGTAACTTGTAACAAGGTATACTTCAGAAGAATACACAATTTGTTGGTACTAATTCCCATTGTGATTTTGATCCAATTTGGGTTTTTGTGAGACCAAAATTTGGATGTCAAATTTGTGGATGTTTTCATGTGATGGATGATTTAATGGGTTTCTATTAAGTTGTGTTACCTAGGGTTTTAGAACCCTAAGTATTTCCCTCCCACTCAACTATGTGAGAAATTAAAAAGAGATTTTAAATTTTAATAAATTATTTTGCATTCATATAATATTTAATTCTTCAAAGGAATTAAATATTAAAGTGCAAAGTAATTAGGTATTAAATTATTATATAAAATTAATTTCTCGCCTAATTCATTCTAGAAAGAATTAATTGTTATTTCAATGTATGTGCCCATGAGAAAAATATAAAAGAGAAATGGGCAAGTTGATAGACATAAAATAAAATAATTCTTTAATAATTAATATTATTGTAAAGTGAAAAGTAAATATTGTACTTAATCATAGGAATGGACGTTGGGGATATAAGCAAAGAGATAAAACGTAAATGAGTTCAGTAAGAAGAAGTTGTGGTGTTTAAACTTCTTGTGGGAAAATTATTTAATAGAAAAAATGATTGTAATGGGTTCTTCTCGGGTTGGGAAATATTTGTACATTTTTCAAGAAAGGGGAAGGCATTTTCAGTTTGAGGATTTGTAACAGAGAAGGGAAGGAGAAAATGATATTTATTTTTCAAACTTGTTTATGATGCAAGGATAAAATAATCCTATGGTTGTTTTGTTTACATATTTGGAATAAAGAGAAATCTAATTTTAGATCCTATGGTTTGAATTTACATTTCTCTGGTTGGAAATGATCTTGTGGTTACTCTAGCCATGTTCAGAATATTATCTTGTTCATTTATGAAGGTTCTTGTGTATCATGGAATCCCAAGGTTTTATGCACCATAAATGTAGTGAATATCAAATTTCCCTTTTGTTTCTCTATCAGTGGGAAGATTGATTAGATAGCTTGTGGGCTATATATTTGATTTTCTTCTAAAATTAAGGTTCACATTCATATCATGTTGATGAATGGATGTTATGTTCCTTCTTTGCCTTCTAGTTAAAGGCATATCAAAAAATTATTTATTTTTAATCGAAAGGAGGGAGTCGTACCTCTATTTCAAAATTCAAAGAGCACTTGACAAGATAATTGCAAGTGACTCTATTGTTGGTTTCAGAGTTTGTCTTTCTTTTTGGGTGTTCGAGAGTCATTTGCGAAGGTGTTTTTGAGAGGAAAAATGTGTTTACTAATAGTTTGTGGTGACTTTACTAAGGAAAGAAAGCAAAGTTCTAGTGCTTTTCTTTCCTTGGATATTTGAAGATACCTACCTGAGGACAAAGGTTAGTGACTCTAATTTATTGGTGAAAGAAGTTTGGTGTTATGGCTTTGGCTTTGAATATCTCCCAAAAAATTTTGGCAACACAAATCTAGACCCTAATGATCACATTAAAGCAATTACAGTCGCCTGTGGTATTCTTGGTGTGTAGGAAGAGAACATATTTGTAAGACTGTTTGTAGGGAGTCTCATTGGCAGTACTGCTAGTTAGTTTCAGAATTTACATAATGGTTGTATCACTTGTTGGAGTGATCTCGAGGTAAAATTTCTCCAAAGATTCAGGCCCGCAATTGATGTTGCTAAGCTATTATTAAATTTCTTTCAAATTCAAAAGAATGAGATGGAATCTATGAGGGATTTTGTAGATAGGTTCAATAGGTGTGCTGGTAAAATTCCCCAAAATAGCCAACTAAATGAAAATAATCAACTGTTTATTTTCATTGTTGCTTTACAAACTAAAATCAATTTTTTGTTAAAGTGCCAGAGAGTGGAAATATTGCAAGATACACAAAGGGAGGCTATTAGTTTAGATGATGACATGTGATTATAAGTGGAATGAAGTGTAAAGAAATTGCATAAGTAGGAATTTGTCTCTATGAACAATAGAATTATCCTAAGGTAAAGCCTAAACAAAAAAGGCTCATTCTCAAAGCAATAAAATCAGTACCCCCTACATCTCTTTGTCAAATTCTAACAATTCTCAATGATGAAGATTTATTAATCCCTCCCATGATTGAAAGCATTCCCTATAGTGTAGTTGGAGACTACCATCTACATGTTGATTGAATACACCTCACAGTCAACTGACTCAATGATTGGATTTGATATACCTCCCATTGAACAAAGCTTGGAGGGTGAAACATCAAATGAAAACTTATTAGGAGATTTTCCAAATACAGAATTTGATTCTTTTATATTTGGTACTTCTAATGATATTTCACCAACTGATGTTGTTTGGGAAGGTGTGAAGGATCAATACACACAAGAAAAGATTGATGACGAATACTCTTCTAAGAGTATGGCTGATTTCACAATGTAATATCTATCAGAATTCTTGGATGGCTCTTCCTATGAGCATGAATTTGATTAAAAATTATTCATGTTTGATCTCCTGGAGACTAATAAAGTATTACTATAGCCTAAAGCACCAAATGATAGCCAGGAAGTAGAAAGAGATTTGTGCATTTTTCAGCCCCTTGAAGATCTTTTCCCCTCTTTTCCTTTGGAAGAATCAGTGCAACAAATTAAAATGGAAAAATCACATAAGTGATCCAAAAATTAAAGGACTCAAGGTATGGAAGACATAGTTGACATTCCATCTATCTTTTTAAAAGATGATATTGATTTGAAAAATGTGGAAGAAAATCTTGAATGTATATTTATTTTTCCTCCTCTACATTCATTTTCCATACATGAGTTAATGATCACATTGGTTGTGTTTCTCAATTGTGTGCAAAACATTATTCCATTCTACCAAGAATTGATTCAAAAAGGCTCATACTTTTTCTAGCCTGTAAATGGTCATATTTAGTTTTTAGATTTTTGTCCTCTCCTTGTAAATAATTGTTTCCATTTTCTACAATTTTGGCTTGAGTTATTTTGGTTTTTTTTTGGGTTGGTGTTTCCCTTCAATAAAGTTACATCATCTTTGCATCTTCCCCCTTTCCTTAAGCCAATCCATACTTTGAAATTTTCCAAAAAATAAAGGCCCTTATGAATTATTTGGCAACACTCTGTACCCACCCAGTTGTACTATCCAAGTTCAAATTCAAGGCTCATTTTACATCTCAGCATGTAGTTTCAAAGTTTAGATTCATAGTTCAAACTTTAGATTCAATTGAATTTAAGTATAAGTGTGCATGATTGGCTTTTAGAGTTTCTCTTGGCATTATCTTTAGAAGTTGGGGTCTTGGGAATAATTTGTGATGAGTAGCCTATACTATAATTTTGGTGGTAATATTTTATAGTGGCATTGCCACCTGGTCAAGCTACAATTAAAATAAATATATTTTGAAGGCACTCAATGATGGATATCTCCAATAACTCCATGGTTTTAAATAGAAAATGATCCCTAAAGTAATAAAGTGAAAAAGTAAAAAAAAAAAAAAATGCTTCATGACATATTAGGGTATCCGCGCACCTTGCTAACATCAATATGCAGAGACATCAAATATATATTATCAATGTTGCTATGATGACGAAGTTCATGTAATTCTCAAGATGTTCTCGGTAGACAGTTGTAGCAATAAATCTCGTAGTCATGTACAAGAAGGAAGCATATAAGTTCTTGAGTGAATGCACATATTTCTACACATATAATGACTATAGTTATTCATGAATACTAGGAGTGACTAGGATAACCCTAATTAGGGTTATCCTGTGATGGCTAGAAGATAAGAGATGCCAAATAGAAATAACAATTTTCCACTATAGTCACCTTATATTCATCAATTTGGCTAATCAAAAAACAAACCATGGCATGTCTGAAGTATCAAAAGACAAAGTAAAAGAAATGATTCACAAAAATGGGAGAAAATGTTACTGATATCTCTATATGCTAGTGATTGTAGAAATATTAATATATGTTGCCACCATCTAGTCTGAAATAGGAATATGCCATTAAACATGGAAAGATTTATGTTCTGATCCCTCTTGTTCTTCCTTACCCTCTAGAGTATTTTCAAGGGAAAGATAAGAATATGAAACAATCATTATTGATATTTTTGGCCATGGTTCAAGGTGACTAAATGTTGTTATTGACTTCTGATACTTTTACTTGTTTGGTAAAATTGGGAGAATTACATAAGAATATATTGGCAAACATGCCCACAAAATGTGGATGATGAATTAAGAGACTGCGTGCATACGAAATGAAGGTTGTTGATGATAATTTTAGTGTTACAAACACCAGGGAAATGTTATAAAAATTCTCATATTGGTGATGAAAGCAAGTGAATAGATCTTCAAACATCAAGCTCCCATATATCGGCAATTTCCCTTGATCAATACTAGCCTATGTGAGGAAATTTTCCTTCTCTAGTTACTAGAAAACTTGGTTCTACCTTCAAAGTAGCCCCATCACATTAGAAAGAATGTGTTCATGAGAGAGCTTGAATTGAGAGGAGCCAATTTATGGTTGTTGCTAGAGAACATTGGTCAATCTAGTAGGCCAACACAGATGTGTATATGCTAGTGATTGTGAGGTTGTGGATCTTTGCATGATGTTTGGAGCACATCACAAAATCTTAAACATTATTTATTCCTTTTGTATAAATTGGTTGTGTGTTAACTATGGTTCTTGATTCATTGCCGCTAAAGTATTGTTGCAAAGAATAGTATTGGAATGAATTTCCTTGAATCATCAAATTTTCTATGAATGGTTTAACTACTCACAAATTAGATGGATACCAAACTATTCATGCGCATGGGAGTTGCATGGGAGTTGCATGGGTTCAACATTCCATCAACCATTGGTGCTTACTGTGAGAGGGATCATGTACTATTACAAGACTCTCAAAACATTAGCTTTTCTTGATTCAATATTAGATATGGATATTCAAAAAGGGTTTCAACAACTTACTGCCACTGCATTAAGGCTCAGAGATGGTGTGGATGAGAATATGAGTGTGTCATCTCAATGGTACCCTAACACTAAAAGGAGCATGGACACGACTAATAGAAAGGTGCATAGATTTTCTTGATTACCAGGTTTTGTTCCATGCATTTGCATATGGTGGATTATCAAAATTGCCAGAAGGTGACCATCTATCATGTCCCATGGGTACATCAATTGCTGGAGAAATTGGTATGTTTGGATATAAGCCATCTATTCTCATGGACATGCTTGTTGAGAAGAAGAGGACTTCAGTCCCGCATCATATTCACTGGTATTTCAATTATGCATATTGTTCTAAAGCAGGTGGTTTCACACCATTGGAAATGAATAGGATGGAGCTTATATTTTTTATTATTATTATGGTTTCACCTTTATATCACAGTAAGCACTTTTGAGAATTGTTGTAGTCTTCCCAACATGAGATCATGCTTTCAGTAGTTATCAGATAGAGAAATTGCTATTACAATATTGGTATGGTTTGGTGGAGAACTCTGTGCAAGAAAAGCCTCAAATGCCTCAGCAACTCTTGATTGGCTTTTGGATCAAGCAACCTTGAGTATATAAAAGTAAGATAAACAAAGTGTGTAGGATTTCATGGAGAAGCTCCATGTTAAAAAGAGTCATCATTCAGAGGAGATTGAAATACTTCCAAGTACCCTTTAGATTTCTTAGGAAGGGATTGATAGGTTCGAGGAAGAGAACTACATTTTTCAAGCATGAGAGTACAGTGATAAATGAATCTACAACCCAAGGAATCAAGCACTGGACAATAGAAGACATAGATTTTGGAGTTCTCTGCACCCTGGCACAGGTGCAGCCCCTAGAGAGAGCCACTGTTACCTAGGGCTTTAAAACCATGAGTATTTCACTCCTACTCAACTATGTGAGAAATTAAAAAGAGATTTTAAATTTTAATAAATTATTTTGC
This sequence comes from Cupressus sempervirens, assembly GCA_028749045.1. Lineage (NCBI taxonomy): Eukaryota > Viridiplantae > Streptophyta > Pinopsida > Cupressales > Cupressaceae > Cupressus > Cupressus sempervirens. The sequence continues at coordinate 348,748,942 of CM053785.1, forward strand.
ATTCATATAATATTTAATTCTTCAAAGGAATTAAATATTAAAGTGTAAAATAATTAGGTATTAAATTATTATATAAAATTAATTTCTCACCTAATTCATTCTAGAAAGAATTAATTATTATTTCAACATATGTGCCCATAAGAAAAATATAAAAGAGAAATGGGCAAGTTGATAGACATAAAATAAATCAATTCTTTAAGAATTAATATAATTGTAAAGTGAAAAATAAATATTGCACTTAATCATGGGAATGGAAGTTAGGGATATAAGAAAAAAGATAAAATGCAAATGAGTTTGGTAAGAAGAAGTTGTGGTGGTTGAACTTCTTGTGGAAAAATTATTTAATAGAAAAAAATGATTGTAATGGGATTCTTTTTAGGTTGGGAAATGTTTATACATTTTTCAAGAAAGGGGAAGGCATTTTCAGTTTGAGGATTTGTAACAGAGAAGGGAAGGAGAAAATGATATTTTGGAAACTTGTTTATGATGCAAGGATAAAATGATCCTATGGTTGTTTTGTTTATATATTTGGAATAAAGAGAAATTTAATTTTAGATCCTATGGTTTGAATTTACATTTCTCTTGTTGGAAATGATCTTGTGGTTACTCCAGCCATGTTTAGAATATTATCTCATTCATTTATCAAGGTTCTTGTGTATCATGAAATCCTGAGGTTTTATGCACCGTGCATGTAGTGAATATCAAATTTCCCTTTTGTTTCTCTATAAGTGGGAAGATTGATTAGATAGCCTATGCACTATATATTTGATTTTCTTCTTAAATTAAGGTTTGCATTCATATCATGTTGATGAATGGATGTTAGTGTTCCTTCTTTTCCTTTTGGTTAAAGGTATATCAAAAAATTATTTATTTTGAATCAAAAGGAGGGAGTCATGTCTCTATTTCAAAATTCAGAGAGCACTTGACAAGATAATTTCAACTGGCTCTATTGTTGGTTTTAGAGTTTTTCTTTCTTTTTGGGTGTTTGAGAGTCATTTGTGAAAGTTTTTTTGAGAGGACAAACCTATTTACTAACAATTTGTTTATAAGTTAATGGTTTAAAAGTTGATTATTTGGTTGATTACTTAATGACCCATCCCCTTAGTAATATGAATATCCCTTATTACTAAAAAATAATACATTTATATTATTTTTACAATGAGAAACAAAAATATGATTCATCACACACCACATAAGTTATAACCCTTACCTAGTTACTAATACACATAACACTTCAAAAAACTAAGTATTTGATCACTTCTTCTGCTAGTATGGCCAATCCATTACCTCTAGACCATATTATTTCCAGCAATAAAAAATACTCAAATTATGATCCATCTATTATGATACCTATAACCTTACCGCACATCATCATAATGCTAATAATCTCCTCCTTTGGCATTGATGACAAAACTTAGTGAATATTTTGACCGAGTGTTCAAAAACTAACCAATCACCAAAATTCACTACTCTCCCTTTGTTGATACAAATAAAATGTACAAGTAACTAATAACTCCCCCTTAGGCATAGCATATGATATTTCACTTCCTTAGGTCTACTCCCCCTTTTCCAGTAACAAAAAGATGTACAAACAATATTTTTTGCAAAAGTGTTTATCATTACTTCTTTCAAATTGTCTTTAGCACATGTAGATCATTATCCCATGTCCTCTTGATATTTTCAGTAGTCACTATCTAACCACATATCAATGAGACTAGTTCCTCCAAGGTATCCATGGTGTTCATATCTGGTATTGCTATTACCACTTTTGCATCCTTAACTTTTTTTGGCAAAATGTCCAGCTTGAGAATTAATTTTCTCTATTAATCCATCGATGTACTAAATCATTTTCTCCTTTTCATTACTATAAGTTTTGACCTTATGATTTACAATATTAATTAATGCTCCAAAACTTTTAGGAGATTGATTAGTTCAATCAAAATTTGTAATTTATAATATTAGCTCCTATTGAGCTTCACAACTTTTTCTACCCATGTCCTTTACAAAATTTGAACAAACAAAAATTGAGGCTGGTATCATATCACCTTCTTTTAGTTCACTCTTGACTGCATTAACTTAAATAGTTAAGTTAATGATCCTTTATCAAGTGTAATATCTCAAGCCAATTTTTTGACCTTTTCTTTTCATTATCCTCTATACACTCTTCATAGTTGCTTCCTCAAGATGTTGCAATTCCTCACTTGCGGTTGTCATCAAGTGACCTAATTTCTCTGTGTGTCATTTTTCTCATATTTTACTTCAAATACTAAGTCTAAATTTATATCACTTTTAGATAGAATTATTTGGGACTCATTTTATTATCTCTTTTGGATTTAGGCTTAATAGCCATATCCATGTTCATCATTTCTTTATAGATCATTATGCTCATATCAAATTGTCCTTGTAGAGATGATATATCATTTTCATCATCATCAAAACCCTTCTTCAATAAAAATTAATTTTTTTCGATGACTTCCCACTCTTTCCCTTTATCTAATGTGTCTTTCTCACCTTGTTCTTACTTCTTCTTATCCCCTTCAATCTACACATTCTCTATTTGTGCATGCTCATCCATGTTCTCAACATTTTTGGTAACGTCTTATGTTGACTCTTTCATTTGTTCCTCAACAATAGTGGAATCTTTTGGATCATTGTCAATTAATAACTAGTCCATCACTTTTTTTACCTTCATAGGTTCCTCTAAAGATTTAGAAACATTTATGTCATCAACTATGACCTATACTCATCCAACATGCCATCCAATATCAACATGGATTACTTTTGGATCTTTGTTATCATGATTCAAGTTCACCTCCTATCTTATGCTCTTCTTCTTTGTTTAGTTCCATAAATTCCAAAAATTTATTCAACATAACCTTAGTTTTATCTTGAACTTATTAGGATTATCCATTCAACAATCTAGGTAGAATTTTCTTTGTCTTGAAAGATGGAATTATCTTATTAAGAATTTCTTTAATCTCTTCTGATGATAATTCTCATTGGATTTACACTAAGACATAATCTATCAAGTCCTTATCTTTTTTTAGTGAAGATTTCTAAATGGTCTCTAGTTTATCATATTGAGATACTGGTATTTTTCCTTGAAGCTCTATCAAATATTTTCTTAGTTTATTAATACTAAAGATGACCACAATTTATATCCTTTGCTATTAATTTTCTTTAAAGTTATCATAATACCTTCTAATATTTCCAAAACACCCCATTTCCTAAATTGATCAACAATACTATCAATAGGATGATACTCATATCCGACTTGACAATCTTCACAATAGGTGTGTTGACTAATTTGGACTTCTTTTTGGTGACCTTTATTTCCTTTTGACTTTCATCAAAATTTCTACCTTATTTTCTCTTTGTTCCTTCTCCTTCTTCATCTTTCTAGATGTTTGCACCAATTCATATATCTTCTCACTTTTAGAAGGCTCATGCTTATCATCTTAGCAATTTTCTCCTTTCTTCTCATGGATAATTTAGTTGGTGGAGTGATTTTATCCTTCTTTATTGTTGCACTTGATTTGCCTCATGACTGAGGCTTTACTAGTTGAAGACAAAAGTTTAAATTATTCATCTTCTATTACAACAACAATAGATGTTCCAACCTATTGGGCCACATGTTTAGCTCTAGCCTTTTCAATTTCTTCTTTCATGAATGCATGCTTAATTGAAAATTATTCACCCTCTTTTTGATCTTCTTCTCAATATTATGGATGGTGTAATTGACTATACAACTCTATGTATTTCTTTTCAAATGTCTCAAACCTTACAACAATTAGATCCTTTTGTTGTACAAAAATTATTCCACGTAGGCTACAAATGAGTCTTCAAATATTTCATATCCAATTAACATCACCCATAAAGTCATAGGTGCAATTGCTTCCATCAAACAAGTGTTTATGTGAACAATAAAACAAATTGTACCTTTGTAATTCTCTACAATAATTGATGTAGTCCTCTCTCTTTGGTGCATTTATTTCTAGAAACGCTTTAAATATCCCTACAAATCACTAATGAAACTGCTTACAAGAATTATAATATAATTCTTTGTCTAAACCATTATCAGTGTCTCCTTTGACAATATCATACTACCTACACTAGAAAATAAATTATGGAAGTAAAGAACAAAACCATGAGTACCAGATTGTATTTAAAGGTGTAGCATCTCTCGTGTCTTCATTATGTTCCATGATTATTTTTACTTGAGAGATATTTGGATTATTATTACGTGTTTATCTATATGATGAGATGTTTCAATGACTATAAATTACTTTAATTACCAATATCATAGTTGTTAAATGCTAGTTGATGTTACTATTAAATTTTATCATATCTCCATGATGATGCTAGTGATGTGACATGATGCTTTATGATATTTTCTAGTTTATTGTATCGAAACTTAAGCTATGGATTATATTTATATAAGATGAATGTTAATGGGCTCATTGTTGGTGTATTTTTATGTTGTGGATAATCATCTTTTTATTTCAATAGAAGATGCTCATATGGTTGTAAACTACTATTTAAATACTTTAATTTAAATGTTACATCATGTGATTATATGTTGTTATGTTGTATTGTGTCGTTGTTATGTGTTGTTTCTCATTGGTGCTAGTATGGAGTGGGAATAGAGTCATATTCACTTTCTTGTAAGATCTACATGGTGTCCCTCTCTCCTTCAATGTGACTATGTGTTTGGTTGTGCTTCACCTATTTATATATATAGTATATGCACTTCATGTTTGCTTGTTTACTAAACACGTACTAGGTACATTCACCCTATGTATAGGATCCGAGTGTGTACCCATATCCTCAGTGGTGGACACTAGGAGATAGAAATCTTGGCTTTTCATATTGAGTCATTGTCATCCATGTATGGATGACCCATTCTTGTCTATTATATTATTATTATTTCATCTGGTAATGTTGGTAAATTTGGATTCATTATGCATTATGTGACTAAAATAATGAGTGTTTGTGTATTTAGGATTTTGTAGTTGTTTCATAAAGTATTAAATTAAAATGTTAATTTAATTTTTATGCAATTTTTTTAATAATCTAATTTATTTATTTATATTACTGACTAATTTATCATAGTTTAATTCTAGTATCTAGGATTGTTTTAATTAATTTGGGGAAAGGGAAAATTAGTTTTTTAGAGAGAAATAGGGGTATAAATTTATTGAATCACAAGATAAAGTACACAAAAACCAAGAAATATAAAAATTTAGCCAACAACCAACTACAACTCACTAATCATCTAACCCTATTATATAATTCCTCATTTCCTCCATAACAAGGTCCTCTAGTAAATCAAAAGATTCACAAGACAATTGAATCCAATCTTTAGTATCCCTCATCTTTTTGTGGTCAAAGGCCTATTTGACCAAACAGACTACTATCTTATTCCTTTCCTGAAGAATATGGCAGAAGGAAACATACTCTAGAGATTGTCTCTCCCTAGTAATTTTTCTAACCACCCGAGCCAAATGCCAGTTGCTATCCTCTATTTACCCTTTATTCAGCATATCAATCACTACTAGAGAGTTAGATTTTTATATGATCCTCTTCCAACCCAAAGCACAACATATCTCTAGAGCATGAAGAATATAATTATTATAATGACAAGCCTTATAAGTAGAGAATAAGAATTGGACCACCCCTGAAGAGTTTGTACCAACACCTCCAATCCCAACATGCCCCAAATTTCATCTAGATGATCCATCAATATTAATCTTCAAGATATCAATAGGAAATTCTCAAAAATCATCCATTGAAAATTTATTCCTCCCATAGTGAGCCCTACTTAATAAGGAATAATGGGACTAAAGCCATTCTCTAAATGATAGGAAATTAGTCCCTTGATTCCACCCCACTGGAAACAACATACTTGGCTATGAGGATTTCTTGCAATCCACTAATGATTCACATTCATTATTGGTGTCTCATCATAATTGTTCCTTGAAATGTCCTTCTATTTATTTCCAACCATATTTTTTAGTAGATTAAGGAGAGATGATGTTCCATGCAATATGCAGGAATGTGACATGAGCAAGGGTATCCCATTCAGTCTTAGAACTCCAAAAAAGTAGCAACATGGAAGCAAGGTTGATTGCAAATCCCCACCAATGATGCTAGATCTCCCTTGAATAAGGGAAAGATAAGAAGATATGGAGGAGGTTTCATTACTATATTTAAAAAGAAGACATATAGAGGGACCCTTAAATCCACATTTTTATAAGTTATCCCAAGTAAGACATCTATTCTAAACCACCAACCATGTGAAGAAATTACACTTAGGCTAGAAAAAATGATTCCAAAATCGTTTCCAAAAAATTCACCTCAATATCCCCATAGATTGCCTTATCAATTCCCAATATCCTAAGGCAATAGTGAATTTACCTTTTGGGTTGGAGCCCCAAGCAAGCACATTCCTTTCCACTAAAGAACTCCAGACCCTACTTGCAAGGATTCTCTCAAGTTCTTGGCATTCCTCTATATATCCACTAGGAAGCCAATGTAATACCCATCCATAGTTTTCTTTTCTATTCTAATTGCTGAAATCTTGTAGCTTATTTCATGCATGTGTTAGTTTCAAATATATTTGATTTATAGTTATATGAAATTATTTCATGACTTGATTTTATATCTAGATTGATTGCTTCTATAATGATGATGCTTTAATGACTCCTAAATAGTAAACTAATGTCTTTCATGATGATGGGTTATTATATTGGATTCTGATGATATTTATACTCGTAATTTACTATGGTACTTATCCCATACTTGCATGTGTATGGTGTGTGTGTTTGTTTTACATTTCTAGTTGATGTGCCTGATATGGTTAAGGGAGGGAGTTGAAGTCACCTACTAGTCAGGATCTACACTACACATCATTTTCTATCATGTGTGTGTGTGTGTGCGCACACACGCACATGTGTGTGTGCACTTTTACATGCTCGTCCTTTATGCAAGTTGTAGGTATTGGGCATTGACTTCCCTAAATTGTTAGGATGAGTGTGCCTATTGCAATAGCTCAATGGTAAGACTAGGGAGATAATGTTTAGGCCCAATCCCAATCATAGCCCAATTACTTGTCCTAAGAAGGATGAAGTTTGTATCTGACAGATTTTGGTTTCTCATCGATTTTACTCGTGGTTTAGTTATGAGGCTTGGATTAATCTTATGACATTAGAATTATTAAATATTATTTATTTTTAAAACAAAATATATTAAAATGAGGATGTTTAATTGATTGAAAATTTATTAGATATGTACTTTAAATAAAAAGATTTTATTGTAATTATTAAATTAATACAAATAAGTTAGAGTTGCATTTAAATAATAGGCTTTAATTATTATTAATTCAAATAATAAATCATGCTTTATAACGCTTGCACAATTTAATAAAGTGGAGAAAATATAATAAAACAATAAATATTTATTTTAAGGGGTTTAAGCATGCATGAAAGAATTAAATAATTAAAAGATTTATATTTTAATAATAGTTAGTGGTTTTTTAGTAATTGAAGAGCAAAACCCTAGTTAGAGTTATGAATCTTTATTAGAGGGTTTGTAGTTTACTTTAGACACAGGGTTTGGAAGTGCAAATTTAGAATTGGAACAAAATAATTGTTGAGAGTTTCATAAGGTTTTGATTTGCATGCATTCACATATTGTCTCAGATTTAAGTTATTGTTTGGAGGTAGGGTTTGAAAACACATCGTAGAATTTTATTAAAAGATCTATCTACTTCATGTCTTCTTGGGTTCTAGCATACTACTTATAAATTTATTGCGTTGACTTTTGGATGAATAATTATATTGTATATTTTAGAAAATAAAACTTATTGATAAGGAAAATTGGATTAACGAAAAAGTGTAGAAAAATATAGAAAAGTATTATGATTCTATTCTTTTAAAACCCTTTATAATATTGGAGAAATTTAATTATAGAAAGTTTGAGGAAAATGACAAATTAAATCAAGTAGGGTTTTGAATGGGGAGATAATGTTTAGGTCAATCCCACTCATAGCCTAATTACTTGTCTAGAGCATGAGGCCTTGTATCTGACTGTCTACCCTTTGAAACTTGTGAGTTGTCTTTGTGTGTGTAGTTTGATTTTGGTTTATGGTCAGTTTTGATCATGTTGGTTTAATGTGATTTTACTTGTGATTCACTTGGTAAATAGTTGAATTATGATGCATGGATTAATCTTATGATAATAGAATTATTAACTATTATTTATTTTTTGAAGAAAACATATTAAAATATGAGGATGTTTAATTAATTGGACATTAATTTAAAATGTGCTTCAAATTAAAAGATTTTATTTTAAAATCTAATTTAGAAAATTGGATAAAAGATTTTATTTTAAAATCTAATTTAGAAAATTGGATAAAAGATTTTATTTTAAAATCTAATTTAGAAAATTGGATAAAAGATTTAATTTTGTTTTATTGTAATTATTTAGTTAATAATGAAAAAATTAGAGATGCATTTTTTATTATTAGTAAATGGTTGAAGCCTAGATTAATTATTGTTATTTTTTGTAATTAATTATTTTTATGTGTTAAGAGAATTTGAATCTAAGATCTCCCACATGACAGGCTCACAAGTTACCTTTGTGTTGTAGGCTCTTGCCTAGTTAGAGATGCAGTTATATAATGGGCTTTAATTATTATTAATTCAAATAATAAATCATGCTTTTATAGCATTTGCACAATTCAATAAAATGGAGAAAAGATAATAATTTTATTTTTTAAGAAGGGTGTAAGTGTGCATGAAACAATTAAACAATTAAAATATTTGCATTTCAATAATAGTTAGTGGTTTTCAAGTAATTAAAGAATAAAACCCTTGTTAGGGTTATGACTCTTTATTAGAGGGTTTATAGTTTATTTTCAGACACAGATTTTGGAAGAGCAAATTTAGAATTGGAGCAAAAGAATTGTTGAAAGTTTCATAAGGTTTTGATTTGCACGCATTCACATGTTGTCTCATATTTCAGTTATTGTTTGGATGTAGCGTTTGAAAACCCATTGTAGAACTTCATTGAAAGATTTGTCTACTTCATGTCTTCTTGGGTGCTAACATAATGCTTATAAATTTATTGTATGAATTTTTGGATGAAGAATTATGTTGTAGATTTTAGAAAAGAAAACTTATTGATAAGGAAAACTAGATTAAGAAAAAAGTGTAGAAAAATATAATGATTGTATTCTTTTAAAACTCTTTCTAATATTGGAGAAATTCAATAATGGAAAATTGGAAGAAAATAACAAATAAAATCAACTAGGGTTTCTACTTTAAATTTTGCCTGTAGAAACATATAATTATCATGAATATTCTAAATAAAGATAAATATTCTTGTTATATATAAAATAATTTAATTGTAAAATTTATTAGGAAATAAAAGAGTAATTGAGGGAAAAGCATGTTGTAACTAAACATATATTATATTAAACTAAAGATAGAAAACTAAGTATATTATACTTGCATGTCTTAATAAATCTTAGACATGTAAAAATAATAATTGCATATAATATATATATTTCAAATTTAAAAAATATTATTTCTTATAATTATTTATTTACTTCAAAAATCAATTTTATTTTTTAATGTCAGTGGGTTTAAAGAAAAAAATTATATTTGTGTAATGTTAGTTAAACTAATGGTTGACTATAATTATGATCTAGTTATATTTTAAGAGAAGTTATAGTGGAGTTCACTATATAGTTATCTAGTCATAATTAATTGATACTACAAGTAGGATTATAAATGATTTAATTATAATTATAGCTTCAAATTTGAACTTTATCTCTAGTATTGTTCATCATCATGGTTGAAGCATTCAGTAGAACTATCAAATTTTAGCATGGGCTAGGTAAGTGACAAGGTGCACATATCAATGGCACAAATATCTCTGTCACACACTCCTTATTTGTTGATGACACCTTGTTATTTGGTCTATTACAAGTCCAAGAGGCTCGACAAATAAAGCATTCTCTACAACTATATTATGATGTTTCAGGGTAGAAAATAAATGCTTAAAAGTAAAAAGTATACCTTTTCAACACCAACAAAGTTATATCTGATAAGATAGTTCTGATCTTGGGATTTTTAGTGGACTTCTTTCCATCTATATATCTAGGTATACCATTCCTCATGTGATCAAATAAAACAAGTTATTGGTCCTCGGTCCTTTAACGTATACAAAGTAGAATTGTTGCTTGGAAAACTAGATGGCTATCATTATTAGGAAGAATCCTTCTTATTAAATTGGTGCTTTCATCAATTCCAAATTATTATCTAGTTTTTCTTAAGCCCCTCCATCAATTCTACTACAAATCCAAAAGTTGATCAGAGGATTCCTTTGGATAGGAAATATAAATGAGGTGAAGAAAATACCCCTCATGTCCCTCGAAGATATGGCACATACCCTTGCAGTTAGAGGAGCAGGTGTACATAATTTAACAAAAAGAAATAAGGCTTTTGGTGGAAAACTAGTGTCGCAAATGTATAGTAAACCTAAATCCACATGGTGTTAGATTATACAACAAAAGTATTTGGATAAAAATGACCTGTCAAGAATCTTGTCAATGTCAAATCCCCAAAGGGCTCAATCATATGGGACTTTATGAAATATTCAGGAGACATTGTCCTTAAATATGTCACTTGGGAAGTTAATAATGGTAATATGATTAAGTTCTAGAGAGACTCATGGAATGGTCAACCTCCATTATCTAATTACCTAATTTCAAAAGATATCATAGTAGTATCAGAAGCCCATTGGGGAACACAAGTTAGTCATTATGTATCATCAGTTAGCATTTATTCAGGGAAATTCATCTGGAAGGATCTGGATCAATTACCATTGGCACAATAGGATAGGGATTCTCTTCGTATCATTTTTGGAAAATAAACTTGTCTTTTTCTTGGGTAGTGAAGACAAACTAATATAGGCCCCAGCTAAAGATGGTAACTACTCAATTAAAGAGGGTTATAAATTACCACAACAAATAGGATAAGATAAAGTTTCATCTAGAGATTTTCCATTTTGTTGGAATCATGTTGTTTTACCAAAGGCAGGTTCCTTTTCATGGCTTGCAATTAAATACATAATATTGACAAGTGATAGATTGGTTAGATTGCATATTGCCCCACCATTCAATTGTCTATTATGTAATGCATGTCAAGAATTAGTGGATCATCTTCTCATGACTTGTCCTTTTTCTCATCAGTATTGGACCTTCGTCTTGAAAAAACTAAATAATAGTACTCCACTTTAGGATAATATATGGGATCTTTTCTAAGCATGTATGGTTCTTTACCCAAATTCTCTATTTGCTAACTTATGGAAATGTATCCTGGCTTTAGTCATATGGGCCATTTGGTGGGAAAGAAATAAATGTATATTTAGGAAAGAAATTTCTCCTATTGATAGGGTTCTAGAAGGCATTAAAAGATCAATTTCAGAAGTGACTAATGCAAGTTTAAGAAAATGCAAATTTAACCCTATTGTCACTCCATGGGATGGTAGTGATGCAGGAATGGAAAAAATTAATTATCCCATCTAGGTGGGGTGCAAGTAAGTCATCCTCAACACCAATAGATTAGTCTAATGTTCACTAGCATCCACCTATAGCAGGTTTTATGAAGCTCAATTTTGATGGAGCATCAAGAGGAAATCTAGGAATATTAGGATTGGGGGCATGTATCTGAGACTGCCAAGGCAATATAATTTCTCTCACTACCTCCCCTCTACTTGTTGGTACTAATAACATTGCTAAAGCACATGCTCTTTTCACAAGACTAATTCTAGCTAAATAGGGAAATCATTGTCATTTGCATATTGAAGGAGACTCTTTGGTCATCATTAATGCTTGCATCAGTAGGCATACATACTCTTGGCAACTTAAATACATTTTAAATCAAATTAGATTGGTGTCAAGAGGTGTGTATTTCACACACGCTTTGAGAAGGAAATAAATTTGTAGATTTTCTCTCAAACTTGGGGTGTGATGGGTTGATGATATCTTCTCTAAATCTGATGAATATGATTGATTAGCATGATGATCTTAAAAGATTGATTATGATAGATAAGGAGGCTTGTTGTTATAAAATCCCTTAGTTCAATGACAATGTGGTAATGTTTGGAAATGCCAAGCTCATTAAAGTGACAATATTGGGTCCTTTTTTCCCACATCATTGTCCTGTGCAATCTATTGTAGTACTAACATGCAAAATTATAAGTATGCTTTGTAGTGACATTAGAGAGAAGTCATTACAAATATTTCACATGGTACTTCCCACTTCTCATGTGCCAAATTGTTTGTTTTGTGCCATTTCATTATTCACAATTATTGGTATTGATTTTGCATATCAAAACATATTAATGTCCAATTGCCCAAGTACACTCTCCACTTATGAAGTAATATGCCTACTAAATTTTGGTAACAATCTATGAAGATTTTGATGCTAGTGGATGTTCGTGCTATGTGCAAGACTTGCCACAAGTTGCATAGGTTGATCTTGCCAAAGAATTATTGAATATGGATTCCACCAAGTCCTAAATAAAATGTGCTACCAGTGCAAATAGATGATGCAGCCCTGGAAATGATGCTTTCCATCCACTCTCCCTCCATTTGTCAGGAGATAAAGTAGGTAATTGAGGAGGAAATTATTTTTCCATCTTCGAAGCATCTCCTCTACCCTTCAAACATGGTGGCAATCTCTCTATCCAATGATATGGATATAATTCAATCACCTCAATTTCTGTAATCATTAGCCTCCAAGGTCATCAGACCTCACTTTTTTGCTAATAATAAGCTTAAAATTGCCTTACAACAATATGATTTATGGGCTTGATAGGGTTTAGTAGGCGGCTTGTTCTCACATTCCCAATTGTTGAAAAAACATGAATTTTTGGTTACATATGAAGCACTTTAAAAAACCATTGAAAAAAAAAAGCCCTTCACATATGAAGTCTACATTGCAGTTTACAACTCAAGCTCTTGTCTTTTAGTTGGAAGACTGAGTTAGAAAAGTAGGGTATGCTATTTTGGACTTGTTAAGATTTTTAAATGCCCCGCCCAACCAATGTTCACAACAATTGTCTTCAATTAGGTTGGTTGATCCTCTGTGTGTAGAGTGGAATGTCTAGCATGACCCTCAGCTAGAACACAGGCATGGGGGTTTTGAGGTCCATAATCATCCTCAAAGAAATGTTTAGTCTAGGATGGGATGGTCTCCAAAAAATCCAATTGAACAATGTAGTGGTTGGGGCTCATGTGTTTCACCACAAAGAGCTTAAAGAGGCGGTTCGACTATAGGTTTGGGGTGGGATTTGCACATTCAAGTCACCGCTGCTACTAGTTGGGTATCAGATGTGGGTGATGATGTTCACACAAATAAGGTCACTCAAGATTGTGTCATGATGGAAGAATGAAAGCTTGAAGAGTTGATTTTTTGTATTTTGGTTTTTTTTCTTAGTTATATGTTTAGAGGTAGTATATACTCCATAATGTAAACTAACTACTTTTTTTCACATACGAACTATACTTAGCATGTAATATTTGATGAATCAATTTTTTTTGTATTGAGCGACGATTCTAGGTTTTCTTCCTAATTTTTTTCGGGTTAAGCTTTTGAATTAGTTTTATTAATATAATATTACAATAGCTCACCCACTTTTGCCTTTAAAAAACACTTCAAGTTTGAACTTTTTGTAGTTGCATTATGAATTAAAATAAAAGTAAATTTTAATATTGAACTTAGATGGAAATCAAATTAATATTCTTGAAATGGAATTAATTTTATTATATTTAATCTAACAATATACATTTATGTTATTAAGTAAGTCATTTATAAATTAAGATTATTTAAATTAATAACATGGTAATAGTGCATGACATTTTATATGCACAAAGAAATTCGACATCTAAATACTTATTCATTTTAAATAAGTATATTAGCCTAACAATTTATATTAATATGTATATTCTCACTTTATTATTAAACACATTCTTATGGCCGCAACTAAACAATATAAAATGATGGAATCAAATCATATGGCTTAAAAACTATGCACTTTCTTATATTCTATTTATAGTCTTGTGATATTTAATTCTGTAATGGTTTTCTTTGTGGGTTTTTTATTTAGCCAAGTTAGGATGTGTACCAGAGGTGTCTTTGAATTTTCTTTTATGATGATTATTTGATTGGATGTCATGATATATTTTATGATTCAAATTGAGATTTATGTTTTATGAGATATACTTTCATGAGCATTTATGAGAACTTGAATTTTGAGAACTAATATTATATTTGGGTTGCCTGCTGTGGTATTGAATTCAATATGTTATTGTTTTTGTGGTTTGTGAGTCTTGGGAAGATTGTCTAGGTGCATTCTATGAGAGTGACTTTCAATGGGGGTTAGGGCCCGAAGTGGTACAAGGGTAGTTCATTATATGTTGTGTAACAAGTAATAACATAAAAATTAAAAATGTTGTCATAGCCATGCCTTGAGATAAATTAAAAAGATAAGCTAGAGATTGTGCCTCGCCCATGTCATGAGTGCTTGTATAGGGTAAGGATGGGATTGGGATGATAACTAGTAAGAGGTATGACTAGTTTCCTCATCTTCATGAGAGGGTTTTTTTGTTCCACATAGAATCACTAGGGGGCTGGGGTCCAAAGAGATTGTCAGGGTAACCTTAGAGTTGGCTCATGTAATGACACTCCCTATTATGTAGCCTAAGTCTCCTTCATATTTTTTTTAAATATTTGCCTCTAGTAGTGTATTTGTTGGATGTTACTTTTGATGGTGTGTTTATGTGAGTTGTTACTTATTGATTAGACATTATTTATTGTTGATAATTGACTTTTATTAATGAGTGTTAGTTATTCATTGGTGGTGTTTTTTATTTTTAGATTTAGAAATTGGTGATATACTTTTATTGATGATGATTGTTATCATTTGGTTATTATGCTTGTGACATTTGGCATTGATTTGGAGGTAGTTATATATTTTCAGTTTTGATACTTTATTTCTACTTGGTATCTGTTGTTGACTTTGGTATGTGATGTTGGTTCAGATGAGTGCCTTTTTTACTTTGGTTATCTTTTCTTTATCAGTAGTTTTTGTTACCCTTGAGATAGATTTGGCTATCAAGATCCTTACCTAGGACTATTTCTTTATTATCTGATTATCTATGTATGGATTGTTTATTATCTTCCCTACATAGTGTGAGTGGGAGCCTAACTAGGTTTCCACAGGGTTGGGAGGTAGTGAATTCTTACCGAATTGGGTTTGCCCCTAGATTGGTAGTTATTATATATTTGTGGGTGCAATGTACCATTATCATTCTTGTTCTTGTCATAAAGACTTTCTATTTAGATTATGTATTTGTATATCATGTATCTTGTATTTAAGATCCTATGGGATATTATATTCCATATTGATGTACTTATAATTATTACAATGGATGTTGTTATCTGCATGTACTTTATCATATCAGTTGTTGTTATGAGATTATGTATCTATTATTCATTTTATGATTATGAATATTGTACTTAAACTTAGTAATTAAATTTCTTAAACATGACTCAACATAAAGGAGTTCTTAAGGAGTAAAATTTGTATTGTAATCTCATGTGTAATTGTGGTACTTGTGTATATTTCTTTTGGGTTGTTACTTTGATGTTGTTTAAACTGAAAAATAAAATAATTTAGTAAACTTTGTAACATGTTAGGTTTATTTCTTTTTGGTTCTTGAGCAAGGAATTATAGCCAATCATGTGGATCTTTCCAACTAAAATCTTCCAATTATCTCCGTTGTCTTGGATTTCTATAGTCTTCTACCTTAGTCTATCCCACATCAAGAAAAATGTCACTCAGGGAGTGAAGATGTGGAAATTCAGAAAGAGAGGTGGAAACCCATTCCACAAATCCATATATAATAAAGCCTTAGAACCCTTATTACAAATCTAAAAGAGCCCATGTTTGATTGATTTGGCCCCTCTTTTGAGAGTGTTCTAGATAATAGATCCTTTACCTTCTAGCTTATAGAAAAGGGACATCCTCTTGCTCAACTTCTACTAGGTGTTTAGCAGTAATAATCATATCCCAAATTTTGATCCCAATGACAACACCATCTCTAGTACAACTTAGCAGCTAAGGCATGTCACACAAACCAGGTCCTCCTGAGACCAAGGCCCCCATCCCACTTAGTTCTACAAAATAAATCCCACTTAAGAAGACTCCATTTCTTAGAGGATACATTTCAAACCCATAAAAATGTCTAGACACATAATCAAATTTCTAAATGAATTTGGAAGGCCCTCCTACAACAAAGCATCAATATAGAGGAAGGGCTTAAATAACTAGTTTTAGGAGGTTCACTCTCCTAGCCAAAGATAATCATCCATAAGTCCACCAAGAGACCTTTTTTCAAAACTTATCTAGAAATTCCTACCAAAACATGTTAGGAAATGAACCAACGGTAATAGGAATGACAAATTTTTTTAAAATGGTAGATCTCCAAACTAAAAGCACAATATTCTTGCAATTTTAATCTTAATAGGTTTATTCATATTGAATTTAAATATAAGGGACTCATCTTCATTTATTCCCTACATAGAAGTTGTTACATACATATCTAGAACCCTTTTGAAGTTCTCAACCTCACTAACTTTAGTTAAGCCCATCAAAGCAGTATCATCCACAAATTACAAGTTAGAGTGGAGTGGTGGGGGGATTCTATCTTTCCAACTCCAATCCTAAATATTTCCTTTCTACATACAAGCCTTGATAAATATCCTTGGAACTTTAGCCATAATAAAAAAGAGGTAAGGAGAGAGGGGATCTCCCTATCAGAGACCACAAGAAGCCTTGAAAAGATCAAAAAGTTCACCATTAATAAGGACATAAAAAGAAGTAGTAACATGATTCATGACCCACTTAGTATTGTCATTACCAAACCCAAAATCTCTCAATACCTTCACCAAAAAAAGATCATTTGACATGATCATAAGCCTTAACCATGTCTATCTTGTTAAACATTGATATCTCTCTAGGGAGGGCAATTTAGTGAACAACTCTTGAAGCAATCATAATTCCAAACACAAAGCCACAATGCTCATTTGAGATTCAATATCTAATCCAAGGCTTAAGCCTCTTTACAATCAATTTGGTAATAACATTGCGTACCACATTGCATAAAGTTATTGGTCTGAAGAGGTTAAATGAATCATCTCTAGCACTTTTTGGAATAAGAGCTAGGAAGGTAGCATCCAAGTCTCTCAACATTTTCTTATTTCTATGAGAATCTTAAACCAAATCCAATAAGTCCATCTTAATAATGTCCCAAAATTATTGATAAAATTCTACATGAAATCAATCATGACTAGGATATTTCCCACACTTCATTTGGAATACAATCCCTTTCAACTCCTCTAAAGTGATGGTATTGATAAGGAAATCATTCATCTCCTTAGAAACCATGAAAAGGATACATTCCATAATTGATTCATCCTCCTCTCTAGCCATAGTACTACCCTCCTCAAAGATATTTAAATAAAATTGCATAACCTCCCTTGAGATTAAGTTGTAAGAAGATATAGTGTGTCCATATGGGGTCTTAAGAGATTTGATAGAGTTACCTTGCCTCCTATCCTTAATAGAGTTGTGAAAGCAGGTATTTTTATCTCCTTCCTAGAGCCATCAAATGTGTGATTTTTGTTTTCATAATGTTTCCTCCCAATTCTCCCATTCCTTTAGGTCCTTAACTACTTTTTCCTCTAGCCAAAAATAATCTTTAGTCAGACCTTGATCCTTGATCCTCTAAGTAATATCGTCTGAACAATATTGAGTAGTAGCCTTAGCTAAGAATACATTTCCAAAATTTTGTTTGTTCCTCTTCCTCAACTTATATTTCATGAATCTAAACATCTTGGAAAAATAGAACATTGTTGTCCCAAAAGTTGGTTTACCCCTAAGCCACCATTTAGCTACATGCATTTTGAGAGAATAAGCATGAAGTCACATAAGATAAAATTTGAAAGAGAGATTCTTTGTGGTTTTGAAAGAGGTAGCTAAGAGCTTGATTTACCAATGGCCTAAACCTCTCCAATCAAGAATTTCTAAGTTGTTATTCCAATTATATCCCATCTAAAAGTATGACATGAGGAATATATAATGCCTTTCTAAGATGGAATATTTACCCCACCTTCTATCATTCTAGGTAAAATTACCATTGGATAGTTTAATGTCAATCAAGTTCAAAAGAACTATATTATCCCTCAAGATACTAGAAGATGGTTCCAACCTACTAATATACCCTTCTTTCTCACTTAAACTAACAATAGAATTAAAATATCTCCCTAGAATCCAGGGTATATAGGGAGCCATCCTATTTCAAAAGATTGATCTTTCCCATGAAATCAGTTTGAACATAAACATTAGATAAAAGAACCAATTCCCAAGACTCCAAACTCATAGTAGTGATAGACATGGAATGACTATTAGACACCTAGAACTAAGGAGAAATTGTGCTAGGATCCTATAGATATGTCACTCTACCAACACTTCCCTAAGATTTGATGCACTAAGACTAACCTCTTCCCCAAATCCTAGAAGCTACATACAACATTATCTCCACTTGGATGAAAATAACATCAAGGGAATGAGTTCTAATCAAATTCTAAATAGCCTTTTATATAAGTATATTATTCAACCCCATTACATTCCATGAGAGTATAATCATTTTTGACACTTAGAAACCTATGAGTCTATAGTCTTGACTACTTATAACTCAACCAAATTCTCACCCATCATTTTTACTTTCTCTCGATCCCTCTTTCTTCCCACCTTAGGAAGCCTATAAAAAGATCTTTTTTGAGAATTTTTTGCAGTGCCCCTAAAGCTAGAGAGGAGCCTTAACTTTTCCACACATCTTGAACTCTATTTTATGCTCCAACCAAAGAGCTCTCCATATGTGGGCCCTCCTTAGAAAAAATTCTTTCTATTGATTCAAAAACACTTGACAATATCACAGTGACCTCAGTGTCTATAGGTGCATTTGTACTTGTAGTTTGAGAGTCTAAAGGAGGAATAACATTCTTCTCTTGAACAACTTGTTCTTTAGTCATGGGATCCTAACCTATTGGTAGTCCAACAAGAGAATCATCAAATTGATCCATTTCTTTTAGGGCCCCAAAGCTATTAAAAATATCATCCACATACCTATCCTTTAGCATTCTTTTATGTCCTCTCCCTTTAACCTAAGCCTTAACCTGAACAAACCTTTCCTTATCCTCCACCTAAGGAGCTTTCCATTTATCTTCTTTAGGAGAGGGGTAAGGTGGATCATTTATAAATTCTATAGAGGAATTCATCTTAGGACTCATTCTCTACAAGTGATCATAGTCATGACAGATCTAAAAACAAAATAATAGAGTTTCATAGTCTATTTGTTGTAAAGAAGCTTAGGAGCCTAAATAAATCTCCATAAAAATATAGTAAAGTCCTATGTAAATCCGTTTCAATACAAAAGTTTGTTATAAGTGGTTACCTTCTTATCCATTGTGTGCATTAAGGGACCAACTAGTTTCCTGGAAACACAACTATTGAGTGTGAGATATCATGCCTCCAAGACTCAAGAGGGAACCAAGAGAGCCTAATATAGACATGAATCCTAAATAGAATTTTATCTATAGGATTGAAAGTTATGTGCCACAATTTGATGAACAACCCTACTTGATTTTAGAAATAAGGGTCACCCTCAAAAGCCTTATTCCTATTAGCAATACACAAAAATATAATAAGAAAGTAACTATTCATAGTCAACATCACCTCCATCTCACCCTTTGGATTCCATGTACATTGAACCCAATATTTGAGAAAGGGAAAAGAAAACAAAATTCCTAAGAATTTACAGATCAAGGCATGTAAGGTTAAGTAGCTAACATCATCTTCCATATTCTCTAGTTGAATTATAAGAACTCGCCTCTACTCACTTTGAGCTAGGAATCCATCAATATTTGAAGATTGAAGCTCCTCCCCATGAGAAGGGCTTCTTCCTACACCTCTAGTACCCCTTAAACTCCCTCAATTTGCATGCACATCCAAAGTAGAGAAACCAAGAAAGTGCCCAATAAAAGCCTCTCCCAACCTCGAGAATCTAACATGAAAAGAATGAAAGGCATGCAAAAGCACCCCCACATGAGGCATGCTAAATAAACCCCACAAATAACCCAAAAAGAGATTCAATAATCCTTGGTCTAAAAATCCACACCCAGAACGAACCTTCTCACACTGCAAAGAGCCCACTCAATACACACAACACCACAACTAACATCTAATCACCCAAATAGGAAAGCCACCAAAATTAGTTCAATTTTTGTTGATGCATAACAAACTCCTTCCAGCATGAAATCCCCTTAATAATAGAAACTAACCCCACCATTGTCCAAAACAACCTCAAGCACAACTGCACATAAAGAAGAAATCAAGCTAGAGCACAACAACCCTAGATTGTGGAGTAGAGCCTCTTGTTGATGCCATCCTTAAAGGACCAATTAGTTTATTAAGTGGTTACTCTTCTAAATTATATAAGCCACTTTTAGTTAAAGTTCGTATATTAGGAAAAATTGAGTTTTTACAATTAGTTCTTATTGTTGATTGTAAAATTGCTCCAAAAACCTCTTTGAAATTTTTAGATATTTGTTCGTTGCAAGGGATTGGCTCATCAGATTGTTGCAAAGATAAGATCATTTGATTCATTTTAAAAATCTCCATCTTCCCAAAGGTTTTCATTGCATTTGAAGCTCTCTCCATAAATGTATCTTTTTTCTCAGTTCAAAGCATTTGGAGTGAGATAGGGCTCTCTTAATTTAATTGTTTTACTTATTTTAAATGTCTTATTTTGATTGATAAATGATTGGAGGTTGATAACTAGTGTTCCCCTCTATATTCATGTAATTTCATAGCCTGGTTGGTCGGGTATAAATATTTTTTGGTCTTGTGATTTAAAAATATATGTTTTGTCTTATTATGCTACCAAATTTTATGTGTCCCCAAACTAGGATTTTTATTTGATTTTTGGGAGTTTGAGTATAATTTGGAAGTGTAATTTCAATTTTATCAAATTTTGAGATGTATTTTTTGGTGTTATTATCATGCCTTATTTCATGTGCCATGTAGGTTTAAGTTGAAATTTCCTAGTATGAATTCAAATGATGGAAATTGATTGTCCTCCATGTTTCCATTCATCTCATAATTTTACTTTATGGATGTCAAATTCATTGGTGAACTTGTTCTCCCAACAAAGTGTTTGGTTAAGGGTATTTTGTACTTGTATAATTTTGATTTCATTTTTTGAATCCAACCCTTGCATGTTGTATGTCATTGTTTGATGTGGAGTTGGTTATACCCACCCACATGCACATGAAAATTCCTATGGTGGTATCTTGCGAGACTTGAACTCTTGGATAAAGGTTAGTTGAGTGTTTATTCATATTGGGGTTGGGTTGAAAATTTACATTGGTCTTATTGCACTCATCATATAACAAGAAGGCTATGAAGGGAAAATGTATGGAGTGGCATCTCATGGTTATCTTGGACTAGAGGTGGTTGATAAGGTAACATGAAGAGGTTTAATAATGTGACAACCAAATAAATACATATGTAATCAAAAATAAGGAAACACAAGAGTTTATTAAAAACTTGACCTCCTGAGGGAGTTAGAACAAAGGTGAGATGTCTAGCCTTCCAAGGGAATTGGAATAAAGACAAGATATCTATTCTCCTGGGGGAGTTGGAACAAAGATACCTTCCAATTTTGGCCTCCTACAAGATTTGAAACAAAGGCTCAATACTACTTGGTCTTCTACGAGCCAAGTAATGACACTCCACTAGAGGCCCCACATATATCCAACAAAGATTTTTGATAAGTCACCTAAGTAATGCATTACTTTCATGATCACATGTGTTCTTTTTACTTGAACTGTATGGTGTGTGTGTGTGTGTGTGTGTGTGTGTGTGTGTGTGTGTGTGTGTGTGTGTGTGTGTGTGAGTGTGTGTGTGTGTGCACCCTGTTGAGTTTGTATGCCTTTTGTGACTATGGTTGGGTTACTATTTCCTTGAGCATTATGGGGTATGTCTACAAGTTCTATGTGGCTAGAAGGAATTTCTACCTATATCACTATTGGGGATCAAAGAATAGGGACAACCTGCTCATCCAAATGTGGGACCTTTCTTGATTTTCTCTCTCTTCTCTTGTCCTATTGATTATTGTACTTTTACTTTGATGTCATTTCCTTCTCTAAAATCACTTAGATAATTTATACTAGAGATATTAGATGATCGAGATTCTTTATATGACGAATTTTTTGTATTGATGCATTTGATTGTTTACCTCCTCAATTTTCACATTTCTAGTGATACCCAATGTGGAGTTATTTATTTTTATGATTTTTTATCTTTTTTCATAAGGCCATACATCAAAAAGTCACATCTAGGAAGTCTTAAGTTACTTTTGGAATCCTAGGTTGCTTCCTATAAATCTTGAGTCACTCCTAGGGACTCCAAGGTTCTGAGTTTCCTTAGGTTATCTTCAATTTCATCTAGGAAGCACATTAACATTCGAAGGTTTGCTTCTAGGATTATGATTCACATCAAGGATGTTGAGTCACTTCTGGTTAATCATTTTCAAGATAGTAAGTATGTCCACATGTGCATTAAACCATATTAGCACACATTTGAGTAACCTTATGTTATCAAAGGCATATGAGAATTCATGATTAGTTTCCACATTTAAATTGGAAAATAAACTTGTATGATTAACCATGTAGGAATTGTACCTTGGGTTTCAAATGAACATTGATTTGAATGGCTATGTAGTAACCTAAATTAAACTTGCATTTTAATCACTTATATGGTAATTAAATTTTATATATGTAGAAATGGGCTTGAGAATCATTGCTTGTGTGATAATTCTTCCACTTACAATATGATATATATGATGGATAATGATACCTTTAAACAAAAACAAATGTTATTCTATGATTAATCCTTTTTATTCCAAGGATTCCAAGGAATGGCATTACAAAAGGATTGACTTTGTCCTCTTGATCTTCTCCATGTTTTGACTGAATTGATCTTGCATAATCTCATAGATATCATATTTTGCAGTCTCTTTCATCATCTGCTAAGCAATAAGAATTTTTATTGTCTAAATGTTGTTCATTCTACTTGAATGGTATACCTTGTATATGACTTTTTGGAAATATAAGAGGAGTAACTAAGAGGGGAGGGGTGAATCAGTTACCACTAAAATAAATCCCAAATCCCTTAGATGTCAGTACAAAATAACTTTGTAAAAGCTCAACTCTGCTAGAATTTGATAAACACATAGAAAAATGTTGTAACTTGGTAAACATTGAAATAGCTTGGTAAATGCATAACATGAAAATATTTAAGATAATAACTATGATTAATATTAACACATAAAAGAAATAGCATGAACACACTTGACACTAAGATTTAATGTGGAAATCCAATTTGGGAAAAACCACCAATTATAACTAGTTACTGATTTTCACTCTTCTAAAGTCAGCCCTATTAGGAGAAAACCCTGTTAAAGGTTACAAAACACACTTTTAGATATGACCCTATTAGAGGATTTAATCACCCTATTAGGAGTGCCCTTGTTAGAGGTCTTTAGACACTTCAATAAAAATGCCTCCTTGTTAGAGGATTTACAAATAGCTATTAAGCCAACTCTGTTAAGAGATTTAGATCACTGCTACAATGGTTAGAAAGTAACAATGAGATGACTCGATTCCTGATGCAACTGAATTTCTGATTATAGATCTCAATTATGGCTTGTATACTTGATCCTTCTTGATCAAATGTATCTTTTCATCTCAACAAGGATATTCTACTTATCCTTCCAATTCACTTCCTCTTGACATCATCAAATCTTCAATTATGTTCCACTATCGCACTTTCTAATCCTCAAATACCTTATATTTATGTCTTTCATATTGTCAAGTTGGCTTGAATATAACTTAGAATAATTAATATTCATCTTCTCAGTCAGCTAGAACCAACAAATAAATCAATTGAACTCAATATGCCAAAACAAGAAAATCCTTCAGTAGCCAACCCTACTTGGTAGACACTAACTTAGAAATGATTTTCCTATGTTAACCAAGTGAACTCGGTCAACACTGCATATTCACAAAGTTCTTTTGGTAACTGAGTGATCTCGATTAATATTGGTTCCATCCAACATTTCCTTCATTAATCTAGTGAGCTTGATTAGCACTCAACTTTCACAAACTTTCCTTTGACGCTCTAGTGAACCCGGTAGATACTGTCTTTTGAACTAGGTAAACTCTGGAATGCTTGACAGACATATAAAACTATCTTCAATGCCTGATTGAACTAGGCATACACTAACTGGTAATGATATGAATTTTTGTGTAACATCAAAGACAATACACAATTAATCAATTGTATTCAACAATCTCCCTCTTTGGCATTGATGGAAACACAATATGTCATAATGCAATGAAATTTTTAGAGTAAGAATGAAGGAATATATCCTTAGTTTCATTCTAATTATCATCCATGAGAACTCCTTCTATCATTGTGAACTCCTTTTGCCATCAGTTTCTCCCTCTATCAGAAAAATTCTAATAGCAAACTCTATCTTTGATATCAGACCAAGATTATTCTCCCTTTTTGCCATCGTTTACTCTTTATCTTTATAAAATTTCTATGAGATATGACAACAAAATTCTTCCTCTTTGATATCTCATGTGAAAGACAATGTTCATTAAATATAAATGTACCCTATGTACTAATTCATTTGCAATATGCCCTTTTTCAATACTACACCAACTGATTGATCTTCAACATGCTCTGGTTGATGCATCACTAAGCTTTATTTAGTGAGCTTTAGATAGGGGAATGACCCCTAGCTTACCTCTTAGATATAGAAATGCATCCTTAGGTAATGACTTGGTGAATATGTCTACAATTTGTTCTTTTGTATTTACATATTTGAATCTGACTTCTTAATCATGTACCAATTCTCTCAAAGAATGATATTTTATAGCAATGTATTTTGTTTTGGTATGCATCACTAGATTCTTTGATCTCTATCTCCATACCTACCAATAGTTGTTTGAACCAAACAATATTAGAACAATTAACTACTGCTGCCACATATTCTACCTCTTTTGTGGACTAAGAAATACAATTTTGTTTCTTTCTTGTCCAAGACACTAGTCTTTTATCAAGAAAGAATGTTCCACCATTGGTGCTCTTTCTGTGATTAATGCTTCCTGCTCAATCAACATCTATGAATAATTTTAAATCAAAATTGCCTCCTATTTTGTAACATAAACCATATTCTTTAGTACCTTTCAAATATCTCATGATTCTTTTGATTGCCATCATGTGATTTTCTTCAAGATTTTCTAAGAATCTTGCCACCATACCAACTGCTAATGCAATATCAAGCCTTGTATGCACTACATACTGTAATTTTCCAATCATTGATCTGTATGTGGTCTGATCTACCTTTTTGGAATCATCATTTTTGGAAAGCTTATGTCCAGTAGACATAGGGGTTCCAACTGGTCTTAAATCTTCCATTCCAAATTTCTTTAGTATCTCCTTGATATATTTAGAGTGAGTAATGTAGATATCATCTTTTTTTATTTGATTTGTAATCCAACAAAAAAAATTATCTCTCCAAACATAGACATCTCAAATTATTTACTCATTTCTTCAAAAAATTCCTTGCACAAGTCATCATTTCCTGTGAATAAAGTATCATCAATGAATATTCTGCCAACACAATCTTCTTGTCTAGTCCTTCTTTGATCTACAAACTACTCTTATCATTTGTTCTTTGAAAACCAATCTATATCAAGTAGTTATGAAGTCTTTTATACCAAGCTCTGAGAGCTTGCTTGAGACCATGTAATATTTTGTGTAATTTGAAGACCATGTCTCTTTTGTGAGGATCTACAAAACCTTCAGGTTGTTCTATGTAGACTTCCTCATCAAGAATTTCATTCACAAATGTAGATTTTACATTCATTTGATAAAATTTAAATCCTTTCTGTGTTGCATATGCTAATAAAGTTCTAAGACATTCTAATCTTGCAATAGGAGAAAAAGTTTCACCATAACCAATACCTTCTTCTTGAGACTAAACTTTACATACTAACCTTGATTGGTTTCTGGAAACTTCTCCATCTTAATTTAGCTTATTTCTAAATACCCATTTTGTACCAATTACATTTTTATACTTGGGTCTACGAACAAGAGTCTAAGTTTTTTTCTTCTCTATTTGTTCTATTTCTTCATTCATTGCTCCAATCCAAGTTTCATTATCCAAAGCATCTTTAACATTTCTAGGTTCAAATTCAAAAAGTAAACATATACCTTTCAATTTGTTTCTTGTCATTATTCCATCTAATTGTTATCCAATGATCTGGTTAGATACATGATGTCTTCTGACATATCTTGCTAGCACAAGTAATTTGGATTTAGATTTTGTTTCACTAATTTCATCATGAACTTCATTATTAGGCTTGAGTCTCACTGTCTGTGACTTAGGTCCATTAGACTCAGTTTTCTCTTGTAGTCACTCGGTAGCTTCTGATTGCAACTCGGGTCCTTCAAACTATGACTCAGGTTGTACTGATAGCAACTCAGTAGCTATTGGAGATTTTTGGGACTCAGGAGGTGAGGCCTCTTATCTTCCAAATATATTTGGTAGGGTATCACATTCATATTAGACAAACATTTTGTAATCCGCAGGCTCTTTGTTGCTTTCTTCTTCATTCTTTTCTACAAACTCATCAATTCTCACATATGTACTTTCTATGATTTTATGAGTAGATAAATTCAAAAATTTGTATGCTTTACTTCTACAAGAGTATCCTAGGAATATGCCTTCATCACCTTTGACCTCAAATTTACCTTTCCTAGATTCTTTCAAGATATAACATTTGCTGCCAAATAATTTCAAGTAACTTACATTAGGTTTGTAGCCATACCATAGTTCATAAGGAGTTAGATTTGAGTCTTTCTTCAACTGTACTCTATTCAAGGTATGCACTGTAGTACTGATTTCTTCCTTCCATTATTTGATTGCAACATTCTTTTCTATCATCAATGTTCTTGCACAATCCATGATGGATTTGTTCCTTCCCTCATCTATACCTTTCTACTGAGGAGTACTAGGGGCTGATACCTTTCTCTTAATACCTTTTTCAATGTAGAATTCATTAAATTCATTGGAAATGAATTCACCACCTCTATTTGATTTTAAACATTTCAACTTCTTTCTAGTTTCCGTTTCTACTCTTGGTAGATACCACTTGAATTTTTGAAAAGCTTCAAATTTTTCTTTTAGATACATTACAGACATCATTCTAGAATAGTCATCAACAAAAAGAATGAAGAACTTATCTCCATTATAGCTCTCCATTCCAATAGGTCCACATAAGTCTATATGTATAAGCTCTAAGAATTCTTCAGAATGACAGTTCTTGCTTTTGAAACTAGTCTTTCCCATCTTACCAATTTGACAATTTTTGCATAGACGCATATTAGGTTTCCTCAAGCTAGAAATACCTCTTACTCTTTTGTTTTTTCTTATCTTAACCATGTCATCAAAGTTCACATGACATAATTTTTCATGCCATAACCAGCCTTCTTCTACTTGAGCAATAAAATATGAACTTTCACTAAGATCTAGATAGAATAGATTACCTTTTGTTTATTTTCCATAACCAACCAGATTTACTTTTCCATCTAGTAGTTTGGCCTTCTCATTCGTAAATTCTACCTTGAATCCAATGTTATTCAACTGTGCCACACTCAGTAGATTGTGCTTTAGTCCTTTAGCCGAATAAGCATTGTCACATATAAGTTCATTGCTTAATGAGATACATCCTTTTCCTTTTATGCAACAATGTTCATTGTTTCCAAATCTCACACTACCACCATCATAATATTCCATGTGCCCAAACTTTGATTTGTCTCTAGTCATATGATGTGAGCAGCCACTATCAATAATCTAGTGTCATTTTTGCTAATATGAGAGATAAGTGTCATTTTAACTCCTTCATCATCAAATTCATCTTTTACAATAATATATACCATTTCATATTCATTTTTATCAAACTCTTTAGCTATAAAACAAGATTTCTTACCTTTTTCCTTGTAGTCCTTGTAGTTTTTGAATTCCTTCTTGCCTTTGTATTTATTGCTTTTCTTTTCATCCTTGTCTTCTCTATTTGGGAACCTTGCAGCAATTTGATCAACTTCTTCAAAAGAGAAATAGATTAGAGGTATCTTACCTTTGTATCTTGCTCTGCGTTTGGAATATTTCTTTGCAAGGGGCTTCAACAACTTCAAGATAACTTTCTAAACTTTCTTCCTATTCTTCACTTCTTGATTGATTGGCCTTTGATTTCTTACTCCTTTTCCTGAGTGGGAGTTTGGCTTCAAATGTAGACTCAATACCTTTGGAACTAGGAACATAGCTATCATAGTTATCCAACTCAAAATCTATCAATCTTCCAACTAGAGTATCCAAAGATATTTTGCTATTTGGATCACATCTCATTTCTTGAATGGTAGACACTCTAATTGCATAGATAGGAAGAAGGGTTTGGAGTACCTTGCTCACAATTTTTTTGTCCTCAATGTCTCTTACAGATGCTTTGATTGCACTCACACTCTCTTTGATTCTCTCAACATATTTTGCAATGTTTTCATCTTCTCTCATCTTCATCTAATTATATTTGTCCTTTGAGACTTTCAACTTTAGCTCTTCTTACATTATCATCTCCTCCATAGATGTCTTTTAGTTTAATCCACATATCATAAGTTGTAGTACAACTTTTGACTTCATCAAATTTAGCATAATTAAGAGTAGAAGCAATGCCAATCATCATGATGTTATGATTTTTCTTTTCAGCAATATCTTCAACTAATAATGTTCTAGTAGGAGTCTTGTATTCAGTGTCAAGATACTTACAACCTAAATTACTAATAGTTGCTAGATGCAACCTCATAAGTCCTTGCTATGTTGCAAAGTTGTCTCAGTTCAACTTGGGAATCTCTCTTCTATAATACATCCTAATCTTTAGCTTTGGTCCTTAAAACCTTCTCTGCAAGCACCAAACACTCTGATACCAATTGTTGGAAATATAAGAGAAGTAACTAAGAGAGGAGGGGTGAATCAATTACCATTAAAATAAATCCCTGATCCCTTAGATGTCAGTACAAAACAACTTTGTAAAAACTCAACTCTGCTGGAACTCGGTAAATGCATAGAAAAAAGTTGTAACTCAAAAAACACTAAAATAGCTTGGTAAATGCATAACATGAAAATACTTAAGATATTATCTATGATTAATATTAATTTAAATTAGTTTCAAATACATAAAATAAATAGCATGAACACACTTGACACCAAGATTTAACGTGGAAACCCAATTTGGGAAAAACCACCAATTGTAACTAGTTATTGATTTTCATGCTTCTAAAGTGAGCCTTGTTAGGAGAAAACCTATTAAAGGTTACAAAACACACTATTAGTTTTGACCCTATTAGAAGATTTAATCACCCTATTAGAAGTCGCCTTGTTAGAGGTCTTTAGACACTTTGATAGAAATGCCACCTTACTAGAGGATTTATAAATAGCTGTTAAGCCAACTTTGTTAAGAGATTTAGATCACTGTGTTGATGTTTGAAAATGCTGGAGGGTTTTCAATTACCCCCATGAGAATATGACACATCTAGGGGCAGCTAACTCCCATTTTCAAAATGCCATTTCATAGACAGGGCCAACTATAAGGCTAGACCCTTCTTCTACTTCAGGCTTTGCTAGACTTAGGCAGGTAGACCTCAGATTCAAATGATATCGTACTAGTGCAAAACCTATTCCTGAATCTATTAAGCAGATGAAACCCTTATATCTCCTAGTAACTCATGAAATGACACAAATCTGCGGTAGCTAAATGCAAATCTAGAATATTCACAAGCTAAGTGAGGGCATTCTATTTAGGTCCTTCAACATGAAAAGTGAAAAGAACGTTTGATTAATAATGTTGATTTCAACAAACCCTCAGATATGCAGCAGTAAGAAATTAATGATCCTGTAGCTGATTAGTGCCTAATCCATTGGGAAAATCCATGAGTCATAAACACACATATGGATATCTAATACTTGTTTATATACTTAGATATCTGATCTATCTATTTAACTTGTAAATAGATATCAATGCTCAATCTGAACCTCATTCTTACATGATATCCCCATCAAAAAACTTGCAACCCTGTTAATTCCTTGAAGCATTTACATAACTTCTTGATTCATAAGCAACAATGAAATAACATACAACCTTAAGGGACTGCAACTACGACCTAGGCTTTTTGTTCAAAGGCCATAAAACATTGAAACTTACTGATAAAGGAGACAAGATTCAAGATGAAACTCAATTATCTGCTGCTCTTTGTATTATTTCCTTGAAATTATACAGTCATATGCATGAAAATGAAAACACAAAAAAACCTAACAGATATGAACTATCTGTATTAACATTCCTAATGCTATTCATACAAGAGAATTCTGTTGAAAAATATGTGGTATCACATTATGGGAACACACCAAAACTGGATCCAAAACTTGGTATCTCAGTAGTGACTGGTTTTTCTCCAAAGACTAGAACCCTTACAATGAGAAAGAATGAGAGATATATAGGAAGAAGTGAATTCTCGGATCTGTTCTGCAACTGACATGTGTCCACTTGAAATTCTCCCTCTTTTGCACTGAAAAGACTCTCTCTAATCTCTCTCCTTCATGGTGAATCAAAATCTTCATCATTCTTACCTCTCAAAGGCATCAAGTAATTCAGAAATTTCATTCACCATCATAACTGATTTTGGTGTAAAAATGAACTCGGTAAAAGTAACAAATCAGTTCAATGTAACCTCCAAAATGCAAGAAAATTGGTTAAGGGTGATTTTCTTCACATTC
The DNA here is from genome assembly GCA_028749045.1 of Cupressus sempervirens. NCBI lineage: Eukaryota > Viridiplantae > Streptophyta > Pinopsida > Cupressales > Cupressaceae > Cupressus > Cupressus sempervirens. Next base: position 348,780,035 of record CM053785.1, read on the forward strand.
GGATCCCAACAAGATTTTAGAATTGCCCTCTAACCAAGTTTGATGCTTCATGATCAAAACTACCTGTTATGTTGCCAATGCCCCTGATTTCACAAATTGACCTACATCGTGAATTGATGAATACCTGTGCATAAACCAACTTCAGATTCGAAAAGTTCAAGTTCTCCTGGTTTCGACGGTATATTGGAGCGCTTATTTTGGATAAAAAATGCCCTAGTTATGGCCGTTTGAAAATTGGACCTCTGCTCCATGACTTCTCATTAAAAATTCAAAAAAATTATCCTTTTATATAGTTTCAACTATATTAAAAGTTTCCAGACTTTACTTAAAAAAATTTGATCTGCACGTGAAACCAATAAATTTTATATTTGGGACCTTTGAATTTTCCTGCCACCTTTCAATTCGGTTCAAACTTATTTTGACCAACCTTGACATTTGGCAACACATGATTGGTTCTCTTCCTGCACAGCTGTCGAACCTCCCCAACTGGGTGACACATGGCAACACCTCATTCGTTCTTGTCATTACCACATCATCACACCACCACATCATACTTGTTATATCGCTATGTTAAATGATGTGCATATTTCCTCTAGCAACATAGCGAGAACCACACGATCCTCCACGTGTCATGATCTCGTGCGCCTAATATATCCACCACCACATCACAATCTACCTCAAAACTTATGCCATGTGGCACCTTTTTATTTGTCAGGAACTCCACATCATTACTGACTCACCCCATACACCCTACAAGTTGACACTTGTCACTCGTCTAACCTATATTTAGAACCCACACTTATTTACTAACTTCTTGCCGGATTTGAAATTTTCTGGCTAGTCGCTATGTCGCTAGCCGAAATTTCTTGAATTTTTCGGCTAGCGCGATAGCGACTAGCCGAATTTTAGCTTTTTTAACGCTTACAATTGGCTAATGTCATTCCTGTTGTTTGCATGTGTCTCCATCAAAATTTATAACTTTAATAGCGTCCAACTATTGTCATGAGGGTTTTAGCGCTTACAATTGGCTAATGTCATTCCTTTTGTTTACATGTGTCTCCATCAAAATTTACATGTGTCTCCATCAAAATTTATAACTTTAATAGCATCCAACTATTGTCATGAGGGTTAGGTTCAGCTACACAAGAGTCAACACCTTACCCAAAGCCACACATCATATACACAAACCATTCTATGTATAATGGTATTTAAAAAGCTAAAGGTTCTAATACACAAGCTATGTGGGATATATCTGTAAGCATAACATTTCCCCTGCCTTCCTTGGACTGCGGCTTCTCTTGGTAGTGTTATTGTCTTCTATGATCATTTTATTCTTTTAAAATTCGCAATGCCCATTAATAATCCAAAGCCAGCGGCTCTTGTTTTCTTCTCACTATGGAGACTATTGACATGTTTCTTTGATTACAGTCCCTGTGACTCCTCTCCACATGGTCCTGAATGTAAAGGAAAGTCGTGAAAGGATTCGACATAGGATTTTTTATCAGACTGGAGACGTACATTCCCACATAAGGAAGTGGAAAATGGCAGCAGTCACCGTGATTTCTTTACCTTTGCAGACTCCCCTGGTAACATAACAGTGAGCCTCATTAATTTATTTCATTTAGGCAACAACTGAGCCTATCAAATGAGTTTAGAAGCCAAATATCAAGTTCCATCAATATTGGACTGGCCCATATTTCTAGGAGTGCATTATTTTTCTTGTTTTTTGCTGTGTGTGGCTTTCCCTTTTCTGCAACATCTTCTCTTTCCACGCGGGTCTTTCTTGAGACATGGTGGCTTTATCTTTTTGTTCTCTACTCACGGCTTCATCTGCATGTGTTGACTGCTCTTCAAAGGCATGATACTGCTCTTTTCTGTTTGGTGGACATTTTCTGCTATTTGTATGACTGTCGCTTTCTTTTGATCCTTGCTCTATAACGTGAGGCTCCTCTAGTTTGGCGTTGACTATTTTTTAGCTGCCTTCTCCTTCAAACCATTTACTCTTCTACCTGCATGGATTGCCTCTAAACTACATTAAATCTCTCTTGAAGTCTTCTTTATTCATTGACCCTGTCATTCCTCCAAAATGGACGTCTGAGCTCCTTCATTTCATGGCACATTTCTCCCACTTTATTGGGTGTGATAATCTTTATGATGTGTTCTTCCTCTTACTTAATTCGTTGCCCCTTCTCCCTTTTACTTGCATGAGGCAACTTTTTACTTTGTGTGAGATACTTTGTTTTGGGCGGCTTTGACTACAAATTTAGGCGTGGAGCTGCTCTTTTTTTATGTTAATGTTCTTGTCTTAGACTGTCCCTATAGCTCCTTTACGTTGCTATTGACTGCATTTTTTCTCTGTAATAGCTTGAGCCACATCTTTCCACACGCAAGGTCCCTGCCAATGTGAGCATCTTCCTTGTTGATGTGTTTTCTACCTTTGACTGTGTTTGATCTTTGTGATCAACGGCTTTGCATATTTGTTGTTCCTGTGTCCCTCTTGCTTGCAGCGACTTCACTGTGCAATTGCATGGGAGGTTCTTTTTAGTTACCTGTGCCCTTTTCTTTAAAGACATCTCTGCCTTTCACCATGCTACTTTGCTTTCTTATTCAATGTGAGAACTCTATTTTGATGTTGCGTGTGGAGAATTCTGTAATTCCAAGACTATAATCCCTCCTTTGCATATGTCTACTCAAAATGTGGACTTTAAAATTTTACCATGTATGGTCTTGCTGCTTACCTCCAATGGTTTGATTTCTACATGGACTTTGGATACCCAAACAACCAGCATGATTAAAAGGAAGTAGATGCAACTTAAACAAATATATTTTCTCAACATATCTATTTTGAGCATATCCAACAACCATGGCAATTCCAGAACTTGTGGGATGAGACTAGGGATCCATCTATCAATTTGTAATTGACTCAGCATTTTCCTCCAAAGTGCTAGAATCTAAAATCAAAAATTCTTTAGTCCCTTTGAAGATTCCACAATGTCTTATCAATCTGACGAGATTAGTCGAGCCCCAAAGTGGGTCAAACTAAAAATTTTGTTTCCAGACAACTAATCTTTCAAATTGATCAACTAAACACTTCAAACTGATTCGAATCAAGTTTGATTACTGAACCATCAAATAAAACACTCTTTATCACCTTTTGCTAACTTGTCAAATTGATACCAGGAAGTTGGTTGACTGGCCTTAAAAATTGACCCAAACCTCTGATCAGGCCTTAAAACTTGGCACATTGACTCTTTGTTCCACACTCTTGCACCATGTTGAATCTTGTCTCATGAAAAATTATCATTCAAAAGATATTCGCCGTCAAAGTTGCCTTCTCAGAATTATCTGCAAGTAAACACATTAGAAAACAATAAACTAGGTTCAGTTTAGGCTTTGAAAACTGAGAAAATGAGCACATGAGGAAATGAAAAATGGGGCATTGGTTCTTTGCCATGAGGACATTATGAATCTATGATTTGGGCTCATGACGAATAATAGGACGCATTTGGTGAGCAGTCAAAGTAAGCTACTTGGATTTGCAGACAGGAAACAATGACAAGATAATAATTTTTGCAAATGGAATTGACCTGGAAAAGTGTGCAAATGGATTCATCAAGACCTAAAAATTGACACACTTTGAGAATTTTTAGAGTACAACACAATGGTACAATCCATTTGACCTTATCAATCATGGATTAGGAGTTATAACGCCACAAACGGGGGTCCTGACAAATCTGCAAATGTTGACACCAGTAAAAGGATTAAAATTGTGTTTGGAATCATGTTTGAAAATTGATCAAACAGATTTGTCATAAGCTAAAACTTGAAACATAACAAGTCTCTGACGTTTACAATGCAACACAAAAAGAATTTCAATAGTTGGGTCAACTGAGTCAAAATTATAGCACGTCAAACAGGGCTTCCTAGAATTCAGAATTAATTGCAAAAGCATGAAAATAGTAACTGACCAACTTTGATGGATTCAAAACCTAGTCAAATGGACTCAAAATGACTCAAAATATGAAACATAGGTTCTCAGGTATGGACACTAGATATTCTCAAAGCGGTGAGTCCTAAAACATTTTTGGGTCTGAGATATTCATTGGCAAACATAGCCTCCTATCACTAGCTGACACTTATGATAAAATACAGATTTGACACTCGCTCAAAACATGACTTTACTAGATGACTCGGCATGTCAATTTATCATCATGAAATGCTTAGACATGCTGAATGAAAGGTGCTAGAAGCATTAAACACCTCTTAGGGCTCAGACTGACAATCGGGTACAATCTTATCTAAAGTATTTATAGGGCTAAATTTTATCAATGGTGCTCAAAATCAGGGTTGCAATTTTGAGTGCCAACACACTGCTATAATGGTTAGAAAGTAACAATGAGATGACATGATTCCTAACGTAAATAAATTGCAGATTACAAATCTCAATTTTGGCTTGTATACTTGATCCTTCTTGATCGAATGTATCTTTTCATCTCAATAAGGATATTCTACTTATCCTTCCAATTCACTTCCTCTTGACATCATAAAATCTTCAATTATGTTCCACTATCACACTTTCTAATCCTCAACTCAACCTTATATTTATGTCTTTCATATTGTCAAGTCATCTTGAATATAACTTAGAATAATTGATATTCATCTTCTCAATCAGCTAGAACCAATAGATAAATCAATTGAACTTGATATGCCAAAACAATAAAAACCTTTTTTATCCAACCCTACTCGGTAGACACTAACTTAGAAATGATTTTCCTATGTTAACCAAGTGAATTCAGTCAACATTGCATATACACAAAGTTCCTTTGGTAACCGAGTGAGCTTGGTTAACACGGGTTCCATCCAACATTTCCTTCATTAGCTAGTAAGCTTGATTAACACTCAACTTTTTCAAACTTTCCTTTGATTCTTGAGTAAACTTGGTAGATATTATCTTCTAAACTAGGCAAACTCTAGAATGCTCGGCAGACACATAAAACTATCTTCAATGCCCGAGTGAGCTCAACATACACTGATTGGTAATGATATGACATTTTGTGTAACAATTAAAGAAAATACACAATTAATCAATTGTATTCAACAATGACTATCATTGAAACACAATTTACTATAGGGTCTTCAATATCATTCACCATCATTAGTCTTTTTTCTCATCTATAGCTCTCAGTGTTGGTATCTCACTAGTAGAACAAAATCTAGTTACATCCTAAAAGCATTCTTTGGTAATCTTGTATGACTATTCTAACTATATAAACTAATCATAAATTTGTATCAACACATATCTTAATTGTTCATCCTAAAAATATTTTGGACATAGTACACTACATTCACAAAACCCTTATTGAGAATAACCTTGTACTCATCCTTTAACACAAAATTCTCATCATACAACTCCTTACACTAATCAAATATTATTTTTGCAACAAGATTATCTAATTTTCATTAGATGTAGGACCTCACATCCTTGAAATGCATGACACCATATGACACATAGGATAGGGCACCTATTGGATCAGCCTCAATCAACTTAAAATGGTGTCTCTTAAATTATGGTTGAGATATTTCAATAACATCAATGATAACTAACATGCCCATAATAATATTGATAGGTTCAAGATTAAGATCCATTAAATAACTTGTGAAACTAGGGTTCACATTGATAAACTATAAACAGAGCTTAAAATTATTTTCTAGAACACCAATGAGCCTTTTTTTCTAATAACTTAAGTCACCTTCAATTGTAAAAGTAATCACTTATGTAGATTTTTCACTAGCTCCTGAATGCATGAAACAAATATGAAGTCCAAAATTCCTTTTATCTCCTTTCTTATAATAGCATTTAATGCATCGCCAATAAAGAATAACCTTGCACTACTTATCACCAAAAATCTCAAATCTACTAGGGTAAAACTTCATATAATGCAACCAAACTTCAAAAAAAACTTCAATATGACTATACGCGTCTAATTACATAGACAGATCTTACTACACATATCTCTAGGGGCTCCAGAGATATATTTGGCAATGCTTTCTTCCCTTAGGCCAATGTAGACTTAGCTTGTTGATGATTCATCTACACTTGATCAAGATGTGGATCCTTCTGATGGCTTTATTTCATCTTTATTTACCCAGAGTAGACTAATTTGATTTTTGGTATTTTTTATAGCTACACTAAATTCCCTTTCTGATCATTCACCTTGCTCAGCAATTGGTTTTCTTGACTTTTAGACCCATAGAAATGTGTAATGTGTCTAACCTTGTAATAATGGAAATACCTCATTCTATTAAATCTCCAAGACCTCAATGGAAACATCCCATTCTAGTATATCTCCAAGGTCTAGCATACCTCGATTAGTCCTCAATTTATATTTTATGGCCACATGACCATAGTTGTGGCAATGTCAAAACATTACATATCATTGGTTCTCATTTTGATAAGGAATTTGTTGGTTCACATATGTTATTTAATTATTCATCATTGCCCTATACTTATTAGCTTTATGACCAATTGTTTTACAATAGTAACAATTACCATTAAACACACTTAGTATATTTATAAAAACCTTAGTAGTATGATCCATCTCATGACAGATTGAACCTGTAGGAGTGCAAGTACTCGGCCTATTCCAACATACATTCGCAATGCATCCCACCTTATGAAAATTCAAATAAATATGTTTATAGACTTTCTTACTGAGACATTTCACATTTGGTGAAGACTTAGCATTTTGTTTGGTCTTTTTGGCTCTAAAATATTCTCTAATTTCATAATTTGTATAACCTAAACCATGTGTTTCAAAATGCATTCTTTGGTTCTTGAGTTGCTCATCAAGATTTTCAAAACTATCATTGAATTTTTTCAGAAAATTATTGTAACTTTTAGTTCTTCTTGCAACCTCATGTTCTCATTGGCCATCTTTTCATTACTCGTCATCAGATTATTAAGATCATCTTGAAGTTCTTGTTTCTCCTTATTAGTCTTGTAGAGATCAACATGCAAAGTTACTACCTCTTATTCAAACTTAAATATTTTATGTTTTTTTATCCTTCAATGTTTAGTTCTTAGATTTTAGGGAATCCTTTACAACCTTTCTTGTATCTTCAATTTCCTTCCTTACATTCATCTCTTGACCCATCTTGATAGAAAAAGCTTCCAATTCCCTCTTGATATTCTTCTTGTCATCGTAAAGTTTCTCAATTTCTTGTGATAAGGCTTCCAAAGCCTCATCAACCTCAGATCCACTATTTTTATATGTTTCTAGTTGGTCACAAAGCTCTTTTTTCTTTTCTTTGGATTTATTAGTATGTCCTTCAACTTGTCAATTGCATCATTTTCTTCTTCAAGTTGCTCCTCAAGTTTTCTCACATATCTAGTTTACCCAATATCTGCTTTAAGGATATTTTCCAAGATATTAGGTTTCTTAATGGGAGCCTTATTTTGATAATAATTGTTTATGCTAGATGTCACTGAGAGAGGGGGCGCACAAGCCACCTAATTGAGCCCTTTAATTGTTATGTTCCAAAATATTAATCATGTAAGGGAAAGTAATGCATATAAGTAAGCAATTAAAGAATCCACATAAGAAACACAATAACACCAATATTTTCCATGTAGAAATCCTTGGTTATATTGAAAAAATACAAGGTAAAGTAGTACCCACAAATACCACTACTATTGTAATAAGTATTTCCTATATATTAGGACAAATTACAACCACCCAGTTAAGAACATGTATGATTAAGAGAATCTTATCTTAGTTAAGAGATGATTAAAAGGACTTGTTAGGATCTACCTAGTCAAGGGATTTCAAATTCCTTTTGAGAGTCACCTTGCTAGAGGATTTCTAATTCAAATCTATTAGGATCTTTCTCATCTTATTATGAGTAATCTAGTTAAGGGATTTCACTTTCTAATCTATTAGAATCAACAATTAAAGAATAAATGCACTCAATGCATGATAGATCCTATGTATTCTTGACCAATGCTTTGCTCTAGATACTTTCAACACACTTATGATCTTCTATATTATCACTATAGAAACTATTATCATGTCAACAGTTATTGCACATTGATCTTTCATCTCCTTTTATATTTGTTCTAAAGTAGTAGAAAGTCCCTAAAAGTATTGCCACATAGTTGACTTCAGATACATTTCAAATTTCATAAGAAAGTTTCACTACTTAGAAATCATTGTCACAGAATTGTCCCATCATAATTTACTAGGTTACTAATCCTTTTTTTAACATTAATATTGTCAAATTATCAATTCAACACAATTGACTTTTTTGATTATACTATTCTTCACATTGTGACTAGATCAATTCATCAAATCTTTGTCTATACTTTACTATGGTAGATGAAACTCTATAATTAGGTATATATACCTCTAGTAATGTTTCCTTATCAACCACACACTCAGAAAAATAAGTATGATTTATCAAACACCGTGAAATCTATAACCATTTATTGAGTCACAACTACATAGAACACTTCACAAAACTAAGTATCTTATCACTTACTTTATTGATATGGCCAATCTATGATCTCTAGATTATATTGTTTTAAAAACCAACTACATTCAAATGATGATATATCCATTTTTATACCTATAACCTTCTCATACATCATCATCATGCTAACACCATGATTCCAATTTCTTGTATAAATTTCCTCCCCCTATTTGGCACCATTACATTGATCTTATGACTGGCATCCAACTTTAATATTCTCAAAAGTTGTCATTCATTGTTAGGGAGGATGATAGGAATTGATTCTTTTAATCCTTGGCTCTCAAATTATAAAGAAATACTTTAATTTCATATAAGTTAATCTAATTTCACAAATTGATCATTAGAGACAAGGGATTCAAAGTAGGAACCCTGATGTCCTTATCTACTTTTATCTTTGTAACTACTTTTATCTCTTTATCACGATTGTCCAAAATGATCTTACTTAGCCCGTATACACCTATTGGAGTACTAGGGCCATGTAGACCACTAGGAAAAAGTCTCTAGTAGGAGAGTACCAAGGTCCATGGTTTTTAGAAAGGATCCCAACAAGAAAGGCTATGCAATTACACTCACCTATCTAGTACTCTAGAACCATTACACTTATGATGTATTATTTTGGCACCTTATTTTGTGTTATGTTTCATCTCTTTTAGTCCTTTTATGGTTTTTTTGGAAGGGATATTGGTTCAGGAGCACCCACATAAAGTATTTAGGTCAAGTTTTATGCACATGCCGACTCAACAAATTTATTTTGATTTTGTCATTAGGATAAGATCCTTTCTTGGAATTTGTTCAAATCATTGTGGAGTCATTCTTTCCCATTCTATATCAATCTAGAGTACTCTATAGACTATTTTTTCTATTTTGTAATAATCTAGAATTTTTCGTAGACCATCTTAGCAAGTATAAATAGAGTTTTAGGTTTAGGTTTAGGTTTAGGGAAAGTCTTTGGAATATGAAATTACGGGAGAAGAAATCCACAGGAGATCAAATGTATTTACTATTCATTTGAAGAATTAATTAAGAAGAAATTTCAATATATATTTCTTCTTGGTGCTAGTTCATTTTTGATATTGCTTCTATTGAATTTATCTCTACATCATTTTTGGTATCAGAGCTTGGGGAAAGCTCCTTTGGCAATTAGATTTTATGTTTGGATCAGAGTCAGAAGCTGAAACATCAAACATGGTCACCAAAGTTGAATTGGCAAAGAAGATGCAAGAACAAGAGAAAATCAATAAGTGGTTATTAGATGAATTTGAGAAGATGAAGGGCCGAATGGAAAAGAAAGAAAAGGTTTCCTCAGAGCAAGAGGAACCCCTGAGTAGGAGGTGGTTAACTTACCTACAGAGCAGAGATACTTTATAGAAGCCCTTGAAAGAGTTGGTAAGAAGGATGCCAAAGGTGACCTACCCATCTTCTCAGGAAAGATGGATGTTGATGCTATTGTGGATTGGATAGAAGCCTTGAACAACCATTTTGAATGTGAAAATATAGTAGAGAAGGATAAGGTAAAAATTTCCAAGTCAAAGTTGAAGGGACCAGCCCTCACTTGGTGGAATTTCATTCAAGGAGAAAGGGTCAAAGAAGGTAAGAACATGATAACTTCCTAGGAAAGGATGTGTGTCAAGGTGAGAGAAACATACTTACCTAAGGATTATGAAATCCAACTTCATTGAAGGAGACAAAGTTTAAGACAAAAGGAGCTAAATGCCATTGCCTATACTAAAGAATTTCAAAAACTAAGCCTCAGGGCAAAGCAGAGTGAATGTGAAAGTGTAAAAGTTGCTAGATATCTCAATGGATTGAGGTTGAACATTCAAGAAGAACTTAATTTATTATGTCTAGATATAGTACAAAAATTTTATCAACTAGCATCGAAGGTGGAAGCCAAATTGAAAATAAGGCAAGAACAAAATAGCAGAGGAAGAGGAAGAAATCAAAGGGGAAGAGGAAATTTCCAAGGAAAAGAACAAAACCAAGAAGATCGTAAGGAGTAAAAGAAAGAAACCAATCAAAGTGAAGGAAATTTTAGAGGTAACTTCAGAGGTAGAAGAGGCAATTCAAGAGGTGGATTTGGTGGCAAAAGGGCAAGTCCAATTGTTTGTTTCAATTGCAATAAAGAAGGACATTATGCATCTAGGTGTCCAGATAGAGCTAGTTCAAGTTCACAAGGTGAAATAAGAACACATTTGGTACAAGATGATGAATACCAGGAGAAGGAGATGGATGACTTAGACAGTGTATTCTAAAGAGGAGAAAGTTTAATTATGAGAAGAACACTTTTGAAAGTGCCTACTACCATGGAACCACCACAAAGGAAAACTATCTTTAGGACTACTTGAAAATCTGGAGATAAGATATGTAAAGTCATTATTGATTCAAGATCTACTGAGAATTTAGTTTCTGTTGAGATGGTGGAGAAGTTAAAACTTAAGAGAATACCTCATCCTTTTCCTTATAAGGTTTCATGGCTAACAAAGGGTCAACAAACTCTCATAAATGAGCAAGCATGGGTTGATTTTCAAATTGGAAAGTATAAGGATAGAATTTTGTGTGATATAGTTGACATGGATGCATGCCACCTATTATATGGTAGGCCCTGACAGTATGATTTGCAAGCACAACATGATGGAAAACTCAATATATACACCATCAAGAAGGATGGAAAGGTAATTAGATTGATTCCATTTGCTAATCATGAGGAAGTGGAAGAAAATAAAGAGAGGGAAGTCAAAATTATGATGGTTGATAAAAAGGAATTCTTACAGGACATGAAGGATGAACCTAAGCTTTGTTTTCTTTTGATGCCTAACCCACAACCACAAGAACCGGTTGGAAATGATAGAAAGGAGGTTGAAACAAAGAAGGCAATTCCTAATGAAATGAAAGAACTTTTGGATAAATATGAAGGTTTGATTTCAGAAGATATGCCAAAATCTTTACCACCTATACGAGACATTAGTCATTGTATTGATTTGTAAGGACCCTCCTCGTATGTACTTATCAATTATGATCCCTCTGTTAAAGCTGTTATAGGAGATAAGAAATAGATATTAAGTAATGCTTCCATTGTGAATGTCTTAATGAAATCTAGAGTAGTTGTTATATCCATATCCTAATACTTAGTGATTCAAGAACTATTTCATCACCCCGACTGTTTAAAATATTAATTGTTACTAATAATGATGTGAGGTGTTTTCACCTGATAATGAGGTTGCCAATTTTGGTACCTCAATGACTAATTGGTATGCTTTCAGATAGTTCATTTTATCTTATTAATGATGTTTATGATGTTTTATTATATGCATACCTAACGATGATTATTCTAGTAATTTAATCTAAATTAATGAATAAAGTTACATTGCTTATGAAAGTTCTAATGATTAAAGGTGGGTAGAAATAAGAAAAGCTTGCTTAAATGAAGGTTTCATGTTTTGAATTGCGAGGCCTCGCCTCGACCCATCCTAGCACTGATGATACATTATTATTTTGATACTCATGACTTGATATGTCAAAACATTATTTGATGCACTAAACATTACTATGCTATTTATGATGTGTGATGCTTTACTTTCAGATATTTTATTTCATCATTTAATGCTTTATAAACATGTATGATGATGAAGTGGATGAATGCAGAACTAACACTTTGAACTTTCCAATTTTAATGAATAGAATAAGATAAACAATTGAATTGAAGAAAATGGATGCTTTAAATTACATGAATTTCTTTATATATATATATATATATATACATGTGTTTCTTGAACTACTAATGTGTGCAATGAGTGTGCAGGAAGTTTAGCCAGGAAATCCAATGGAAAGCCAAAGCTGAACCCCTTGTCTATTTTGTGCTATCTTTGCATTGTCTATTTTTAAAAGGTTGTTATTTGATTTTATTATTCTCCTAGCTTTTAATTGTTCTTATTATGTCTTTAAGGCTTTAAAACATAAAATTTAAGTGCCCAAGGGGTAAGGGTATGGGTGGGGATTACTTTCCACCCCCTTAGCCTCCTTGTTTGACTTTTAGGGTCACTCAAAAACCCTACTTTTGGTGGATTGCGAAAATGGATTGTCATCTACTTGAGTTGGACTCAAACTCCATCTTGAGTTTGCTTGAAGTCTAGTTGAGTTAAGGATCATAATTAGAGGCATTTTGGACATTTTTGGGGTTGTTACCCAGTCTCTAGTTTTAGAGAAAGTTTGAAGATTGAAGGAAGAAAAGGAAAAAGCTCTTCTCAACTTACCATTTTACCATAACTCTTTGTGAAGGTAGGATTTCATCACTCTTTTGGTTTTGTTCTTCATGTTGTTCATGCTTGAATCTTGCATAAAGTATTGTGTTGTTCTTGTTTTTGCTTGCTTGTGTGTTGGGATGGATTTGGAGGGATTTTTGTTTGTTCTTGATGCATTCTTATGCTTGTCTTGATGATTTATTTTTTAGGGGATTTCATGGGGATTGTTTTGGCATTACTCACCCTTGGATAGGGAAGAAGTGACCATGTACGGGGGTAGGGCCTTAGTTGGACCTCAATGGTGAAGAGTCTCCTTTCATGGTGAAGGAGGGAAAGAGGGTAGGGTGTATGGGCCCCTACTTGTCATCACATGCCCTGTTGATATTGTGAATTCTTGAATATGAAATGGAATGAAAATCCTTGTGGTATTAGTCTCAAAAGGGCCTTGTAGAAGAATGAAAGTTCTTGAAGTTTTAGCCCCGAAAGGGCTATGTTATGGCATGGTGATTGACGTCTGCCATTGGGAAAATCCACCTCCCCCCTAGTCAAGTTCTATGTTTGGACCTATTGTGAAAAATTGGGTTAGGGTGCATGCGTGAATTGTTCTTAATGTTGTGATGATTCACCTGGGTCAGCTCTTGTCTTCTCCTTGTGTTTCCTTGAAGTTTTGAAGGTATTGGAAGAGAGTACTTGTGAAGAATTTTGAAGAGATTTCATTTGAATTGTAATATTATGTAAAATGTATTCAAATTTTGATGTATTGGCAACGACATCGAGTTTTCTTACTGGTTCTTTCTCGATGGAGCTTTGAACTAGGATGAATAATAGAGAAAGAAAAAAAAAAGATTTTGAAAATCTCCTTGTATTGCTCGCACGTGATTTTAAATTTTGCATAGGTTTTTGAGAGAATAGATTGATAGATAATGTCTTGGGATTATGAACTTTCAAGTTCAATTATGTTAATAAAGAGTAATTTGATATGATGAAGTTTCCAATTCGATGTTTAAGTATTTAGAGGAAATGAAAATCCTTCATTGTGATCACAAGGTTAACTCTCTCATTGTTAAGTTTCATTATTGACACAATCAAATTTGACAAAGAATTATGCATCACCTTGAATTCTGGATAAATGGAACATACACCTTATTATATGATGATTGATAAAACATGAATTATAGGAGAAAGAAAAGAATAACCTCATATAAATCCTTGTGAAGGTATATTGTTAAGAAAAGAATCAATTTGGTCATTTGGTTAGAAGTCATTCTTAGTATAACAAAAAAAAATAGCAAAAGAAAACATGTCAACACTTAGAAAAAAAAATTTTGCTTCAAAGAAAAGGTGCACCTCCAAGAGTAAAAACCTCTCTGGAAAATGTATGGGGAAAAATTTAATTCCCCCCCTTAGTCATAGAGAATATTCTCTATATTATCCTTTTGGATTGCGATTAAAAACCTATATTAAATCTTTAAAAAGAATATAAAGCCTTATGTTTTGACTTTACAATCTCCACGCGATGTTATGCCCTCCCCAATCTTTTACAACTCAAGTTTCCCCCTCCTTTTTTACCTCCCCCATGGGTAGCATGGTGGATTTTCATGGGAAAATAAAAGGGTTAAAACACCTAAGTCTATGCATTCCTTACCCCAAGCCTCCCTTCTCTTTAGTTCCCCATCAAAGGTTGTCTAAAAAGAAAAACATGATAAGGCAAGTCCCTCTAAATCCATAGTGGTTAAAAACACTAAAAAGGAACCCAAGGTCCATATCATTAATTCAAAGGTTAAAGAAGAGATACCAAGTATATCCTCAAGGATTGCTTCCAAGCCTAAGAGAAAGGAGATGGTTGTGAGAGAATGTTATGAGAAGGACAAAAAACTATAGAGTCTAAGAGAAATAATATGATGGAATCATACACCCAAAATCATAGTAGCTCTACCCATGTTTCTGCTATCATTAAAATGAACCATCTAAATAACATCGAGGAAAAATAGGAGGATGAAAGCTAGGACATTTACCCTATCAAGGTTGCATCCTCCATTTACTCACCCCAAGATAAAGGTAAAAGTATTCTTATATGTCAAGTCACTGTGGATGAGATCAAAGAGCTAGGAGATGGTTGTTGTGATTCATACTTCACTCTTAGGAAGGAGATTTAAAAAATGAAACATTAGCTACAAATATTGGACAAAATCTTCAATCGAATGGCTCACTTTGTAGTCAAGGTCGTGCATTCTTCTAAGACCTCTCTCTACCTTCTATAACAAGAAAATAAGGAAATCCATGATCATGGAGATGAAACTACTAAGGAAATTTTTAGGTTCCTTACAAGTGACTTGACCAATTTATTTATTTTCAGACCTAGGGAACGTATGAAGTTGTAGACACCTAAATTTGTCCAAAACCCGTTTCGTGACCAATTAAATAAATATTCATTATTTATTTAATTCCCCTACCTTAATTAAATAAATTTTCATTTATTTAATTACATTTCATTACCTTGATTTAAATAAACTAGGGTTTATTTAAATCCTTTTCCTTTCCTTGATTTAAATAAACTAAGGTTTATTTAAATCATAACCCCTTCCCTCTAATTAAGTAATTTGTTTACTTAATTAATTCCTTTCCTAATCTCACTAGGAATTAAATATTGCATTCAATCCTATTTGAGCACATGGATCCTACTTTTAACCCTCACCTAACCTCACTAGCCTACCTAACCCATCATTCTAAACCTACCCACTTCCCTAATCATGCTTGCTTTGCATGATCATCCTAGCTAATCACCTCTTAATCCTAAGTGTGTTCTCACACATGTGTGAGGAATCCTCACACATGTGTGAGAGACGTTCACACTTTCCTCATCCCTCATGTCTTGCATATCTCTTGCACACTTGTCCTCTTGCATGAGAGTCAAGGTGTCTCACACATGTGTGAGAAGCCATGCCTTCTCACACCTCTTGCACACTTGTCCTCTTGCATGAGAATCAAGTTGTCTCACACATGTGTGAGAAGCCATGCTTCTCACACCTCATTGATCATGTCACCATCAAAGGTTGCTCACACATGTGTGAGCATATTGCCCCCTTTGAATGGTCAAAACCTTAATCCATGTGGAGTCTACTTGTCCTCCACCTCATTGACACCTCATTGATCCTGAGAGATCCTAGCCTTCCATCTTGCATTCAATCTTAGCCATCCATTTTCCTATAAATGGAGAGCCCTCCTCTCATTTTCAAAAAAAAAAGCACTATCTACCTTATTGTTATGCTGCTAGACTTTTGAGCAACCACATCCCACAACAATGTGAAATCATCAATCACTTGATGGTTTCATGAGGTTTGCATAGTGCTATTTTGTTGTTCATTTACATGTCTTATTTCATATTTTGAGATTTTGCCTGATAATGTAGGAAGATGCATTAGTTACTTAGTGTTATTTCTTTAGTTACATTTTTATGCAACACAAAAGTGTTGATGGTTGCTCCTAGTTTTGTGTTATGTGCTACTAGGGGTTCCCATTTTCAGTGTTGGAGTTAGAATAGTTTTATTTTGATTAATTATGGTAGAAAAAATTGTATGTTAGTGGAATAATAGTTCAGTCTTGTGTGGCATTTTAAAAAAAATCTACCTATTATGATGATGCTTTATATTATAGAACTTGTACAATAATTTTGGATAATTTTAAGGCTATGCTTGGTAGTTATAGTTTATTACTTATTAACCACTATCTATTTATTTTTGGCAAATATATAGTTGGAAGAGACAACTCCCATTGTATTAATCAAAACATAATGTGCATCGTCTTATACAATATCATATTAGAGCTTAAAGACAAACTCTTACTAGAGAATATCAAAATATGGTAACTAAATTGTAAAATTTGCATAGTTCAAAAGATTTAAAAACTGAAAGTCTAACCACCATTTATAACACAAAACCGGGGCTATAACCTCATATAAACAAAATGAGTCCCTGCTAACCTAAACTAGAACATTATGTTATACTTAAATTCTAGATATAAAATAGCTACCCAAACCAGAGACACATTGTTGCCATGGGAAGGTTTTGTTGAAAAATAAAATATCGCCGGAAAGCTGATTCCGAGCCCATCATCATGGTGTTGGTTTCATGAGATTTTGATGTTGTTTATATCTCTGTTTTTCCTGTCAAAGATAAAACTTTGTGCTAACCTTTTCATTGTAGGGTTGTTTCACATTTTTCCTACATTTTCGCTGTATTAACTCATTTTTTTTGCAGGGATATTTTGTCACTAACCATCTTACTTGCAAGTTTTGCTTCAAATTTGTTTTTGAGAATGAACTTGTATGCATAAACATTCGTGTTTGAATGCATGGTTAAACACTAAAAAAATCAAATTCAATCTTGAATGCCTTAAGGGAATGGACATGAATGTTTAGGGTAGAAGACACATTTGGATTTGGTGCTTAAAACAAACTCACACAATGTCAAATGTCTTAAGGGAAATTGATTTCATTTTCAACAATTTTTCTTATGCACACGCTCGATTTACTTTCTTGTTGACGAACTCGTGCTTTTCATTTATGTTGGCGACATTTCAAATTGGAAAGAACATTGTATGTTATAAACACATGTGTCTTCAAGTAGATTACAAAACCTAAAGTTTCATTGGTAATGAATGCGTGTCTTTTTGAACCCCAAGGCCACTTACGTATTCTCTCCCCTCGCACCTTCGGGTGATCTTGGGTGCACAAGAAATAAGTGGTCTTGTTTTTCTTTTTTTAGGAGGCCTGCTTGGGGATTTCATCACCCCTTGGGACGACCTCAACTCCAACGTTCTAGAGTATAAAAATTGGGAGGTGAATCGAAAGACACCTCTCTTGGAAGCATAATATTGTCACTCTTGGCTAAGCCCCAAAGAACTGTATACCTTTGGGAAGTGAAGGAGGAGATTTGGGTTACCGTCTCCCCCTGGCTGTGTGGTAGTATTTTCTTTCATCTACAGATTTAGGCCTCATGTACCTTGCGTATATTGAGGACACCCCCTAGTTGATCCTTGTACATCCTAGTCAAAACCTTATAGGTTTTTTGGTGTGTTTGACGTTCTTGAGTGTTTGAAACACCCTTGCCTTGTACATATTTCATTGTATATATCTTGCATCTTAAACATACAAAATCCAAAAAAATCATAAAACATAAAATCCAAAAAAATCAAAAAATTTTCAAAAACAACACAAACAAGTCTTGGTTTAGGTCCTCTTAGTCAAGTTGTCCACATCAATTCCACATCACTTCTTCTTTCCATCACATTCATCACCTTCATACATCTCTTGTCTTCATCATTCATAGCATTCCTCCACATCTTAATCATTTCCATTTGTCCACATCATTTCCTAGTCTTCATCCTAGTCATGATTCATCATCATCCAGCTTCAATTTCTTCCGCCAATCTCATAATGCATTCTTAATTAAATCCTCCACATCATCATTCTTCTAATCCAATCCCTTGTCAAATTCATTCTTTTCTAATCAATTCTTAATTCGATCCATTTACATCTTCACCCATCATCAATCTTTCTAATCTCATTCATTCAAATCTTCTTCTAATTCAACTTTGCATTACATCTTTCTACTTTGGTCATAGGAGCATTTTCATAAACATTGGACTTTAATTCAAATATCACATTCACTTGTTCACAATCTGATAGGGTTTTTATCAAATCAAATCAAACCCTTATCCAATCCAATCAATATCAAATCAACATCAAATCAAATCCAATCAAATTCAATCAAATCATATCAAGTCAAATCCAATTTGAATCAACGCAAAGTCCAAGATTTCTCCTAGTCCTAAGTTCATCTTCCATCCATCATCAAATCTTTCATCACTCTTCTTCTAGCATCCATGGATTTGAATTTTCTTAATCAAATGGTTGACAATCTTCAAAGACAATATGGAGTTATACCTCTCGTTCAACCTACATATCAAATCCATCCTTCACATTTCATATCCAACTCTAATCCATCTCATGTTCATTATTCTTCTACCTTTGACAAGGGAAATCCACCTCATTATCCTTACGCTACATACAGTTCCATTCATAGCCCACACACTTCCTCAAACACAAATGACCTTGCCATGGAAATGGAACAATTAAAGAATTATCTCCTAGCAAGTCAATAAAAAGAGTCAAACTTCCATGCCATGTGTCCTCTTCCCCCATGTTTTGAAGATCATAGTCCTCATGTCCCATCCAACCCCAACCCTCCATGCAATCCCCTATCCATAGTTCCACCTTCACACAATCCTAATCCTCCAAAATCCACATCATCCCCACCTCGTAAGGGGTTTTTCTCATCATTCTTGGCTAAGTGTAAAATACAAAATAAAGTGAACCAATCACCCACAGTGATACCCCCAATTCCATCCCATGACCTTCCTCCAAAGCATGCCATTATAGATGCCTCTTCTCCTCTAGATCCGAGCATTTCTCCATCCCATCCTTCCCCTATCCCTCAAGATCCATTTATCCCCCCTAGTCCATCTCATGATCCCCTTCCTAATCAAGATCAAGGCATTCCATGTACCACGCACCTTACCAATTCCATTCCATCTCAAGAGTTCACATCCATAGATCCTCCACTTCATACAGACGTTCCTTCCACTCCATCCACTAATCCTCCTCCATGTCAAGATTAAATCCCTCCATCTCATGAACCTATTCCATCTCATGATCCATGCATTCCACCACATGATCCTCTTTCAAGTCAAGATCAAAGCACCTCTCCATTTTTGTTTCATGATCCCACTCCATATCATGATCCTATTAGCCCTCATAATCCTAATCCTCCACATGACCCTATCATACCTATCCAATCCACTCATATATCCCATCTACCTAGTGTAGACCAAGATTTAGTATGCAAAGAACATTAACAAATAAAGTAAACATTCACAAACCAAAAACTAAATTCACATATATGCTTAGACAAAGAAAGCAAACAAGAAGTGCAAATTTCACAAGAGAAAACACTCCATGCTTTTTTGATTCTGTAGATGTGTCCTTTTGCTATGGATGTATGCTCAAGATGCTCAAAAGCTGCTTCAATGGAGATGGGTAATGGCAAATTGGTAGCTTTGTGAGCTCTCAATTTGGCATTATAAGGGTAAGATTGATGGCTTTGGTTCTCAAAATAGCATGGTAACTTTAGCTCAAAGATTATTGATGAAATGGCTTGGGATGGGATTCAATTTATAGGCTAAGGGGTAGAGGGATGGAGGACTTAGATGCAAGGATGGATGAAGGCTTAAGGAGGGCTAGGATGCACTCAAAGGAGAGCACATGGATTGTGCTTGTTTAGCACCAATGGGAAGGTGACACTTGTAACAAGGAGGATGAGTGTGAGAAGGTAGTTGAGTATGTAAGAGGGATGTAAGAGGAATGAGTGTGGAAGAGGGAAGAGTGTGGAATATGGGTGTAAGAGTCATGAGTGGGCTTGTAAGAGTCTTTTATGTTTTGTAAGAGCACTCATGACTTGGTGGTTGGGATTTTTGAGGGGAGACTTTGGTTTGGATTAGGAAAGTCTTAAACTTGTTTAAGGAATGTGACAACATTAGGGGGTGGATTAGGCTTGGGTTTAGGATTAGATTAGGAATGTTAGAGATTTGCAAGTGGATGGCATTAATGAGGGTGGGTGAGTTAGTGGCTAAGCTTGGTTAGTATGGGTGGATGGGGTGGATTAGGCTAAATGGAGGATTAGAGATAGGTTAGGGGTTTTTGAATTTGGGGATTTCATTTATCAAATAGATTTATTTTAATAAATGGGGATTTTTGGAATTAGATAGAAGAATAGGATTTAATTGATAAATAATAGATTATTTGATTTATCAATTAGGACTATAGATGATTAATTAAATTAATCAACTAGGGATGGTAAAGGATTAATTAAATAAGAATTTAATTAATGATGCCTTTAGAGGTGGCTAAATTAGATTACCAAAAGCAGTGTAATCAAATTTAGGTGTCTACACCTGGACTCACATCTTGTTTGGAAAATGATAAGTAGCCCATTGCAGAAATAATGTCTCAAGATGTTGGTACACCTTCCACTCCTTCAAAATTCAAAATTCCTCCATCCAAACCTAAAGCTTCCCATCATTCATCTTCCAAGTCCATTCTAGGTCCTTATCTTCCATCCATTCTAAGTCCTTATGTTCCATCATCAAACCCTTCATTTCTTCCTTCCATTTTGGGTCCGTATATACATCCATCCACCGTATTCATGTCTTCCACTTTATCCCCTCATGGTTCTAGTCAAGATCAACAAAGGCACACATCCTTGAATCCTTTCCAATGTCCACCATCTATTTGCTCTCAATGGAAGCAAATTGGATGCCAAAGAAAAAGTGAATGAAGCAAAAAATCCACAAAAATCCAAGGATCAACATGTCCCCTCTAAATGACATGTTCAAGAAAAGAAAAATCTGATCCAAAGCAAAATCAAAAGGCCACAAAGGCTGAAAATCAAAAATGCAAAAAATTTGTGGATACCAAAGCTACTTAATGTAGCAATGAGTCTCAAAGAAAGATTCCAAAAGGCATCCAATTTCGCTAATCCAAAGGCTTCCTGCATTCCTAAACCATCTGAGTTTCCATCTCCTTCATCCATTTTGGGTCCTTATATACCCAAATCCACCATCCCAAATCCATCGTCTCCTTCATCCATTTTGGGTGCCTATATCCCAAAATCCAAACTTACATATCCTCCACAATTTCCTCCTTTCCATCACCCTTCAAGGTGTGTGCCAATGACGATCTTTCCACCTCCTTCACATTTCTTTCGACCTAGCATCCATCAACCATGTCTTCCTCCCTCCCACTCCACCTCCCTAATCCAACCTTTTTCATAAGTCATTGTCCTCCATTCACTACCCTCCCAACATCTATGAGAAAATAATCAAAATTCCTTGAAAATAAAAAAGAAAAAAATATCAAGGGATACCATCCATGAAAATAGATTCTTGAGTCCTCCATTCACTCTCCTATCATGTATCCATTGCCTTCTAATTCTTCTTATCTATCCACTCACTTTTCCTCTTCCACTTGCGCTCTACACTGGGGGCAAGCTCCATCCATACCAAACTTCCATACAGATCTTCCATACTTTCATCTCCTGTTCATCATCCTTTTCCATCTTTGATCTTGACTTTCACTTTCCTTTCTTCCATCCATACGCTCACTTGACATATCCCTTGTGCATTATCCATACATTTTCCTACCATACTCCCATCATTCTTCCATATATTTTATCTTGACATACTATCCATATCTTGCATTCCAAAGTCCTTCTCATGTTCATCCATTTTCTATCCATACTCCTACATGCTTCCATCATTTTTTCATATGTCCTTGATCTTGGTTATCCCTTCCATTTCATCCCCTTCATATTCCACATTTCATCCATATCCTTCATGTCATTACCCATCCCTTTTTCATACTCTCCCTCCCATATCCCATATTCATTCCACTTTCATTCCCATGTTCGTGATCAATACTAGAGGCACAATATCAAAATGTTCATACATGTTTTGGAAGAGCACATGCCTTCTCTTCCTCCATACGCTATCCTTCACACCATATCTCCTTCCATTTTCATGCCTCCTTTCCCACCATATTTCCCTCCATTTTCATATCCTTGGTATGGTGCATTTGGACTCCTTCGAAACATGGTCCTTGGCTCTTGGCTCTACATTTTCCACTACCATATCATTTGGCCCCTCATATCCTTTCAATATTCCTTGCATCCACCAACATCACGTTGCTTCTCCTCCATTTACCCTACCTTGACTCTCCCTTGTCATGGGTCCCAATCCATTCTATCCCATCATTCATATAATCAATTCATTTCTATCTATTATATGCATTCATTCATATCACATTCAATCTAATCCTTCCAACTCAATTCAATCAAATTCATACTTCAATCAAATTTCCATTCTTCTAATCCTTTCACATCAAATAAATTTCAATTCTACTATCATCATTCTTCATCCTATCAACATTATTCTTCCAATCTCATCCACATTCATTCTTCTATCCTCCATAAAAGCAAAAAATCAAAAAAAAAAAAAGTCTCACTATGCAATCAATACTAATTCAATCAATCTAATCTTGCAATCTTGTACCATCAATCCTTAATCGATTCATCAATTTGACCCGATCAGCTGATAATCCATTTATTATATTCAAACATCATTATCATGGGATGAATCCTTCTCAATTCTTGGATGTGCATTATGCTTAGCATTAGCTTTGCCATCCTTAATCAATCATCATTAATCAATCCATTAATGGGTTTTCAGCTTTACTAGGGGAAAAATGTTGGTTTACTTTTGGTTTTTCATGCATGATTGCTTGTTACTTGTTTACATTAGTACTTTTTGCATTTATCATGGTCTTTGCATCCTATTGTCCCAGGAATCATGGTCTTCCATATCATGGTTTCATAAGACATATGGTTGTATTAGACCCCTTTTTCACATACTTGACACATTGTCATCTTGGTTCCTCATACCTTGGTGCATAGTGTTGAGTACAATATCAAACTTAGGTTGCTCACACCATTGCAGTATAACTCCCTTCCATCTTCCTATCCATTTCGAGAGAACATCCGTGTTCTCCTAACCCGCATGTCCTCTCAAGGGGGCATACCCCTTCCATCCTCGTCATCCTTCCTCATCCTTTCATGACTGGGGCATCACGCTACTAGTCTTATCCTTTCAGTTAGTATATTTTATTCTTCTTTGATATAACATTACTAATGCTATATCAAAGACGGGCAAAATGTAGACACCTACATTTGTCCAAAACCCGTTTCATGACCAATTAAATAAATATTCATTATTTATTTAATTCCCCTACCTTAATTAAATAAATTTTCATTTATTTAATTACATTTGCATTACTTTGATTTAAATAAACTAGGGTTTATTTAAATCCTTTTCCTTTCCTTGATTTAAATAAACTAAGGTTTATTTAAACCCTAACCCCTTCCCTCTAATTAAGTAATTTGTTTACTTAATTAATTCCTTGCCTAATCTCACTAGGAATTAAATATTGCATTCAATCCTATTTGAGCACATGGCTCCTACTTTTAACCCTCACCTAACCTCACTAGCCTACCTAACCCATCATTCTAAACCTACCCACTTCCCTAATCATGCTTGCTTTGCATAATCATCCTAGCTAAAAACCTCTTAATCCTAAGTGTGTTCTCACACATGTGTGAGGAATCCTCACACATGTGTGAGAGATGTTCACACTTTCCTCATCCCTCATGTCTTGCATGTCTCTTTCACACTTGTCCTCTTGCATGAGAGTCAAGGTGTCTCACACATGTGTGAGAAGCCATGCCTTCTCATAGCTCTTGCACACTTGTCCTCTTGCATGAGAATCAATTTGTCTCACACCTCATTGATCATGTCACCATCAAAGGTTGCTCACACATGTGTGAGCATATTACCCCCTTTGAATGGTCAAAACCTTAATCCATGTGGAGTCTAATTGTCCTCCACCTCATTGACACCTCATTGATCCTGAGAGATTCTAGCCTTCCATCTTGCATTCAATCTTAGCCATCCATTTTCCTATAAATGGAGAGCCCTCCTCTCATTTTCAAAAAAAAAAGCATTATCTACCTTATCGTTATGCTGCTAGACTTGTGAGCAACCACATCCCACAACAATGTGAAATCATCAATCACTTGATGGTTTCATGAAGTTTGCATAGTGCTATTTTGTTGTTCATTTACATGTCTTCTTTCATATTTTGAGGTTTTTCATGATAATGTAGGAAGATGCATTAGTTTCTTAGTGTTATTTCTTTAGTTACATTTTTATGCAACACAGAAGTGTTGATGGTTGCTCCTAGTTTTGTGTTATGTGCTACTAGGGGTTCCCATTTTCAGTGTTGGAGTTAGAATAGTTTTATTTTGATTAATTATGTTAGAAAAATTGTATGTTAGTGGAATAATAGTTCAGTCTTGTGTGGCATTTAAAAAAAATTCTACCTATTATGATGATGCTTTATATTATAGAACTTGTACAATAATTTTGGATAATTTTAAGGCTATGCTTGGTAGTTATAGTTTATTACTTATTAACCACTATCTGTTTATTTTTGGAAAATATATAGTTGGAAGAGACAACTCCCATTGTATTAATCAAAACATAATGTGCATCGTCTTATACAATATCATATTAGAGCTTAAAGACAAACTCTTACTAGAGCATATCAAAATATGGTAACTAAATTGTAAAATTTGCATAGTTCAAAAGATTTAAAAATTGAAAGTCTAACCACCATGTATAACACAAAACTGGGGCTATAACCTCATATAAACAAAATGAGGCCCTGCTAACCTAAACTAGAACATTATGTTATACTTAAATTCTAGATATAAAATAGCTACCCAAACCAGAGACACATTGTTGCCATGGGAAGGTTTTATTGAACATATTAATTTCTTGCCAAACTTTTTGCCCTTCCCAACCTTCTTTCAAGACCT
Organism: Cupressus sempervirens; assembly: GCA_028749045.1. Lineage (NCBI taxonomy): Eukaryota > Viridiplantae > Streptophyta > Pinopsida > Cupressales > Cupressaceae > Cupressus > Cupressus sempervirens. The sequence goes on from CM053785.1 coordinate 348,805,347, forward strand.
AGAAAGGGTCAAACCAGAGGTTGAATCACATCCTTCTATTTTCATGTGAAATCATTTCACATGTGAAACCCTTGCAATGGTAAGGCAGTCTAACCCAAAATTTTGATGAGTTGCTCCGCATGCGATATCCTCCACAACTCATTTTCAAAGATGAACCAATCCTTGTTATAATCTAGGAAAGATGGAAAATACAAGTTTGCAATATTTAACCCTTCATCATCTAGTACCTAGAAACCCTCACCTTCACAATATATTTGGAACTACTCCATCATTGGTGGTGCTATGATACCCATAACCATTTGTAATATGGACTAGTGCTTTTCCATATCTTCAAAATGACCAACCAGCTCATCCAAATCCATGGTTGTGATCAAAGGGAATTTTTTTGTGGGGTTCTTATGTGGTCCAAGATAATACTATTATGACACTAGAATGTGGTTTTGGGAATTAATGTTTTCCAAGACCACATCAATTTCACCTAGAAACTTGTGTTTAAAAACCTATTGATACAAGTTCTTTGACTCTTCCTTAGAGGCACATATAGAAATGGTGAAGGATAAGAACATGGTTGAGATATCCATGTTCATTTTATATCTATTGTAGGACCATAAAAAAATCCTTTCTAACACTTCCCTGAGTGCATAAAAAATAATTGAATGCTTAACTGTTGTTTGAAATTTGACCCAAGAATGAAACCATTGACCTTGTGGAATCCAAGCATATGAGAGTATCCATAATAGCCAAATGTACTAGTGAAAACTAACTATTATGTGACTCAACACCTATCATGATAGGTATAGATAATACCCAAAACTAGTTGTCAAGAGGTTTTTCGTCACTTTAAATACTGCCAAATCTTGAGACATGTGTACTCCATCTAATTTGAGTATATCTTGGGGATAAATGACATAACTTTTCATAATTTTACCTTAAGTGTCACCTAACCCACATTAGAAATGCTGGGGCATGGTGATCTATTGAATGGTTCTTGGTGAAATGTATAAAAGTGGGTCCACCAAGTCACTTTCCATCTTGACATCATACCATAAAAGATGGATAAAAAAAGATCAATTATGGCAGTAAAGCCTAGACAATTAAGCAACATATATTGAGAAATGATGCTATGAATTTTTTCATGTGGGAGAGGTCAAGTGTAATGGGTGTAGCTTTAAAGAATGGAAGCTATGATGGATTCTAACAAAGCTAGTATGATACTCTTGGCTAGATTATTTGTGACTGACTTTCCTTCCCCATAGATGTGGGAGGCTATGAAATCTTCAAGTTTGAAAATGATTTCTTGGATTATTCTACTCTATTTTTTAATCTCTAATCTGGGGTAGATCCTTGGAAAATTTCATTTATCACATTAATGGAATCACCCTCAAGGTTTATTTTCCTACCTCCCAACATCAAACCATGGTGTAAACCAATAGAGGATTCTCTAGAATATTCTAGGTTGCTTATTCTAATACCAATGAACTCCTTGTAAGTGTGCAAGGTCTTCCTCAAGTTTTCTTGGATGATAGTGCTTATACCACATGGTCTTGGATTTCCTCATGTAACTCCATCAAATTTTATTTCAACCCATCCCTCATCAAGGATTGATCCAAGTGGATCTTGAAGACTTAAAAAACTCAGCCCACTTAGAATCTCCCAAAATTGGCATCAATGCGTAGAACATGGAAAAATATTCATGATGCAACTTGAAGTGTGTCAAAAGGAGTCTATTTTCTTGAGATATGCTTGGTCAAATAGGTTGAGTAAAAAGGTGAAATTTTACCATCTCCAAAGTGGTCAACAATGGGTTTTAAGTTAAAGAGCTCATTGAGAGCTTTCCAATGGCGTTCGTTTCGTTGAAAGCAGAGTTCATATGTGAAAGTTATGATCATTTGAAATTGGAGGAAATATGCAAATTTTGATGATGTTATCATGATATCATCATCCTCATTTTATGCTCTTATAATATAACAAGTTTTAAAATAACATATAAATATAATATGTGTTTAATATGAACTATATATTATTATTTTTATTATTTTATAACAAGGGGATATATATTGTTATTTGTTAAGGGGTTGGTTTATTTTGTACAGCTTAAAATTATAAAAGCCAAAAAGGGAGGTTATTTACTTGGATATGATTTTGGATGGGTTATTATATTTTGGATATTATAATGTAAGTCTAAAATTACAAGGGTCATTATTTTCAAGGATAGTAGTAAAATTGGGAGATTTAGGTTATTTGGTTATTTTAAATAAGGAAATTAGTAATTATATTGGTTATATGGTTTTAAGCCAAATATAGCCAATATCAAGTATAAAAGGGGAATTATTTTCCTTTGAAAGACAATCCTAAAGAGGAGAAAACTCTAAGGAGAAAATTCTTGTAAGAAGAGAGAGTATTCTTATTTTTTAAATTCTTGGAGAGTTATTTTACTCTTGATAAAGAGTTTTGGGGAAGTGAGAGTTTTTCTTCTAAGTAAGCTAAGTGGTCTCTTGAGAGATAAAAACTTGGTGAGTTCCTTGAGAGAGTTTTTCATGACTTTTAAAGTCATTTTTGTAAAGGCTTAATGCCCATTGAGAGAGAGTTGCAGTTTTAATGCTTAGCATTGTAAAAAGTGGTGAAGGAGATATGCATGAGCATGTTGCTAGCAAGTTCTTGTCAACGTAGTGTGGAAGCGAGAAGAAAATTGTAACTCCATGGAAGACCATGGTAATATATGAGTTTTTCATCATAATAATGGCATCGATCTTGCGAGTTTGCAGATCTAGAGATGTAGCCAGAGTCTGGTGAACTCTGAAATCAAATCTTTTGTCTCTTTTTTCTTTTTGATGCATGTTTTGTCTACTTAGTTATTTTTCGCACTTCTAAGTATTATTTGCTTAGTTCACAAGCAACGTCAATTATGATCTTTCTATTATATCTGTATCCTACTAAATCTTGAAATTCCAAGTGATTCATAACAAGGAGTTTATAGATCAAGGGTTGTCCAAGTTATGGAGGCATGAACTCGAGTCTTGCATGTGGGTAAAGAAGAACCAACCATCCAGAGAACCTTCAACTCTTGAAAGATATTGGTAATATTATTGTCTCATAACATGAACCTTTATTTTTTCATTATGACCTTCCTTGTATTTGTGTTGACAAGTTCAATGATTATTGCTTCAATTTTATAGGTTAAAACTTTTGTGGTCATTGATTTGTTACAAAAAATCCAACAAGTTTTTTATTTCTATAGTTTCCAAAAAATTGTGAAGAGGGATGTTTTCCATGTGCAATTGAAAATGTAGTTGCATAAATGTGAGGATCGTATCTAGAACCATTTTTTCAAGGATATTGACCTAGGAGTTGACCATTTGAGCTTTTGAATAAGGTGGTCCTAGTAAAAGAAGATGTATTGGTGAAGAAGGAGGTGGTGGTTTGCATTCTCATCCACCCATTTACACAAGGGGAATATTCACAATCCCATAATCCTAATCTAATCCATCCTATTATGGATCAAAATCAGACCTTGAATTGTCAGCCAAATGAACAAGCTTGCTCTAGGTAAGACATTTTGACCCCAAAGTAAGTCTCTTAATCATAGAGGGTCAATGACAATACAATAGTTTCCTAGGAAGAATAACACATCTTCACCTTGTATTGCCCACATTTGGAGATCCCTTGCTTTAACTTACATGGTTGCCCAATCGTATTAATTGACCTAACTTGAAGAAGTTCCCTAAGTTTCACCTTTTGGTCATCCAGAGTAAGGATGGTGTCTAAAGGCTTCCAATGCCAAATTTGTGTTGACATTTGATGTTTATGACAAAGATATAGCATATATTTTTGTCATTGATGTCAAACACTTAAGGAACATTTCACTAAACCGATAAGAAAACACACTATCAATACCCAAAGACATTATCAATGTATATGTATAGTTATTGGAGATATAACTATCATAGTAGAGTAATAAGTATGTTATCAAACTACTATCAGCAATAGTTATCATTGTGATATTTCTATTGGGATTTAACTATGTAGTTTTTTAGTCGAATTCATTGACCCATATATCATGAGTAATGATTCACACATGAGCTTAAGGGGCTTTCTAATGAATGGTTCATAAGAAACAACACTTGGTGAAGGTTTTGCAAATGGGGTTGCAAGAAAAGTGGGTTTAACCATGGAGGGAACTTTGTAGTTAAGTGCCCTCAAGCTGGAGTAGTACTGGGATGGGTGACCTCCAAGGAAGTCTCGGTGCTTCACCTTTGTGAGTATCACCTAGATCTAATGAGTGCTAAGTGTTCCATTTATTCTTATGAGAGATGGATTCATGTGTGAATCACGACTCATGATATATGGGTCAATGAGTTTGACTCAAAAACTACATAGTTAAATCCTAATAGAAATATCACAATTTGAGTTGTTGTGGAAAATATCTCCTACTTATCAATAGTTATCATACTAAGGAAGTTTTGTTTGGTAGCCAACAATAAAAAGAAGAAGGAGATGAAGCCTAAGATCTAAGGTCAAGATTGTGCCTAGGATTAGCAAGATAAAGGATAAAAATATTAAAATGTGAACTAATTAGAGCAATTAGAGAGAAGAAGAGACTATAAACAGAAGTGAAATAATAAAGGAATGATAAGAATAGAGAACAAAGGGATTTGACAAGCTTAAGGAAAAAGTAAGAATTACATCACATTATCTTGTATAAACACTTACCAATTTTCTTCAAGATTTTTAAAATACTTTAATAAGGTAGCCTTTCATAGGACTAATAAGTTTGTGTAAGAACTTTTATAAAAACCTTTAACAGTGTGAATGCCAAGACAAGCAAAATAAAATCTCACAACTGAGCAGTCTTGTCAAACTAAGGATACAACTGACATTGTACCAATCACTTTTTATCGAGTGATTCTCATAAGGAAACATTATTGTAAGCCTAATCGATAACCTTTTTTACTATAATGAAAAATTTGTGGGTATAAGCCCCACTACAACGTTTCCCTCTAACGAAGAGTTTTCTATGATACCAAAATCCATGTGTTATGCATGTGTAAATTCTTATGTGTTAATGTTATTTACTTTTATGCATATAAATATTTAAGTTATAAGCTATGCTATTGGTTACTTAGAAGATTTATTGGTTTAAAGATTCGACATACTATCAATTAATGATGAGAAATACATAAAAGGTTAAAATTTGATAAATAGTAATTCACCCGCGCTCCCCCCCCCCGCCAAACTCAGTACTTAACCTTTCCAATTAATAATTAACAATTGGTATCAGAGCTTAGTTCTCTTGAAGGAAGTTTGGCATCTTGAGAGTAAATCTAGGAACATGGAAAGGTATAAGAAGGGAAAACAACTTAAAGAAGCATTAGATGAGGCTATAGATCAAAATTAATAATTGAAGACAAAGTTGAAAGTATCATTTACAAAGAGAAAGCAACTATCATAATGATTACAGACAAGTCTTTAAGATATTGAAGATCATTCTTGAAATAGCACAAGTTATGAGGAATTTGATGCAACAATAACATATCTATTGGATGGAAACACTATTCTAGAGGAAAGCTTACAATAAGTCAAAAGGGAACTTGAGAGTCAAGCTTTAAGAATGACTGAAATATTAGAAAGAATGAACATTGTTGAAGATGAAAAAAGAAAACTTGAAGCTGATAAGAGAAATATGGAAAAAGGAATTATGATAAGGATAATATAATTATTCAACTACAACAGGAAAATGATACATAGAGGATATGTGACTGATACAAATAATGAAAACAAATAGATCCTTGTTGAGAATGAAAAATTAAGAAAAGAGGTAGAAGAATCGACAAACAAATTGAAAGTAGAATCATCCAAAATTATCATAGAAAAGACATTATAGTCGAACAAACTAATCAATAATCAACACAAGAAACTTACCTGCTATAACTATGGAAAATCAAGACATATGAAAATTGTGTATAGAAGTAGAGCATTGAATATCTCATCGAGAACACCTTTTAATGACTACTGCTATAACTCTAATAAATATGGACATACAATAAGATATTGAAAAATGAGAACATCAAGCATCTAAAAGGAAGGAAACTTCATGGGTTGTCATTATACATGCAATATATTTGGTCATAAAGATGAATATTGTAGGAACAAAAATGTCACCAATAAGGAAACTAAGAAATGTGTTAGGCAACAATTATGGACATCCTGGACACATAGCAAAAGATTGTAGGTTCACAAATACAAAAATTGGTGAAAGATCAATAGGAGTATCATGCTACATTTGTTACAAGTATAGTCATATAGCACAAAACTGCAAATACTAACAAGTTATGGATGGAGAAAATAAAGAAGGGAATGATATGAGGAAAAAAAAACAATAAAGAACCACATTAAATAAGTTTGGTTCAAGAAGGTAGGTAGAAGTATATTTTATAGAAATTCACCCAATCCAAGTCAAGAAGGAACATCTCTGAATTAAGTCAACAAGTACTACTCAAGGACTTGTAAAAATAGTAAAATCTTATTTTGTCCCCTATAAGATAGACAAGAGTGTTAAACAAGATAGCACAAGTAGATGAATATTGTAACGATATTGACAATAAAATATAACCTATATCAGGTAGAGTAATGCCTATTGGAGAAAAAATTACTATTCTAAATGTATTAATTGCATAATTAATCATTTACTTACCTTTCAAGTTGTATGTGTAAAAGAAGTTCATTTGACAACTCACTTTTTGAAGCTAACAAGTGTAAAATAATTTTGAAGAGATTTACTAAGAGCATTAAAAGCAAGAATTTCCAAGAAGCAATTTGTGCCCAAATCTACAAAAGCCAAAAAAACCTATTTGATGCATACATTGAGTTAAGATAAAATATTTGGAGAAAATGGCAACTATAGTGAAGACACCTTTGTTGTTATATTTATCTTGTGGATTTGGGTGTAAGGGATAATGTGTGAGCTCTATTGTCAGTACTGCCAAGGTATTGTTGACTAAGGATATCAACACTTTTATTAAAAACAAGATTATAGTATTGGGTAATACAGGAACTGAAGAGATGTACAATAAAGAACTATGTATAGATAGAGTAATAAAAGATGAGTAAAAACACCTCAAAGCTCAAGGTCTTACACATTTGGTGCATATTCCCAAAGTCTTTGTCAAGGACTGCATTAGATACATGTTGAGCTAAGGACATGATGGGTCACTCAAGATTGATGAAGAAAAGCCAATAAAAATAACTAAGGAAATTATTTACAAGGTAATAGGGCTATTGATGTAAGGAAAAGAATGTCCTTTGTGGGTTAGCAACCTGAATGAGCTAAGGCAAATAACTAAAACCACATCTAACAAGAAGGCTATGATGGTTGATAAAGTCAAACACAAAGACATTAAGTTTGCAGTGATGATTATTGGGTATAAGGTATATCAATCCAACCATCTCAATAATGTGATGGGAACATCTAGATTGCACATGAAATTGGCACTTAGGGAAAAACTTATGATTTATTAGGTATGGATGTAAATTAGTTAAATGTTAATGTAGAACATTTGAAGAAATATTGAGAATAAGATATCAAGTATGGCTCTCTCCTTATGTGTATTTATTTATATGTTAAGAAAATTTTCTCCAATATAGGACTAGTATGGGATGAAAATAAACCAATTATCTATCAAATTAATGAGTATTTTGAGTAACTAGGAGGATAATTCTAGAGGATTATGTGGAGTTATTTCAAGTAATTTCAACTAAGAATGCACACTCACATTATTGGATTCTAGCATTCATGGTATAAAGGTATAGAGATACTTTGTATTTTATTGTTGACACTGATAATTATAGGATTCAACTAGTTGAAACTAGAGCATCTTGGGTTCCATTCATGGACTATGAGGTCTCAGAGCAAGAACTAGTTAGGTATGTTGACCATATATGGATTTTGTCCAAAGACACCTTTGCCACTCATTTTAGAATGTATGAAGTAGTTTTAGTTGTAAGGCATTAGAGGCTCAAACTCTAAAGAAAGAGGAGAAGATGAAGAAGACCTTAGAGGCACTACATGAAGCATCTAGTATCCTATTGGTAAAAGAGGTCACACATGCCAAATCAATGCTACAATTGTCCACTCCTGAGAAGAAGGATAAGAAAGATAAAGGCCTTGTATTTTTTTGGTTTAGGGTTAGATTATTTATTTATTTATTTATCGGTAAATGGCCAAATCCTTTGATTATATTAATTTAATAAAAATAAAAATACAACAGAGTATCTCCATTCAAACGGACACTGGCAGGAAAGAATAGAGAAGAAAACCTCTAGTCTTGCCCGAGACCATAGTCCTTTATTATTACATTATTAAAAGGGGCATACCCTAATTATCATTTCCCAATTTTTTTTATTGAGTACAATATAAATGATTGATTCCTTCTATGAATTTTACAAGCTTAGATGATCTTTATAACAATCATTTGATCTTTTTAGTGTCTGAGATGAGAGTGACTACTTCAATCAGATCTATATATACTTTATAGTTGACTCTTCTTTTGAAATCCTAGATGGAATGATAACACCTAGCTAACCTATTGATCAGTAGTGCAACTCAAAATGAATGTTACTGCTATTAATTAAAAACATTGATTTCGATATCCTTGAATTCCTGGCTGGAGATTCCTATGTTTCTTTCCTTTAACAATATGTCAAAGATCACTAACCAATAGTACATTTTAAGAATGCTCTTACTTAAATTCTAACATACTATCCACCTATATTAAAAACTTGATCCTAACAGTGTTGATTAGTTTAAGATTTTTTCAATTAATCAGAATCCCTATTAAAATCATTTTTTATTTAAAAGCTTTATACTTAGATATAAGGTTTTGGTTTTAATTTGATGATCAATAGTTTCCTAACAGAAAATAGAATCTTGCCCTTACATTTCAATTTAATGCTAGATCAATTAGCATATTATGAATTTGTATACTTTAGACTTGAGTCTGTGGTCCCCTGTACTAACAAAAATAGACTCGGCATGGACAGGGCAATATATGTCATAAATACCTAGTCGATATAAATAGAAAACTAAAACTCATTTAAAGGATCCAAAAGCAACTAGATTATTTGTCATCATTTCCTGATGTCAACTAGATGACACCGAATAAATCTATAATAAGATTTAGCTTGGTGTCATATAATGATGATAAGAACATGAGAGACATAAAGCCCTGAACGTATTAATAAACCTATGCCTCCGAGCAATAAATTAGGAATACATATTAATAGATATGAATTACTAATTCCTAATTCATACGTAGAGTTCCTTTTCTAGATGTTCAAGTTATTATCTAACTGTTTTAAAAAAAATTTAAACTTTCTTTTTTTATCAATTATTTTCAGTTTACCTTTGATTCTTTCGAATTCTTGATTAGTAGCTATAAATTTTCTCCCACTATCCCTATGATAACTATGTAGGTCAAATGTTCCAATGACTATAAGTTGCATTTAGCTAAAAATATAGATTTTACGTATGTATATTCTTTGGCCAACCTTGTACCCTTGTAGAAATAGATATCTAAAGGTAATGTGGATGTATCCTTAATCTTTGACTACTCCTCCAAATCTATTTTCACTAATAGAGTAGTTTCCCTAATCCCTTTATATTAGAATGGCTATTCGATTCATGTTTACATTATTATTCCTTATAAATTAAAATATTTTCACTGTCAGCACCCTTATTTGCTAGTTGGTCTACTTTTTTGTTACCTTCCTCGAAGATATGAAGAATCTGAATATCATCAAAGTGGTCTAGAATATTTAGTACTTCTTCTAATTTAGAGTTGAAAACCTAATTAGGTGTCTTCCTTTTCCTAATGGAATTTAGTACAATTTGTGAATCTCCTTCAATAATAAGTTTTGAAACACCTAGATTTAGGCAAATTTGGAGACCTTCTTGCAGAGCTTCTAGTTCAACAAGATTGTTAGTGGTTGATCCTATGGATTTAGCCCTTTTGGTTATCTACCTACCAAAATCATTATTAATTGTACATCCTCTACCAACAATACTAGAATTTCCTCTTGAGGTTCCATCAAAATTTAATTTGGTGCACCCAAATGGTGGTAAGATCCATCTACATTTGTCTCTTGCCTCTTTATTCTTCTTTTTATAAATAAGTGGAGGATTAATAAGGTTTTTCCAATTCTTTTTCATTAATCCATCCCACAATGAAAATGATCATTCCTCTTTTTTGGTTTTCCTCAAGTGAGCGTTTAAAGTTTCAACTATACATGCCTCAATTTTTTTAATAATCTCATCTTCTGTCATGTCCTTGTCATGAAAAGTTCTTTTGTTCCTTTCTTTCCATATTTCCCACATAAGGATAGATGGACACATGTTCCATAATTTTCTATATATATAATTGCTATTATCTGTTGGCTAGCCCTTAAGAAAATCATCTAGGGATCCTGGCATAAGGGTAGTCCAACCTAACATCTGTCTAAGCCAATCCCAACAATATTGAGTATATGGACATCTATTTAAGATATGATCAATATTTTCACTGTAATTCCCCTAATTCATTGTAATTCCCTCCATACTCATCTTACTGAGTCTTTCAACAATTAGGATCTTATTCTCAGATGTCATCCACAAAAAGAATCTTGCCTTTGGCAGACAAGAAAAATCTCAACATAGTTTAAGTGGGATGTTCACTTCTTCCCATCTTTGGGAATGATTGATAACTCTATATCCATTTTTAACACCATACCTACCATATTTTGATGTTGCCCAAATGAGTTTGTCATTTCTTTCTAACTACTTTATTTTCCTTTTTTGAATGATTTTTTTGTATGCTTTTTTAACTACTAGTTCCACGTCTATATTCTCCAGAGATTTTCATTCTGATCTTATAATTTCATTAATAAATTTTTTAGTTTTATAATTGCTAACCCTACTTCCCCAGAGTTTAACTAATTTCTCTTTGATACTAGTTGGGATCCCCATGCTATCTATTAAGGGGTAACCATCCCATGAATCCTCCCAAAAGAGAGCTTCATCACCATTCCCAACATCCCATGTGAGATATTTAGTAATGAGGACTCTAATTTTTGGTATAAAATTCCAACTTTTGGATTCTTTAGGGAGGGTCCTCATTCTCAACATGAAATATGGATCATCTGCATTAAGGTATTTTTTATACATAAATTTAGCCCATTTATGATCCCTTTCCACAAAGAGATGCCAAGTAAGTTTAGCCCCTAATGCTTCATTTTGCCATCTTAAGTGTTTGATACCTAAGCCTCCTAATTCCTTTGGCTTACATAAATTTTCCCATTTAATAAGTGCCAGTTTTTTTGGTTCTTCAGTGTCATTCCAGAGAAAACTTTTGAGTTTTGCCTCAAGCTTCTTATTGATATTTTTAAATAATGGTAAGTAGGAAAGGGGATATGTTGGGAGGGGAGATAAAATTGCTTTGATCTTAGTAACTTTACCTGCTTTAGTGAACCATTTATCTTTCCACTCTCCTATCCTTTTATCCATTCTATCAAAGAATATTATGCCATCCTTTGTTAGTTTTACTACCTTTTTCTATCTCTATAACTAAGTATTTATATGGGAATGTACCTCTTTTATACCCCATAATGTTACAACTCTAATTTTCCATTTCAGGTTTGGTGTTAATGAAAAATATTTCTGATTTTTCTACATTCACTTTTTGACCTGAAGCTTCCATATATTGTTGAATAATCATCTTAATGTTTAAGGCCTCATTTATTGTGCTTTCTCCTAGTAAAATGGTATCATCTGCATATTGTTGATGGGTTATATTAGCAACATTCTTGGTAATAGTAATTGTTGGAAATATAGAAGGAGTAACTGAAAGGGGAGGTTGTCAGCAACAACCTTGATATTCTAGTTGCATCTCATCTCAATGGAGAGTAGAGCAGGGAGAAGGAAAAATTTGAATAGGGCTTTAGGTGGGAACCTAGAGATCACGGGCATTAGGGACCATCCTACTAGTGTAGAGCAGGAAAAGGGGGGGCAAGATGCCGATGCATCTAAGGATGGGGACCCATAGGCACTACAACCACATCTAGGTGAGAATATTCTTCCTCCCCTTTGGCTGGAGAGTTTTCTAGGGCTAGGGGTCGATGGTTGAATCTTTTTGGGGTCAAACTAATAGGTAAGTCAACTTTTCCTAAAGTTATTGATAAATCTGATAAGGAGAAGGGCACTTTCACTCTGGAAGTCCCCAAAGAAATCATAGATCATAATATCCTCAGTATGGCATCTACTCTGGTGGGAAAATTCATCAGCCCAAGGCCCAACATTGACCTAGTGAGGGTCTTCACAAGGAACAAATGGGAGCTAAAGGGGCATGTTGAGGTGACTGCTATGGCCAAAGGGTTCATGTCATTTGAGTTTTCCTACTCGAAGGACTACGCTAAAATCTTGTGTGTGGGAAATTGGTCTCTAGGGAGATCTACTCTGATCCTGCAAAAATGGACCTCTAATCTGGATCTGAATAATGACTTCCTCTCCCAAGCCTCGATTTGGATTAGATTTCAAAAACTTCCTCTTGAATATTGGCATGAGGATTTTTTTGATGGTATTGCGAGATCATTTGGAGAGCTCCTTTCCATTGATCCTATCACAAGAGCTAAGAAGAGGCTTACTTATGCAAGGATATGTGTTGGAGTGGTGGAAGGCTAGGACATGCCCCAAGTCATCAAACTTTAGTCCTGTTTGGGAAGTAAATTCCAACAGATTGACTATGAGAGTGTCCCTTTTGCGTGCTGCAAAAAGGTAGGCCACAAGGCTGACACCTACCCGTTATTCAAAGGCAAAGGCAAGGAGGGGAAGGACTAAACCAAAGCCAGAAAGAAAACTGCCAATGCTCCTAAAAAGGAATGGAAGAAGAAAGATACTTTAGACAAGAAAGTAGGGGAGTTAATGGAGAAAGCTAATTCTAATTTGGTAACATATCCTCAAGCTGAGGTCTTAGCCCCCCCAAGAGGTGGGTGCAGACTTAGATAAAGATATGAAGGAAAAGCCTGTTGGCACACTTTGCCTCCCTCACTTGAAGGCATCTGCTATCATACCAGTTGAGGTTGGTAAGGGGGTGACTTAAGGGCCTTAGAAGGAACTAGAGGTGATGAACTCCACCGATCCGAAACTAGAGTTATCCTTTGTCCCAGACTCCCTAGAGGAGCCAACAATAGCAGATCCTCCTCTGTCCCAAGAATCCAACACAAGCTCGATCAAGAGGTTAACCCCTAAGACTATGAATAGAATCATTGAGCATTTCTCAGCCACCTCATCGAGACATCTGGCTAGACTGGAGGCTTTGTTTAATGATTGTCAGGATGCTAATGATGCTCCTTGGTCTGTGGTCAAATATAGGAAGAAGAAGAATAGTCATGGTCCTTCTCCTACATCTCCAACCACAACAAGGAGCAAAGTCAAAGCTGGTCTTGGCCTTATCTCTAGTCAGTCGGGCAGGAAAAGCAATAATCAACTAAGAAAGGAGGAAATGAGAAGAAATTTAATGGATGGAATGCAGTGTACCATCCAAGAATCTTGTTCATCACTCAAACCATGAAGATCCTATCTTGGAACATCTATGGTCTCAATGGTTGCCACAAATAGGAGATTGTAAGGAATATGATCAAGGACCAAAGGCCTGATGTCTTCTTAGTTCACAAAACTAAGATGAGAAAGGAAAGTTTGGGGAACATTATGTTTAGCAATATCATGAGTAATGTTGTTTCTAACTCAGAGGGTGCATTGGGGGGACCGCTAATTTTATACAATAATAAGCATTTTAAATTTGAACCAAAATATAATGAAGGTAACATTCTCTTTTGTAGAGTCTATCATATGCATTCTGATGAAAGCTAGTTTTTGTTGAATCTTTATGCTCCAAACAATAAAAGAGAAAGAAAGAATTATTGGTCCAAAGTTGGAGAGCTAGTGCAATCCAATAAATTAAGGAAGGGTATAATAATGGGAGATTTCAATACTCTGCTTGTGGATGAGGAGAAGATGGGAGGCTTGGCACCGGATTGGGAGAGTAACTAGGACCTCTCAAGCTTTATCAATGGTTTGGCTTTTCTGGATTTGGATCTCTCAAGAGGTGTTTTTACCTGGTCTAACAAAAGAATTCATCAAGAGTATATTCAAGTCAGGTTGGACAGGGCCTTAATATCTCCTGACTGGCTGCAATCTTTCTCTTGTAAGTTATCTCTGCTTCCTAGAGTTGGCTCTGATCACTCTCCTATTTCCCTTTCAGTTGTTCCTATCAAACCTAGAAGGAACTTCCCTTTTAGGTTTGAAAAAATGTGGACTTCACACCTAGAGCTTCTAGATAAAGTGGAACTCTGGTGGGGGATTCAGGTGGAAGGTACTGCTATGTTTAGAGTTGCTAAGAAATTGAGCAATGTGAAGAGAATGATTAAAGTTTGGAACAAGATAGACTTTGGCCACATCTTCCATGATAAGGAGGATCTATTAGATAAACTTTCTTCAATTCAAGGCAATATCTAGTAGGAAGGTTATAATGAGATTAATAAGCATGTTGAGTTGAATATCCTTTTAGACTTTCACAATATCATCAATAAGGAGGAGAAATTTTGGAGACAGAGATCAAGGATAAACTGGCTTAAGGATGGAGATCTCAACATGAAGTTTTTTCACCTCTCCACTCTTAAGCATAGAGCTAATAATAGAATCTCTGGAATCAAGAGGGGGCAGGTTTTGTTGAACAAAGATAATGATATCTCTACTGAGGCCGTGTCTTTCTTCTCTTCCCTTCTGTCTTGTGACCCCTTGTTATCAAGGATGGATCAGGAGGACATTGTTTATAGTATCCCTTAGATGATCCAACCCCACCATAATAAAATGCTTTAGGCTATTCCTAATGCGCAGGAGGTGAAAGATGTTCTTTTTTCCTTGCCTCCCAATAAATCTCCTAGTCTAGATGGGTTTCCTACCTTCTTTTTTCAAATGTATTGGCAGGTGATTATGGTAGATGTGGTGAAGGTGGTTCAGGAGTTCTTTGGAGTGAGAAGTATTCTCAAGGAGATTAATTCCACTTTCTTGGTCCTCATTCCTAAAACTCAGGGGGCTAATTCTTTGGACAAGTTCAGACCTATTAGTTTATGCAACTCCTTCTATAAGATCATCTTGAAGGTGCTTTCTTCAAGAATGCTCAAAATTCTCCCTCTAATTATTTCTCCTCAACAATCTGGCTTTGTCCCTAGAAGATAGATATTAGACTCTATTATGATGGTTCATGAAGTTATTTATTCTTTGGAAGCTAGTAAACATGAAGGAATGTTGTTTAAATTGGATCTCTCTAAAGCATATGATCGAGTTGACTGGTCTTTTCTTGGGTCAGTCCTTTAGGCCTTTGGTTTTGATCAAAAGTATGTAAGATTATCTCTCGGCTTGTTTCTACCTCCTCTCTTGCTATTTTGGTCAATGGAGCTCACTCTAATTTCTTTAAACCTACTAGAGGTCTTAGACAGGGAGACCCCCTCTCACCTATTCTTTTCATTATATTGGTTGAATGTATCGGTAGGCTTATTGAGTTCAGAAAGAAAGATGGAAGTCTCAAGGGGATCAAGCCTTCATCAAAATGTGAACCTTTCTCCCACCAGCAATTTGTGGATGACACAATAATGGAGGGGGGAGGCCTATGTTAGGGAGGCAAAGGCTATGAAGGAAATTCTTGAAATATACTCTAGAGGGTCTGGTTAGCTGATCAATTGGAAAAAGAGCTAGATTTTCTTTGTTCACACCCTTCAAGTCCAGCAGAGAAAAATTGCTAGGATCCTTGGCTATGGAGTGGGAAAGTTTCCCTCTACTTATCTTGGCCTCCCTTTGGGATCTTCTCCCTCAGACTCCTTCTAGAATGGCATTTTGGACAGATTCAATAGAAAACTAGTTGGGTGGAAAGGAGCTTTGCTCAGCTAGGTAGGCAAATGTCAGTTGGTCAAATCAACTCTACAAAACTTGCCAATGTATGCTTTGAGTTTATATGGAATCCCTGGGAGATTTTTTGAAAAGATGGAAAAAATTCAAAGAGACTTTCTATGGATTGGTCTTAAAGGGAGAAAAAGGTATCCTTTGGTTGCCTGGGAGAATGTGTATCTTCCAAAGAGGTATGGCGGCCTTGGCATAAGAAAGTTAACCCATCTCAATAAGGCCCTGCTGGGGAAGCAAATATGGTGTATATTCAACACCACTGGTGAATGGAGGGATATCCTAGTTAATAAATATATCAAAAGGCCTTCTCTTCATTTTATTTTAAACAATGAGGATATTCCAAAAGGGTCAGTAATCTGGAATGGTATCCTAAAAGCAAGGGACTAGGCAAGGGCCAAGGTTTCTTGGAAACTGGGAAATGGAGAGGATATTCAGTTCTAGTTTGATTGTGGGCTTTTCCAAGGTCCCCTTATTAACAATCCTGCTTATGTAGTTTGGGTGAATGAATGTACGCATCAATTTGGGTATAAAGTTAGCAATTATAGGAATCACTAGGGATGGAGAGATCTTTCCCTCATATCTGAAGATCTAAAGTTGATTATGATCATATTGAATTAAATGGTTCTCAGTAATAAGAGAGATGAAATAATTTGGGGGGATAATCTTAATGGAAGTTATTTAGTGGTGTCTGGCTATAGCTTTCTTTGGTGTTTGAGGGAGAAACCCCCTTGGGAAAATGCCTGGCTTCCTGGACTCATTTCCAAGATCAACATCTTCTATTGGTTGGCCCTTCAAAATAAAATCCTTACTCAAGATAATCTTAAAAAGAGAGGACATGTAATGCCTAATAGATGTCCTCTTTGTAAAAACTAGCTAGAGACGGGAAACCCTCTCTTCATTCATTGTGTTTATTCTAGGGAGGTTTGGAAGTTCCTAACCCAAGATTTTGAGATTAGCTGGTGTATGCTAGATAATCTTCTGGATTGATTTAGTCAATGGAAAAGTTTGTTCAATTATTCTATTTTGCAGGAATTAAGCTCCTGGATTTTGCCTCACTTCTGCTGGAGTATCTGGAAGGAAAGGAATAATATAATTTTTAGGGATAAAGAGGAGCCAACTCTTGTTCTTGGGAGGAAGATTAATAAAAACATTAAGGAAAACCCATCAAGTTAAGAAGGGAGGAGATTTTGAAGTTGGTGGTAGCAACATAGATGAGGAAAAAGATAGGAATCCAGATGGCTTCTTCCCCCGGAGGGATGGCATAAAGCCAATTTTGGTGATGCCTCAAAAGGAAATCCTAGTCCCTCAAGAAGTGGTGGAATAATAAGAAACAATTTTGGAGAGGGATTCGTGGCTTTTTCCCTTCCATTGGGAATCCAAACTAATCATGTTGCAAAAGCTAGAGCAGTGTGCCAAGTAGTTAATCTGGCTTTTGAAGTTGGAATAACTAAGCTTTGGTTAGAAGGGGATTCAAATAACATTATTAATTATATTAATGGAAAATCTCACCCTTCCTGATCGATTGCCAATCTAATTGAAGAGACACGTAACACCCTTGCTAAATTTGAGGCTATCCACATCACACATGCGTTCAAAGAAGAAAATCCTATTGCGGATTGGTTTGCCAATAAAGGTGTGCGATATGACAATTTGATTACTTGGCAATCAGGAATAAATATTCTGGTAGAAGCCAAGACCCTTATCGACCTGAAAAAAATTCAGGGGTGTACGGTGGAGATCTAATGGTTATTATGAATATTAAAGGTATATGGGATATGAGTACGAGTCAGAAAGGCCTTTTTGGTTTATGCAAGTAGTTGAGGCTTTCTTTGTCTTTTTGACACGTTTTGTGGGTTGAAATTGTCATTTACTGCTTGTGTTTAAGTAAGGGGAATTATCTTGGTGTGTATCAGAGATACTGTGCTAAAATTATGCCTGCAAAGAATTTGCAGAGATTGGAATTTATGAGAATTCCTAGAGCAAATACTAAAGAGATGGTGGGTGAACGTTGCAGAAAGGAGCCAGTGGGGGAGCTGGAAAAATGGAGGAAAAGGGGAAAAGTTTGGAAATTTTTGAAAAAGGGAGGAGTTGCTAGTTACATTTCCAAACTTCATGGCTTTGATCCTAAGTTCACCAACAGTATGGTGAATTCATGGAAAGATATCAAGGTGAAAGTGAATGGTGTCTCCTTTCTGATCACTGAGGAGGTTATCACTATGGTCATAGAGATTCCTATGGAGGGTTTCAACTTTTATAGGGACAAGAAACTCTCTACCAATGTTGTGAAGGATTTTGTGAAAAGCGTCGAGGAAATGAATGAACTAATTAAGAGCGAGACTTTTTATGTGATAGAATCCATCAAAAAGCTCTAGAGGTATGTGTTGCGTGTTATCATCGAGTATATAACTCTAGACCCTAGGTTTGATCATGTAAGGACTCACCATTTTGTTCTTCTTAATCATTTCTGCCATGATAAGAAAAATTATTTCCCTTTCTATTTATTTAATTCCATGAGCAAGGCTATCACTAGCTTTAAGAAGAAACCCATTGTCAACCCAGCTCTACATGAGGGATTTTTGCTTATAATCCATTAGTACTTCAAAGCTCAGATGATTAGCAACAATTCTTAGCTGGATGTGGATGAGGACAATGGTAGCTCTAGCTATTCTTCTGACTCTAATGAAATTCAGAGCATAAGCTCAGAGGAGAGGAATATTTCTTCTAGAAAGAAAATTGAAGGTCATATTAAGAAGCAGTCCTCTGATGTTACACCTAGGAGAAAGAACCCTAGGGACCATGGCCAAACCTCTAGCAAAGAGGATATGGAATACAATGAGGATGAGGAGGACATGGATGAGGAGGATGATGACAAGGAGATGGAAGAGGATATTAAAGAGGACCATGTCGGGAAAAAATGGAAGAGGGATAATGCAGAGATAGCTAGGGTTTTAAATCGGGAACTAGATGTTTCAATTCTCCCCCTTTCCCTTGTTCGCCCCCACCATCAATCTCATTCCAAGGAGAAAGAAAAGGATAATGATGGTGCTAAAGAGGGGGAAGTGCTTTTCAAAAATACAAGAAAAGTTTGGAGTAACTTCAATGTCAGGACTTCAACATTGGGAATTTATAGAGAAGCTATGAACCCTTAGATTCTGGTGGAGAATCAGGAAGAGCCCAGGCTTGAAGAGCTCATTGATCCTACTATTTTGATCATCTCTGATCATGCAAGGGAGATAGGAATGAACCTTCTGAACAACACTAGTAACAACATGATTGATAATTTCATATCAATCAAGTGGCTATACCATGAGCTACAAGAGGTCAAAGAGAAGGTGTGTCATTTGGAGGGCAACAATAGGAAGACTAAAAATGAGAACCAAGAGGATCAAAGTGATAGAGCCAGTCTGGTAGAGAGGAGAATAACGAATCTTGAATACTACAATCACAATCTAGCTAGTCAAATGATCTCTCTCCTCAATTCGATCAATGACAATATGCTCTCTTTAACCGGTGTGAGCAAAGACAGAGGTCTACTAGTATGTGAGGATGGAAAGGATAGAGAAAGAGCTAGGTATAAGGATAATATGGCTATTGACATCATCTTTACTAGTTTGGAGAAGGAAATGGAAGGCCGAGGAGCACCAAAAGATTTATGAGGCTACCCAGACCATGCAAGATTTTGAGAAGAAGAATGATGAGTAGTCCTCTGGTTATGTCTTTTGTGTTTTTTTTGTTCTATTGGCTTTTAGTTTTGGTTTTTACTTAGTTCTGCTATAGACTATCTTTTTTGGCCTTTTTGTTGGCCTTTGTTATTGGTTGGGCCTCGCACTTATTATCAGCCTTTAGACTCATTTTATCTGGTTGGGCTTTATTGCTTATTATCAGCCTTGGTTTGTAGCTACTTATGGGTTTCAAGGTCCCTATAAAACCTAATTATCTTATCAAAAATTGAGAGGGGAGTGTTATTACCAACTTTCTTCCATTTAAGCAATAAAACATGAACAGTCACCAAGATCAAGATAAAATAGGTTACCTCTTGTTTGTTTGCCTAATCCAATCAGATTACCTTTGTCATTTAGTAGTCTTGCCTTATCATGCATGAATTCCACCTTGAATCCAATGCTGATCAGTTGTGCCACACTCAACAAATTATGTTTTAGTCCTTCAACCCAGTAGGAATTGTCACATACAAGTTCTTTAGTTAATGAGATTCGGCCTTTCCCTTTTATGCAACAAGGTTCATTGTTTCCAAAGCTTACACTACCACCATCATAGTCTTCAAAATGTTTAAACTTTGTTTTGTCTCCAGTCATATGATGTGAACATCCACTATCTATGATCCATGTGTCATTTTTACTAACATGAGAGATAAGTGCCATCTTATCTACCAATGAGAGTTGTGTATTCTTCATCAAGGTATTTCAAGCTTGAATCACTAATGGAGTCTAGATGAAGTCTCATGAGTCCCTACCATGCTAAAAAGTTGTCTTTGTTTAGCTTTGGAATTTCTCTCTTGTAAGAGATCTTGATCTTTAGCTTAGGTCCTTGAAACCTTCCTGCAAGCACCAAAAGCTCTAATACCAATTGTTGGAAATATAGGAGTAACTGAGCAAGGGGGTGGGGGTGAATCAATTAACACTAAAATAAATCCTAGATCCCTTAGATGTCAACAATAAAATTTAAACTAAGAAATTTGATTGTTGTTGTTATTTGATAAACATATAGAAAATGTTGTAACTTGGTAAATGCAAAGTGTGATTGATCTTAAACATTCACAGTGATTAATTTGCAAGCATAAGATAAATAACATGAACAAATGAGACACCAGGATTTAACGTGGAAACCCAATATGGGAAAAACCACCAATGTAACTAGTTACTATTTTCAATCTTCTGAAGTGAGCCATGTTAGAAGCCAACCTGGTTGAAGGTTACAAAATACACTATTAGGTGTGATCTTATTAGAGGATTTAATCACCCTATAAGGAGTGGCCTTGCAAGAGGTCTTCAAAACAATTCAATGGAACTATCACCTTGTTAGAGGATTTACAACTAGTTATTCAAGCAACTCTGTTAAGAGATTTAGATCACTGCTACAATGGTTAGAGAGTAACAATGAAATAACCTTATTGTGATGCAACTGAATTGCTGATTACATATCTCTATTCTACTTCATACTTGATCCTTCTTAATCAAATAATACTTTTCTGCTCCACAAGGATACTTGCTTATCCATCTAGTTCACTCTCACTCTTTATCAATTCAATCAATATACTTGCACACACACTAAAAATATCAACTTGACCTTTCATTTATACCATCCAAATTGTCAAGTCAGCTCAACTACAAATTACAATAACCAATAATCATCACCATAGTCAGTTAGAAACAATTCTTAAAATAAATAAGCTTCTTATGCTAAAACAACAAAATCCTTCATTAGTCAACCCTGCTCGGTAAATACTAGTTCTGTGACGATTTCTTGTGTTAACCAACAGAAGCTTGGTTAACACTGCAAACTTGCAAAAATCCTTCAGCAACCGAGTGAACATGGTGAATACTAAATCTATCCAAGTTTCCTTTGCTAACCATGAAAACTCAATTAACATTGTCTTCGCAGAGTAATCTCCAAGAATACTCAGTAGACAAGGAAAATTGTCTTGCTGACTAAGTGAGTTCGGTAAGCACTGACTGACAATTGATATGACATTTGTGTAACATCAAAGACAACACACAATTAGACAATTGTATCCAACAATCTCCCTCTTTGGCATTGATGGCAACACATGTCATAGCACAATGAAATTTGAAAACAAGACTTTCTCTGATAGAAAGTTTCTACCTCTTAGATTTTTACCAAAAAAACTTCTTCTCTTTCATGCAGTAATCTCCCTCTGTGAAGGAATTACATAACTTCTAAGATAGTGTACTTCTTTCTCAAAAGATATAAACAAATTTCAGAAAGATATGACAATAATCTTCTCCCTCTTTGACAACACATACCAAATTAGTATCAATGTACCTTGAGTACTAATTCATATGCAATATTCTCTTTGACTATGTTACATCAACTGATTGATCTTTAACTTAGTTCTTGTTGATGCATCACTAAAACTTTATTTAGTGAGCTTCAGATAGGGGAATGACCCCTAACTTACCTCTTAGATATAGGAATGCATCTTTAGGTAATGGCTTGGTGAATATGTCTACAATCTATTCTTTTATGTGAATATATTCCAATCTGATTTCTTTATCCTACACCAATTCTTTGAAAAAATAATATTTTATGGCAATGTGCTTTGTTTTGGAATGCATCACTGAATTCTTTGATAGGTTAATTGCACTAGTGTTATCACAATACATGACAATTAGTTCTTTGATCTCAACCTTCATGCCTTCTAACAACTATTTAAATTAAACAATAATAGAGCAATTCATCACTACTACCACATATTCAGCTTTTGTTGTAGACTGGGATGTGCAGTTTTGCTTCTTGCTTGTCCAAGATACCAACCTTTTACCAAGAAAGAATGCTCCACCACTTGTACTCTTTCTGTCATCAAGATTTCCTGCCCAATCAGCATCAGTGAATATCTTTAGGTCTAAGTTTCCTCCAAGTTTGTACCATAGACCATAATCTTCAGTACCTTTCAAATATCTTAAAATTCTTTTGATTGCCATCATATGATTTTCTTTAGGTTTAGCTGAGAATCTTGCCACTATCCCAACTGCTAAAGCACTATCGGGCCTTGTATGAACTACATACTATAATTTTCCAATCATTGATTTGTATAAGATCTGATCTACCTCTTTTGAATCATCATCTTTGGTAAGTTTTAGTCCAGTACACATGGGGTTCCAACTAGTGTAGAATCTTCCATTCCAAATTTCTTGAGCATCTCTTTGATATACTTAGATTGAGTAATGTAGATGCCATTCTTTCTTTGTTGTATCTGTAGTCCAAAAAAGAATTTTATCTCACCAAACATAAACATTTCAAACTCTTTGTTCATTTATTTTGAAAATGATTTGTGTAGATCATCATTCCCTATAAATAGAGTGTCATCCACAAATATTTCTGCCAATACAATCTTGTTATCTGGTCCTTCCTTGATATACAAACTACTATTATAATTAGTTCTTTGAAAACCAATCTGTATAAGGTAGTTGTGCAACCTTTCATACCATGCTCTAGGAGCTTGTTTTAGACCATATAGTGCCTTGTGTAATTTACAGATCATGTCCCTTTTGCCTGGATCAACAAAACCTTCTAGTTGTTCAATGTAGACTTCTTCATCTAGTATGCCATTGAGAAATGAAAATTTAACGTCTATTTGATATACTATAAATCCTTTGTGAGTAGCATATGCAAGTAGAGTCCTAACACCTTCTAATCTTACAACAGGAGCAAAAGTCTCACCATAATCAATTCCTTCTTCTTGAGAATATCCTTTGCACACCAATCTTGTGTTGTTTCTTGATACTTGTCCATCTTCATTTAGCTTATTTTTGAATTTCCATTTTGTTCCAATCACATTTTTGTCTTTAGGCCTGGGAACAAGAGTCCAAGTTTTTTTCTTCTCTATTTTTTCTATTTCTTCATTCATAGCCTCAATCCAACTTTCATTTTCCAATGCATCTTTAACACTTCTAGGTTCAAAATTAGCAAGTAAACATGTACCTTTTAACTTACTTCTTGTCATTGTACCTTATGATTTATCTCCAATAATCTGATTAGGTGCATGATGCCTTCTAACATACTTGGCCAATACAAGTTCTTTGCCTTTTGAATGAATTGCACTGTCTTCATTTTGAATTTCAACTTTTCGCTCAATTTTCTCAGACTCGGTAGACATTGGCTTGGTAGCTTCAGAATGTGACTTGGGTCCTTGTGATTCAGTTTGAACTTCTTGCAACTTGGTAACTAAGGAAGACTTGGGAGGTGAAGTCTTCTTATTGATAAATGTGTCTGGCAATATATTAGGTTCAAAATAAAAAAATCTCCTATAATCTTCTAGTTTCTTTTTGCTTTCTTCTTCAGTCCTTTCTACAAACTCGTCAATTCTCACATGTGCACTTTCTATAATTTTATGAGTAGACAAATTCAAACATCTATATGCCTTACTTTTACAAGAATATCTTAAGAATATACCTTCATCACCTTTTACATCAAACTTTCCTTTTCTAGACTCTTTCAAGATATAGCATTTATTTCCAAATACTTTCAGGTAACTTACATTGGGTTTGTAGCCATACCATAATTCATAGGGAGTTTTATATGAGTCCTTCTTCAATTGTACTCAATTCAAAGTATGAACTGTTGTGCTGATGGTTTCCTTCCAATCTTTGATAGCAACATTCTTTTCAATCATTAGAGTCCTTGCACAATCCATGATAGATCTATTTTTTCTTTCAGCTATTCCATTCTACTCGGGAGTACCAAGGGCTAATACCTATCTTTTGATTCCTCTTTCAATGCAAAAATTATTGAATTCATTAGAGATGAATTCACCACCTCTGTTTAATCTTGAGCATTTCAATATTTTCCCTATTTCCTTTTCTATTCTTGCTAGATACCATTTGAATTTCTCAAATGCTTCTGACTTTTCTCTAAGATACATAACAGTCATCATTTTGGAATGGTCATCAACAAAAAGAATAAAGAATTTCTCTCCACTATAGCTTTCTATTCTAATGGGTCTGCATAGGTCAGTATGCACAATTTCCAAGACATCTTTAGATTGATAATTTTTGCTCTTAAAACTAGTCTTTCCCATTTTTCCAATCCGACAATTCTTGCATAAACCAACATCCAATTTCTTCAAACTAGGAATACCTCTCGCTTTTCTGAATTTTCTTATCTTGATCATATTATCAAACTTTACATGACATAATCTTCTGTGCCATAACCAACTTTCTTCCATTTGAGCAATAAAACATGAACAATCACCAAGATCAAGATAAAATAGGTTACCTCTTGTTTGTTTGCCTGATTCAATTAGATTACCTTTGTCATCCAACAGTCTTGCCTTGCCATGCATGAATTCCACCTTGAATCCAGTGTTGATCAGTTGTGCCACACTTAGCAGATTATGTTTTAGTCCTTCAACCCAGTAGGCATTGTCACATACAAGTTCTTTAGTTAATGAGATTCAACCTTTCCCATTTACGCAACAAGGTTCATTGTTTCCAAACCTTACACTACCACCATCATAGTCTTCAAAATGTTTAAACTTTGTTTTGTCTCTAGTCATATGATGTGAACATCCACTATCTATGATCCATGTGTCATTTTTACTAACATGAGAGATAAGTGCCATTGTATCTTCTTCATTAAATTCATCTTTCACAGCAATGTATACTATCTTATCTTCATTATTATCAGAATCTTTAGCCATAAAACAAGTCTTCTTACATTTTTCCTTGAATAATTTGTAATTTTTGAAATCCTTCTTGTCATTACACATGTGACTTTTCTTCTCATCCTTGCTTTCTTTGTTTGGGCACCTAGCAGCAATATGACCAATTTCTTCACATGAAAAATAGATTAAGGGATTTTTACCTTTGTATTTTCCTCTACCTCGAGAATATTTCCTTGCAAGTAAAGCTTCAACAACTTCAAGATCACTATCAGAACTTTCCCTTGATTCCTCTTCACTTTCTGACTGAATGTCCTTTATTTTCTTGCCTTTCTCTTTGAGTGAAAGTTTGGCTTCAACTGCAAATTCAATATTCTTGGAAGCTGGAACATAATTGTCATAGTTGTCTAGCTCAAAAGTTGTCAATCTTCCTACTAAGGTATCCAAAGTTATCTTGTGATTTGGCTCACACCTCTTTTCTTGAATAGCAGATACTCTAATTGCATAGATAGGAAGAAATATTCTAAGAACTTTGCTTACAATAATTTCATCCTTGATTTCTATTCCAGATGCTCTGATTGCACTGACACTAGCTTTGATTATTTCCACATATTTGGCAACATTTTCATCTTCTCTCATTCTCATTTGATCAAACTATCCTCTAAGGTTTTTGGTTTTGCCTCTCCTCACATTTTCATCACCACCATAGATGTCCTTTAGCTTGTTCCACATACCAAACATAGTTTTGCGGTCCTTGATATCATCAAATTCATCATAGCTAAGAGCAGATGCAATATCAACCATCATGGTGTTATGGTTCTTTTTCTCGACAATATCTCCAACAAATAGTGTACCAGTGGGAGTTGTGTATTCTTCATCAAGGTATTTCAAGCCTAAATCACTAATGGAGGCTAGATGAAGTTTCATGAGTCCCTGCCATGCTAAAAAGTTGTGTCTGTTTAGCTTTAGAATTTCTCTCTTGTAAGACATCCTGATCTTTAGCTTAGGTCCTTGAAACCTTCCTGCAAGCACCAAAATCTCTAATACTAATTTTTGGAAATATAGAAGGAGAAACTAAGAGGGGGGTGAATTAGTTACCACTAAAATAAATCCTAGATCCCTTAGATGTCAACAATAAAATTTAAATTGAAAAATCTGATTGCTGTTGTTATTTAGTAAAGACACAGAAAATGTTGTACTCAGTAAATGCAAAGTGTTGTTTAATCTTAAACATTCACAGTGATTAATTTGCAAGCATAAGAGAAATAACATGAACACATGAGACACCAAGATTTAACATGGAAACCTAATTTGGGAAAAACCACCAATGTAACTAGTTACTATTTTCACTCTTATGAAGTGAGCCCTGTTAAGAGCTAACCCGGTTAAAAGTTACAAAATACACTATTAGGTGTGACCTTGTTAGAGGATTTAATCACCATATAAGGAGTGACCTTGCAAGAGGTCTTCAAAAAAATTCAATGGAACTGTCACCTTGTTAGAGGATTTACAACTGGTTGTTAAATCAACTTTGTTGAGAGATTTAGATCACTACTACAATGGTTAGAGAGTAAAAATGAAATGACCTAATTGTGATGCAATTGAATTGCTAATTATAGATCTCTATTCTACTTTACACTTGATCCTTCTTGATCGAATAATAGTTTTCTGCTCCACAAGGATACCTGCTTATCTTTCCGGTTCGCTCTCACTCTTTCTTTATCAATTCAATCAACATACTTGCACACACACTAAAAATCTCAACTTGACCTTTCATTTACACCATCCAGATTTTCAAGTCGACTCAATTAAAAATTACAATAACCAATAATCATCACCATAGTCAGCTAGAAATAATTCTTAAAATAAATAAGCTTCTTATGCCAAAACAACAAAATCTTTCATTGGTCAACCCTGCTCAGTAAATACTAGTTCTTAGACAATTTCCTATGTTAACCAACAAAAGCTTAGTTAACACTACAAACTTGAAAAAATCCTTTGGCAACCGAGTGGACTTGGTGAACACTGACTCTGTCCAACTTTCCTTTGCTAACCATGAGAACTCGGTTAACACTATCTTTGCAGAGTAATCTCCAAAAATTCTCAGTAGACAAGCAAAACTATCTTGTTGATCGAGTGAGCTCGGTAAGCACTAACTGACAACTGATATGACATTTTTGTAACATCAAAGACAACACACAATTATACAATTGTATCCAATAGTAATTCCCTTGATTTTTCCATCATAGTATGCTTTTGTAATAGCTCTACCAAAAGCTTCTACCATGATAATTTATAGGAAAGGGGATAGTGGATCTCCTTGTCTTAAACCTCTAGATGTGTCAAAAAAGCCTTCAGGGGTCCCATTAATGAGGATTGATGTTTTAGATGAAGATATGCATTGATAGAAAAGATTTATCCATTGGTGTTTTACATAAAAACATCCAATCAACCATATCATATGCTTTCTGAATATCCAGTTTCATGAACATACTTGCCTTTTTATTTTTATTGGCTGAGTGTAATGTTTCTTGAATAATGAGTATCCCATCTAGTATTGATCTTCTTGGTACAAAACCCATTTTTTCTTCTAATTTAAGCTTAGGAAGAAATGGTTCATTTGATTAGCTAAAATTTTGGATAGGATTTTATAGATGGTGTTACAAAGAGCTATAGGTCTAAAATCCCCTGGGTTTTTGGGATCAACTTTTTTGGGTATCAACATAAGAAAGGTATAATTAATTTTTGATAATAATGATCCACCATTTCTTGATGCCTCAATGGCTTTCCAAAGATCAGTTCTAATAATATCCCAAAGGCCTGGAAATGATTTGGTCCTAGAGAGCTATCTGGATTCATGTTGAATAACACTGATATGACTTCTTCCAAAGATATGGGTGAGTTTAATGCTTTATTATCTTCTATAGCGATCACTTTTGGTATAGTTTCAAGCATTTTTGCTTGAGTTATCATGTTCGAACTTGTAAAATTATTTAATAAATTCTTTAAATGATATACTAAAATCTTTGATATACTATCAGGATTCTTAGTGATAGTGCCTGAAGCATTTTTAATTTTACTAATTTTTTCTTTTAACTCTGTTGATTAGCATGCTATTATGAAAAAAATTTGTGTTATGATCTCCCTCTTCTAGCCATTTCTCTCTTGATTTTTTGCCTCCAAAAGACTTCTTCCTTTGCTAGAATATTTTCCTATTTAGCAAGGAGATCTTTTTATAGAAAGAAGTTTTCATTGTTCATACCTTCTTTAATTAGTTTTGTGTTTAATTTCTTTAAACTTTCTTCTATGTCTAGTTTTTCTTTAAATATATTGTTGAAATGTTCTTTGTTCCACTTTAGTATATTTTCTTTAAGAATTTTCATCTTAGATACAAATATATACATTTTGGAACCTTTAAAATTGCCTTGATTCCACCATTCTCTAATGAGATCAATAAATTTTTTGTCTAAAAACCACATTTTTCACATTTAAAAGGGTTTCTAGTAGGTTTATGAGGTTCAGTAAATTCAGTCTTGATTGGATAGTGATCTGATCCTACTATGGGAAGGATTAAGGCTTGAATATCAAAATATATTCCTGTTAGTTCTCCTTTGAGGAAGAACCTATCCAATTTCTCAGTGATATATGAGAAATCTTTCCTTCTATTATTTGAAGTGTACTTACCATTATTAATAGGTATATCAACTAGGTTATTAAGGTCTATCCATTTTATAAATTCCAAAGTTGCTTGGGGAATTTGTTGGATACCTCCAAATTTTTCATCTATATTCATGGTAGTATCAAAATCTCCACCTATTAGAATAAGTTCATTGCTATGATTTTTTATAAATAGACTTATTTCTTCCCATAACAAATTTTTATCTCTGTTATGGATCAAGCCATAGATGTTTATTAGAATTAACTGTAAGTTAGTCTTTATGCTTGTAATTCTGCTACTCATCCATGATTTGTTTGAATTTATACTATTTATATTTGCTTTCCAAAGATTCCAAATCATTCCTAATCCCCCTGATGCTCCTCTAGACTCATGTAAGTTGATGTTTCAACTCCCTAATTTCTTTCCTAGCTTAATTCCTTCTTCCTTAGTTAGTTTTGTTTATTGTAACATTATAATTTCATAATCAAATTTTTTTAAATTATGTTTTAGTAAATGTTTCTTGCTAGTGCACTTAAGCCCCTAGAATTGTAGGTAGTGATCTTCATGCTGCTATGGGAAGGTTCTTCTCTTTCCTAGGTTTAAGTAATTGACTTATCTTTTGTTGTTATTTTGCCTACCCATCTCCTTCTCTTAGTTCTTCCAGGGACTTCCTTTCTTAGCTTTTCGACTACCATATTTAGGGGTGCTTATCCCTTCTTGATTCATTAGAATACCTAAATGTTCTATGTTCTCGTGTCCATTTGCTACACTTTATGATTGGTTACCTTCTTGTTGGATACAATTGATCAATTGTGTGTTGTCTTTGATGTCACACAAATGTCATATCAGTCATCAGATAGAGTCTACCAAGCTCAGTTGGTCAGCAAGGTAAAGGACAGAGTCTACTGAGATCAGAAGGTTAGTAAAGAAAATTGGCAGTGTCTACCGAGTAGACAGTTGTTACCGAGCTTTCAAGAAATTTAGTTATTACCGAGCTCACTCGGTCATCAAAGGGAAATATGGAAGAAACAGTTCTTACCAAGCTCTCATAGACAAAGAAGGAATTTAGTTCTTACTGAGTCAACTCGATAGCCAAAGGATTTTGCAGAAGTTGTAATGTTAACCGAGTTAGGAAGGTTAACTCAAGAAATTTTTGGAAGCAGTATTTACCGAGCAAGGTTGGCCAATGAAGGATTTCATTGATTTTTGAAATAATTTCTATTTGTTTAAAGTAATATTTGTAGCCGACTGATGTATGGTTTATTGGTAAATGTAACATGTGAATGGGCTGAAGAAGTCAAGTTGTGAATTCTAAGTGTGAGAGATGGATTTGATGTGATATGAAGACTGATTATTGTGGAAGCAAATTTTGAAGAATGATCATAGATCATTGAGGAACAAAAAATCTATAATTGATCAGGGAGGATCTAACGATGATGAACAGAGACCTATAACTAGCAAAATCAGTTGCATCTTAATTCAGGTCAATTCATTGTTACTTGCTAACAATTGTAGCAGTGATTTCAAAACTCTTAACAGAGTTGGTTTAATAGCCATTTTGTAAATCCTCTAACAAGGTGACAGTTCAATTGAATTGTTCTAAATACCTCTAGCAAGGCCACTCCTAATAGGGTGATTAAATCCTCTAATAGGGTCACACCTATCAGTGTGTATTGTAACCTTTAATAGGGTTGGCTCCTAACAGGGCTCACTTCATAAGAGTGAAAAATTGGTAGCTAGTTACTTGGTGGTTTTTTTTATATTGGGTTTCCATGTTAAATCTAGTGTCTCTTGTGTTCATTTTATTTTACTTTTGCATGCATATTAATAATTATGAATGCTAGATGATCAGTAACTAGTTAATCTACTGAGTTACAACATTCTTACAGTGTTTACCGAGTATCAGCGGTAAATAAGTATTAAAGACATATAAGGATTTGTGGATTTGTTTTTGTGGTAATTGATTCACTCCCCCTCTCAGTTACTCCATCTATAATTCCAACACTTCTTTCATATCTATCTCTTCATTTTCTAATTCTATCATTATTTGATCAAGAAGATTTATCTAATCATCTATACTCATATTAATTGCTAAATCTGGTGTATTCCCTTTTCTACCCACATCTGGAACATCTCCTTCTCTTGAGTGTATTCTATCTTCAATTTACTATTCTTATCATCATCATTAATGATTAACAAATCTCTTCTTAAATCTTCAAAAGTGTATTTATCTCCTCCTAGTTTCAAAACTTGCTAAATTAGTTCCTCTTTTTGTACATCACTACTTTTATCAATATTATCGTAGTTAAAAACTTGTATCAATTCATCTGTTAATCATTGCGAGTTTTCTTTCTAAACTTCATCTAACATTGACATTTCCAGATTGTCATTCTGTAACAGCTCATTATTCAAGAAGTCATGAAAATATTGTATTGGTATTCCTTTTATCTTACTTTGATCATTCTTTCTTACAATGTGCCCACTGAGATTATTATTTGGAGATACTTGTGTTATATTTGGTGTTTGCCAAAATTTGGTACACTTCTTGACTACCTCTTTGTTTGCTTCTATGGTTTCCTTAATAGATTCTACTTTCTGTAGCAACAAGGTCTCTAGTACTTCTTTTGTGTGTTTAACCTTACTACTCTTAGGAGATGCAATAGAGAAGAGACCTTCATTTTCAATTTCTTCAATAGTGTTGGTAAAGTTATCCAAAATATTTTTTTCCTAGGACTTGGATTCTTTCCCTGGTGCTTTTTCTTTCCAACCCATTTATTCTATAACCTTCGTTGTCTAAGCTTTTTTTTTGTTTCTTTTTATTCCTTATATATATGTTTGTTGTCTTTTCAATCCTAATATAAGTTGTCTTAAGTTCTATTTTTACTCCATCTCTTTTGTTGATTCCTTTATTACTTTGATCTTCATAGGTTGGTTCATTTCCTCGCTGTGGATTAGTGCCTTTATTTTGTTTTACATCTGACAAATCAATCATTTATTTACCATTATTTGGTATTGAAGACTTTCCCTTTTCTTTATTTTGCACTTCATTTTCTTCCATTTCTTGTAGATTTTCTATAGTTTCTTTCTGATCTTTGTTTATGATATCTATGATTTTAGTTATGACTATTATTTTTTCTTTACTTGTTTTACCAACTTCCAACTTTGCAACTATTT
Source organism: Cupressus sempervirens (assembly GCA_028749045.1). Taxonomy (NCBI): domain Eukaryota; kingdom Viridiplantae; phylum Streptophyta; class Pinopsida; order Cupressales; family Cupressaceae; genus Cupressus; species Cupressus sempervirens. The sequence goes on from CM053785.1 coordinate 348,837,519, forward strand.
TCCTTGTCGTAAAATGATTGTACTTCCCTTGAAATTATTTTTTATTCCTTATACACATCATAGGGAAGATGTCTTTAAGCTCAGAGGTTGTCTTTAAATGTGATCTTTCTTTCATTAGTTAATCTGATTATTTTAGAGATTTTACCTTCAAATCTATAAGGATTTAAGTTATAGATATATCTATTGGTTATTACCTTAATAGGTTGGAATTTAGGAGTATTAATCTCGTAATTAATCAAAAATTTAATGTTATTAAAATATTTGTATGAAGCCTCTATTCCTATCAGGTTCCCCATTGATGAACCTATATTCTTGATAATCTCTATATGCAAAACTTCCAGTGGGAGTGAATAAATTGAAACCCACATTGGAATGGAAAAGTTTAACAATTCTTCCTTAAAATCTAGTGTCCATTCTAAGAATCTAACAACATAACCATTAAAATAACAAACAAAAGTAAAGAGAAAATCTTTTTTGACATTTTCATCCCTATACTGAATGAACATAACTCTTTTAGAATGGTGAGATATACTTACTTGGTTTTGACAGAAATCCTAGATCCATTGATCATATCTTGTTTTGGCCTATTCCATAGTGCAAAAACACCAAGATTCTTGCATTCATTCCACCACTCTTTACTGTCTGGATTGTTGATGATCAGTATCTATTCTTTAGCTTTAATATTGGATTGAACAATCTTTTGAAGTGACCAGGGTATTGAGAGGGAGAATTGGGAAAATATTCCTGCAATGAGGGGGAATATATTTTTTTGGAAGGTTATGTGAGGGTTTGGATTTGATCTTATAGAGATTTTCTTCAAGGGTTTTGGGGGAATACACAAAAGGTTTATCAGCGAGACCTGTCTACTAGGAATATAGAGGCAATCTCTTGCGGGAAGCATATTTTGTATGATTAAAAACCAAAATTGATTGTCAAAGCTATCGATAGAAAAAATGATATTAGATTGATAACTTTCCTTATTCATAACCAAGACATTTTGGTTCAAAAATCTTTGAACTGTGGTGATATGTCCATTTGGATTGATCACTAACCAAACCCATATCTTCTCTGTGTATTTCTCTGAACAAGAACTATTCATTAGAAACTATGTGTTATTAGTCTTCAATATGTTTTGATTCTTGTTTGTCCTGCCCTTTTTGTATAGCTGAGGCAAAATAATACCCAAATCTATTATGATTTGTTCATTTTGGGCATGTTATTGCACAAAGCGCTTATGTTCTGTCAGCTGGGACAAATTGTCCTCACAATATTCATTGTTTTGTAGTATAATTCAGGGACTGAAAATGCATTATTTTATGAAGAGTTTTTTTCTTTAATGATGGTAATCTACACTTGATCTTGATTGAACTCTAATTTCAAGTTCATGAAACAATTCTGATTTTTGCCTTTATATACCGAGATCTGAATCTAAAAAATGTAGTTGATCTAGTGATTTAATTCTAATTTTGGTTTCTTGAATGCTTTTGACTAATGCAATTTTGAAATTGTACGTAAATTTTGATCAATTCCTTCTTCCTTGATAAAATTTCCCTTTAATTTTGATTAGAAATTGCATGCTGCTAGAAAATTTGCACCCTAGGTTTTCCCTAATTCACCTTGAGATCATATTTACATTGTCCTTAATGTAGATTCTTGTTTAAACTACATCTGAGTTATGAACAAATACTTTTGCACTTTTTCGGAAGACTTTAACACCCCTAGGGAAGACTGGTTTGCCCTAATATGTTGGATAAATTTGCATGTCTCTTCTTTTTAACTTACACCTCCTTTGAATTGGCTAAAGTTCTGATTTCACCTACATAGGGTTTTGAGTGCACAATCAAGTGGGAAAATGTCACAAATAGGAGAGGTCGATCAATTTGCTAATTGAAAACATAGGAGAGGATGTAAGAGAGGGCGATAGTATGAGAGAAGCTCTTAGGAGCCATTTTTTAGACCTAAACAGTTGTGCTTGTGCATTAAAAATTGATTTTATTCGGCAGATGGATACTTATGAAGTGAACCCTCAAAATCAAGCCAATATCTTTGCATTTCATCTTAATCAGTTTTACAACATTTTTGATTCATTGTAGCACGAGTTTCACTCTTACAAAGTGAACTACTAGCTTTAGGGTTAAAATTAGTTACAACATGTCGGCCCAAAAAATGCCGAAAAAATAGCCCCCCATAATATTCTCGAGTATGTACACTACTTCCCTGATAAGTCACCACAAACTAATAATATTTTGACTTCTCTATTGTTGATGGAGTCTTAACCTAACTCTAGGTAATTCTTCTCTTAGCTATAGTAGGTTGGGTTTTTCTCCTTTTAAATACTTCACCTTTAATGATCCTAATGACTCTTTCTTTTTCTACCTCTCCTAGTGTACTCATTTCAACATCATCACCACTTTCTTCTTTTATTCCTCTTATTTAGAAATAGTAACAATAGTCTCTTCACTTTTGTCAGTGGGTAAAAGCACAAACCTGTGTCACCTTTTATAAAGGAAAAAGATATCAAAACTTAAACTGTTCAACAACTTTAATGACAAAAAAGGGGATTTTGTGTTTAGAATTTGAAGATGGTGTAAACTAATGAAATGTGTAAAATCGGATGAAGTTTATGCTTGTAATTTTTTTTAATTGAGTGAAAATCTTATCATTTTTGAAAAAAAATTAAGTCTATTTTGTAATTTTTTTTAAATGTTGAAAATATAGAGTTTCATTCCCGCCAAACAAACATATGCAAATTATCATACTTTGTTCTGATTTTGTAATATGTAATAGTTGACATGTATACCTAGGGTACAAAAAAAACAAAATTTGATTTTGGACTTTTTTTTTCAAGTTATAAGTGGTCAAAGTTGAACTCATCAGAAATTGACATTTTTTTTCCCGCCAAACTTTTTCTATCAAATCTACCTATTTTTAAAAATAAATTACATATTCTTGAAGATGACTCTCTTCTCTAGTGATACACATAACTTTTTTATTTTTTGAACATGATTTACTATTTTTTTCTTTTTTGAACAGATATCTTCTTGAATCTTAAAACACCTACTTGTAATATTTTATAATTATTACATATTATAACTACTCAAAATACTACACAATTTATATGACCATAATTTTGACTTCGAGATCTATAAAAGGGTATTTTTAGTTTTTGAAGAAACTTCATTTTGTATGGTGAAATCAGTCTTGGAAGTGAAAAGAATGGAGAAATTGCATTTTTTGCTTATGTGGTTGCCACTTAAGATGCCACATAGACAATTAAGGTTGAACCCCTTTCAACCATAACTATTTTTCTCGTAATGGTTTCAGTCATAATCCATGTTGGCCCAAAAAATAGCTAGTAGTCTGATAGGGATGAACCAATCACAAGTTCATGCTTCTAGTCTACCTCTAAGACTAGGGATGAACTAGTCACAAGTTCATGCTTCTAGTCTATCTCTGAGACTGTAGGTGTCTTGCTAGATCACCAAATGGACTTATAGGATCCCATTTTAAGCAAAGATCCCCCAATTCTAAACCCTACTCCATTATCTTGATCAAACTTCACTTCTTGCCATTTGTCAGGCTCTCATACTATATGGAGAGTACTCAAGGTCTTCCAACTAAGCTAGGTCTTTTTGACCATTCTTTACATCCAACTTGTAGGATCATGGAAGAGACACAAAACCTTGCAATGAACTTCTTTGGTATTCCAAAACAACTATTTATGGTTGGACTTCCTACCAATTTCAAACTTTTCTTTCAAAACAAGGCTACAAGAAAGAGCCCCAATTAGCCTTATTTTTCCTACAAAATAGGGATTTTCTCCAATTTCTTCCACTAAAAAATCCAAATTGTCTTCATGGACCCTTATTCATATTGTGATTACTTTGAGATTTTCTAGGTTTTAGACCCCAAAACTGTCGTATAGTAGCTTTGCTGATTTTGAGGGTTTTTGAGGTCAATATGTTGTTTGGCTTTGTTAGGTGTCTTAATGGATTGGTGGCACCTTTTCCTTCTACCCAAAGAACCTCCTCTCATTCCTTTTCAACCTCCATATTCACTTTCCAGGAAATCTCCACAACCCGGCAAACAATAAGCTTTGTAATCTCTTTATTCCCTAGTCGAGCATGTTCTGGCTCACCTAGGGCAAGAGCTTAAAAATGCTTCCCATGCTTTTGAGGTCCCTTCTTTTTGTCAAGATTTAATACATTATGTACACTCACTATCCCTAGAGTTTGTACAGTTCCTATGGTGGAATAGTGAGTTACATCATTCCCAATGCAAACTGTCAAGAACAGGACATCAGATTGGCTAGAAAGAAAAGATTTTACAAACAATCAAATCAAACTTAGTAAAACAAAAATGTTCTAATCAATACTAACTACAATGCCAACTGGTAAAACACACAAAAATAAAGTTCAAAAGCCTTCCAAACTTTGTATTTTAGCCTTTTTGTTATCAAAACTCATGCTGCAGCATGTTGTCCTTACAATAACATGTAACTTCTGCCAACTTTAGGGTTTGGGAAGCTTAAATACATTCTCCTAGGTCTTTCTTCTTCATATTTAGAGATTTCATTGGCCTCCTTCATGTTTGGAAAGGTAAATCAGCATTTTCTTGCAAAATTGCAACATTTCTTGCATAGCAACTTTTGCAAATTTTCTTGCTTGCAACTTTTAACACCACCTACTTGCTAATTTGGCTATCCCTTAGCATTTCCATGCTAGGGACCCTTCCCTAGGCTAGAGGCATATACTTTAGGTTATTTATTTCTCTATGGTGAGGAATGCCTTGATTCTAAGGTCATTTAATGACTCTTCTAAGGACATTTAATGACTCACTATACCCTAGCTAACACACCTAGGTACTTAGACCCTTATTCTACTTACAAAGGCTCTCTTGGAGCACAACACAAAAAAATTGAAAATGGTGAGGGCCCTATGTTTCAAGGTGCCCTTGCACCACGATCACATTGGTGGTTTCATAGAAAATAAATTTCTTTTTTTCATTTTATAATAAATATAGTACAAATTGTAAAATATAAAGGAGCATATTTAGAAATAAATATTTTTTGAAGCCGTATTTAAATTGTTTCATGAAGTTTAATGAAAACTACAAAGGATCGTCAATAAGGTATTTTTTTCACCTAGTATTATTTATACTCTATATTGAAGCATTGAATTATATTTCTAGTGGAATCTAAATTAAAATATTTTTCTATAGATCAAAGTATTCAATGGGTAATAAAAAGGCTAGATAGAATAAGAGATGACACCACGAAAGTTCATAAAAAATGTAATCAAAACCAACCCACTGAAGTTCATGAAGATGAAATTCATGAAGAGGACAAGATTCATGAAGAGGATGAGATTCAAGAGGATGAACAAATTGGTAGTTCTAATGATAGAAACAAATTATTAGGCATAGGAAATTTGATGGATTTGGATGAGGACCTACTTTTTAGTTAAATTCCATCTAATCATATGGTAAAAGAGAGCACTATTAAAAAGCATTACCAAAACATGTGGGATGAATATTCCAAAAATAAAAGTATATTTGGAAAGGCACAATTATTTGTCAAATTATTTAGTAGAAAAGATATGAGGCTTGTTTTCGAGTTGTTGGGTGTTGCTAACAGGAAAAAATATGCACATAATGTTGATAAAACAATAGTTAAAATTTTGCAAACTGTTTATGACAAAATTGACAGCACAACTCAAGGAGGTGATTTAAGCACTACATGTAGAGCGTTGATGACTACTATATCTAGTAGAAAGTTGACACATAGAAAACAAGTGCTTGCAATTTCTAATTTGCTATATATATCTAGAATAATTGTTCAAAGATACATTAAGATGAGAAATATGCTAGATGAAAACAATGAGAATAACTAGGTGAGTATTTGCAGAGTTCCTCAAAAAGACAAAATTTTTGAAGATGTAAAAAGGCAGGTTATTGAATTTTGGACCACATCCTCTCATGTTTCTTCCAATATATGTGATACTATACAAATTAAAGATCAAGAGACAGGGGTGAAAATTGAACATCCAAAACATTTTTATAGATATAACACAAAGTGAATTATTCCAAATATTCAAGCAAGAATTTTCAAATGTGAAAATATCTTAAAGAATGTTTGAGAGCATGTGTCCTTCCTTTGTACACATAAATACGATATGTGAAACTTGTTGTTGTCGAAACCATGTTGAATTTGGTCTACACTTGCAATCATATAAAAAAGTTATGGTAGTACTTGATCCAGATTTGGTCATCCCTAGAAATATGACACAATTTGTGAAGTCTATATTATGTGATAAATTAGAAGATTCATATGAGTTCAAAGTACATTGCATCAAAAATCAATGTGCAAATTGTGGAGATTTAAATAAATTTTGACTACAAATTGAGAATATTAATGAATCGACACTAGTTTCATTTATGAGATATGAATATGAGACATACCAAAATAAGACAGGAGTTGAATCCCAAAAAAAATTATTGAAGGAGAGTGAATTGTGGTATGATGATTTTATAACCAAGTTTCATCCACATATCCAACATTGTCATGGTGCAAGATGGCAAGCTAAACAGTTTCGTGGTTCAAAAAATTATTTTCCACTTGGTTGTATTATTTTAGTTGTAGATTTCTTTGAGAACTATACATTTTTACCTCAAACAGAGCTTCAAGGGAAAAATTATCATTTCAAACAAGTTGCAATATTTGTGCAAGTGACTTATAGACATGCACAATTTGAGGTGGATGAGATAGAAGTTCAGAAAAAAAAAAAAAAAAAAAAAAAAAAATTATCATCAAGGAGGTTCATTTCTATATTAGTGATGATAGAGTTCATGATGGGAGTTATGTCACTCATTAGTTTGCAATGTTCTCCAAAGATTCTAGAAATTGTGGAATAAATGTTTGAGAGCACTGGATCTGGTATGATGTTTGTGAAAGTTAGTGTACACATGTGTACATTTTTATTTAACTTTATTTAAAACTTATACTAATTCAAGTACATGTGGTTCATATGAAAAAGCATTTAATTGGTTAGCCATGCAACATGCTAGAAGAAGCGTTAGGTTTTTGTGGAACTTCTTTGAAAGTGGACATGGAAAAGGGGAGCACAATGGAGCAAGAGCATGTATAAAGGGCGCACTTTGGAAATATGAACTTGCAAGGACATATACATTTTGTGTGTTCTTGATACTTATATAGATTCTCTCTAGAGATCTAGACATATATATAGATTAAATAGAGTTATTTAAATTATATATATGCATGTTATACATTCAGGTAATAAGATAGAGAGTGTGAATGAAGTTATTGAATGGTGCAAAGATCATTTTGCTACTCGAGATATTGAATGCAATAAGAATTATTTTTGGGAAGTGAAAGATTATATATATATATATATATATATATATATATATATATATATATATATATATATATATATATATATATATATTCTTAAAATTTCAAGTTTTTAATTATATTTATTTTGAAACATCATAATTTTTTTTGTATTTGTAAAAGATATAGATCAATCTAATCCTTACAATTTCCAAATGATTTCTAGTATCAAAAGTTTACATCAAGTGGTGACTATAGGACACCACAAACCTCTTGTGATTAAAGTAAGAGACAAATCATGTTTTTGTGATGACTGCATTAAGGAAAACCCAATGAATGAATGTGAAAATATTGCAAATGGATATGTTTCACATTGGGATTTGAAGGAAATAGTCAAAAAGCCTCCTTTTGAAGATGTTGACATTGACATTCATGATCCTATATATTCAGTTGATTATGAGTGTGTTTCTAGTTTAGATATGGAAGGTTTGTGGTATATGTATATGTATATATATGCATGTATGTTCATTAAAATAAACTTATATATTTAATTTTTCACTTTATAAACACATCTATTTTTATGTACATGCAGGAGATATTTTTGTTGTCCAAGCCTTAGCAAATAATACAGAAAATATAGACTATTATCTTTTAGATGCAAAAAGCAAAACACAAGTTGCTAGAAGGAACTATAGATGCTAATGGACAATCATATCCAATTGGATTAGTTATTTTTGAAGGAACATATTATCAAAAAACAAGGATAACTGACAATGGTATTGAATTTATTGAATACATGCCCAAAGATTTTTTTTTACATTACAGTAACCATGTTATAGCGACAAAGTTGCAATTTGACACAATAAAAAGAAGAGGACGTCGTGGAAATCAAAAGTGGAAACTATCATTGAAGAACATGAAAATATTCTAGAGATAATAAAAAATAGAGAGGATCCTAACAATATAATGTTTGTGGAGCTCTAGTTCAGCTATTTGTACTTATTTTCTATATAGCTCTCATACTTTCATATTTACTACATACACATGATTTTGGAAAAATGTTTTATAAATTTGTATACATTGGATCATGGATCTTGGATATATGCTAAATTATTCATGTATTGTTATTTATATTTTGTGTATGGTTTGATGTATATATGTATTTTGTAAGATGTTATTTATGCTTAATTAGTTTATGTTTTTATGTATGATGTTAGAGTAATCAGATATTTTCTAATTAACTCTAGTCTACTTAAGCTAAACTTTAGGCACCTAATAATTAATTCTTTTTATTAATTATTATGTTGCAACCTAGGATAGACCTTTTTAGGGTTTCAATCTCCTTTATATGGACGATCTCTCTTTGTAATTATTAACTAATTCACTTTTGACAATAGAAATTTCTCTTTTTTCTCATCAAGAATGTCTCATCTATGGATCTAAGAATTCTAGCCTCCATAGCTTTTGATTCTCTATTTATGTGATAGGTGTTTTCATGAAGGTGATTCTTGGGAGTTGTGGGGTTGATCTTTCATCAACTTCAACATGGTATCAAAGCTCCAGATCTTCATGCCCCTATTTTGTTTATGAGAAGTTTGGCTTGCTTTTAGATCTATATTTTTTCTTTCAGAGGATTTCATTTTTCAAAGCATTTTTGTATTGAATCTGGGGGTTACCATTTTTTGATACACTTTGAGCCCAAACGGACCTCACGTTGAGCTCAGAGCACCCAAAAACCTTTATTTTCATATTAAATTTGTCCAATTTGAAAATAGTTGGAATTTGAGGCTAAAACATATTGCTCCCATATTTGGCATGTTTCTTGAAGCGGTGATTTTCTAATTTTTAGGCACACAAATCAAGATTTTGGCTCAAAAATTAGGTTTTTTTGGCACATAAAATGAGATTTTTCAACGCAAAAATCATGATTCTTTTGGCATGAAAATTGAGGTTTTTGGTATGCAAATTGAGATTTTATGGCACACAATTTGAGATTTTTGGGCATGCAAATTGATATTTTTGGTGTGCAAATTGATATTTTTGGTGCAAAAATTAGGATTTTACACGTAAATCAAGATAGCTTGGTATAGAAATTATAGTGTTTAGCATGAATCCTAGGATAATTTTTATGGTAATGGGCACATTTCCCAAGATAGTGATTTTATTTTCCATTTCTAGCACTTTTTTGACATGTCTGTGATTGTTTGGCCATAACTTGCTCATCCAAACTCCATTTTTCGCAAAGGAGATCTAGTTGGAAAGCTGGTTCCAAGCCTGTTCTAGTGGTGTAGGTTATTTTCAGTTTTGGTGCTCTTTTGATGGTTGTTTTGGCTTCCAAAGTTAGAAGTTCTATTTTGCACTTCATGAGACATATCTTGAGAATTTCTATTTTCCAAATTCTACTCCAAGCACATCCCATTCAATTTTTCACTTTTTTGCATTATGATAGATACCTTGGTTATTTCAGGTCCCAAGACCAATTTTTTCATCTCTTGTATCATCCTTATGTCTCTTTTTATCTTCATTGACAACCTTTTGTAGTATTTTTTCAAACGCACTAAGATAAAGTGCCACTCTGTTGCATTTAGAGATCTTGCACATCTTTGTGTTTTGTTGTACTTGCACTACATTATAGAGTGCCTGGGGGGTTTCATGTTGGCCATATTCGCTATCTTCATTTGTCAAGTGAGTGTTCCTTCCATGACATTAGCCTCATGATGTGTCGATGACACATGCCATCATAGGTGTTTATAGTTCCTTTGTGCTTTCAATGTTCCTGGTTCTTCTTTCTGCAAGAGATATTGCATTCAAATTAAGTGTTCATGTCTTACCTCTTAGTATTAGAGGGGGGTTATGTTGGTTCTATTACTTTCTTGGTTCGATGGAGTGAGTTATGTATTCAATATTTGATCCTATATAGTAGGTAATTGTAGTAGTTGGATACCTATGCATTTCGGTGAGATGGATCATTTACCATATAAACATTCTTGCATTCCTATTTTTGGAGGCCATGAAGATACCTTTAATCTTTCATTGATCAGCTCTTCAAAATTAGTCTTCTCCAATTGGTCATGTTCTATATAGTGGAGGTTCTCGAGATCAGCAGTTTGGTAGTGTTTGCAGCTTTATGCTTTAGTGATGTTATTCATGATCATCTTTTGTTCTTATCTTCTGAGCTATTCCTTAGTTTGGAGGCTTCTTTAGTCCTTTACTAGTTTCTTTTAGAATTTTTTTCCATCTCTTTTTGGAGTAGGGTTTTTCCCGTGTGACTTTCTCTATTTCTCCTCTTTTTAGAGATTTGGTTGTTCTTGGGTACCTCATCAGGCTTTATTTGTCAGGACCCAAATCTACTTCTTGTTGTAGTTTCTAGGCTTTTAGCTACTCCCTATGTTTATCTTAAGAGGGGGCATTAGAGTAATTAGATATTTTCTAATTAACTCTAGTCTACTTAAGCTAAACTTTAGGTATCTAATAATTAATAAAAGAATTAATTATTTTGGTGCTTCCTAGGTTAGACCTTTTTAGGGTTTCAATCTCCTTTATAAGGATGATCTCTCTTTATAATTATTAATTGATTCACTTT